>JAOXOE010000851.1:1300018-1317006 GCA_028565055.1 Phoeniculus purpureus | reverse complement strand
CGGCGATTGGAGTCGGGGTCCGGGTGCGGAGTCCGGCTGCGGGATGGAGCGCGGCGGCGGCAGTGCGGCGGGGATCCGCGAGGGCTGGTTCCGGGAGACGTGTCGGCTGTGGCCGGGCCAGGCCATGTCGCTGCAGGTGGAGGAGCTGCTGCACCACCAGCGCTCCCGCTACCAGGAGATCTTGGTCTTCCGCAGGTGCGGCGAGGCCCGGGGGGCGGCGGCGGGAGCGATGCGGGTGTTGTTGGGGGGTAGCAGCACATCACCCCGCGCCATGCGGTGCGGCCTGGAAGCGGCGGGAGGGGGCGGGGAGCGCGGGCCGGCTCCAACCCCGCTAACCCCGCTTCCCCCGCTCTGCCCAGCACCACCTACGGCAACGTCCTGGTCCTGGACGGGGTGATCCAGTGCACGGAGCGGGACGAGTTCTCGTACCAGGAGATGATCGCCAACCTTCCGCTCTGCAGCCATCCCGACCCCCGCAAGGTGAGTCCGCCGCGGCGTCTGACTCCCGCCGGGGCCTGCTCGGGACCCGCACACCGGCCCCGTCCAGCCAACCGGACCCTCCGGGCTGCTGCTCTGGGCTAGTGCCTTGGCAGAGCGTGGCAGGCGGCCCCTGGGAATTCCGGGCTGTCCTGCGGGCTGTCCCGCCGCCCCATTCAACCCACTGCCGGGAAGGTGGCCCACTAAGCGCCTCCGCTAGTTGCTGGTTCTCTGCCCTGCCAGGTGCTGATCATCGGTGGTGGCGATGGGGGAGTGCTGCGAGAGGTGGTGAAACATCCGACCGTGGAGTCCGTGGTACAGTGCGAGATCGATGAGGTGCGTCGGGCGCTCAGCATTGCCGAGATGTCCTGGGGCTCTGACCATACAGGCTGGCAACACCCTTGAAAGAGCAGTCCCTCTTCAGACACCCCTGCTTGAGCTGCTGCTCACCCGCTGCCTCGTGTCAGCTGCCGGCTGTGCCGGAGTGACACTGACAGCGCCACCTCTTTGCCTTCCCGAGCGATCTACGTGGCATTGGCTGCCTCACAGTGCGGTGCAGGCTCTTCCAGGCCAGCGTGGGCCAAGTGCAGCTTCTGGACAAGGGAGAGCTCTGGCTCTGAAGGTGCTGCATTCCCCTCTCCCCTATGCAGAACAGAGCTGCTGCTGCTGGAGCAGGGTGGTCACCGTTGCAGCATCTTATAATCAGAAGCTGGAAATGAACTGTTTGGGTCTGTGATAGATGGAGGTCCTCCTGCTCACAGTCTGTTTGTTCTGATGTTTTACCTCAAAAGTTTTGCTGTCTCCTCATGTTGAGTCTGCATTAGGACACAGACATGCTGCTGCACGAGATGTCTTCTCACTGCATGTTTTTTCCTGTGCCAGCTGTGACAACCTGGTTAGAGTTCAGTGCAGTTGCTGAGCCTAGAGTAGAGGTTGCCTAACCAGGAGAAAACTATATCTTATGGCGGGGGGTTGATAGCATGACTGTAGGGCAGAGGTAGAGATACTTCTCATCTTGCATCCAAAAACTGCTGACGGGGTTTTATTTAGGAAGGAAAAGTCTTTAGCTGGCATCATCTGTGCAGTTGATGTCTGCAGGGAAAAGGATCATGGAGCAGTTAGCTCTATTAATTATATTCTCATAGTTCCTCAGGAAGCTTTTGAAGCTCCATGTTCTTGCTGAATTTGGCAAGGACAGACCAACAGTGTCACTGGACCTTGAGGCCATAGGAAAGGGCTGAGCGTAGCTTGTCCACTGAAGATGCTGACAGCTCTTGAGGATCCAGCTAGCGAGTGGGATTTGTGCTGAAGGCATGGAAGGAAATGACTCACTGTGCTGTTCATTCAGCTGCAGCTGCACAGTGGCCTAGGCAGTAGCTCCTTGTAGCCCCCACTGACCCACTTGTGCTCTCTGTGTTGCAGGACGTGATCCAGGTATCTAAGAAATACCTCCCGGGGATGGCAGTGGGGTATTCCAGCGCTAAGCTGACCTTGCATGTGGGAGATGGTTTTGAGTTTATGAAACAAAATCAAGAAGCCTTTGATGTGATTATCACGGACTCATCTGACCCCATGGGTAAGAAATCTGGCTATAAAAGGGCACTGCTTTCCACACCCCTCCTTTTCTCTTCTGCTTACCTCACACAAGTAATGCCATTCTGCCTGGGCTCCTTTCAAGTGAAAAGACTCACTGACTGGGTTCTTTGGGTAAAGAAAGGGAAGGGTGAACACCAGAAAATTGTATTAGCAGGGCTTCAAGCCAGCTGTCACGTTTTTCTCCTCAAAATTCAACTCCAGCAGCCATTGCTTCTGGCAGAGAGTTGATCCTTGAGCAGCAGTCCCATGGGGGATACGGCACTGTGCTGGCAAAGACAGCTTTGCATATGTGCCCACTAATGAGCTCTTGGTGTCACTCCCTAGCCTAAGGATGGCTGCAGTGAGGTGGTTGTATTTCTGAAAGGGAAAGACTGACCTACTGAGGGATGTAGTTATGGTACCTCACTGTTGGAGACCTAGCGGTGAGTGCCTTAGTCAGCTTCACCCTTGTTATAAGCAACATAGAGAGAGGCAGCTCTAGAAGGCAGTTTGGAGCAGGAATTCAGTTTAATAAACACCGAAGCAAAAGGCAGCTAGGACCTTGATAGAGGACTTGGGCCAGCTACTGAGCAAAGCAAAAATGCTGATGACGTTGCTGTGCTAGGTGATGGCTGAGATTCATTCAGGATCTAAACTTTTTAGTTCTAGATTATCTTCTACGCCTGTGATCACTGAAAAGCCACTGGAAATGTCTCTTTTCCAGTGCTGTCCCTGGGCATTCAGAGCTCTCGGAAGTGTATAATCCTAGTCTCTCTCTAGATATCTCTCTGCTCCCTTTTCTCCCAGGTCCTGCAGAAAGCTTATTCAAAGAATCTTACTACCAGCTGATGAAGACTGCCCTACGAGAAGATGGGATTCTTTGCTGCCAAGGTAAGGCTGCTGTCTCTGGGCAGAGGCTGGTGCCAGATCACAGAATCAGAGAATGGCTCAGGTTGGAAGGGACCTCCAAAGATCACCTAGTCTAACTCGCCTAGAGTGAGCAGGGATAGCCTCAACCAGTTCAGGTTGCCCAGAGCCTCAACTCCCTCCCTGGGCAACCTGTTCCAGTGTTCAACCTCCTTCCTGCTAAAGAACTTCTCCCTAACAGCCCATTTCAGTCCTCCCTTCTCTAATTTGAAAGAAAGATCATTGTGTGCAAAGCGTGAGGCACAGAGCAGGGAACTCTTGTGCTGGAGAGACATGACACAGGGAGCAAAACCCATTCCAGCTCCCTGCTAGAGCAGCGTTTTTGATCTGTATGCATCAGCTCGTTAACTGTGGGACTGAGCTTTGTAAAACTGGCATAAAGGGTCTTATCTTGCCTTTGAAACCATGAGAGCTGTGCAGAACAGAGCAGGTTTGGACTTGGAACCGCAGTTCACCTGGCACAGCGAAGAGGGGCAGCTCTCACCTTGCCTTGTGTCTTCCTTTGTGCCTACAGGTGAGTGCCAGTGGCTGCACCTGGATCTCATTAAGGAGATGCGTCAGTTCTGCAAGTCTCTGTTCCCTGTTGTGGAATACGCCTATTGCACCATCCCCACGTACCCCAGCGGGCAGATTGGCTTCATGCTCTGCAGCAAGAACCCGGTGAGTTTCAGCACCTGAAGTGCCCTTTTGCACTCCCTGAAAGCACCGGCAGAGCCTCCCTGAGACTGTTCCATGCAGACCCTGGGCTGTGCACTGAGCTGTCCCACTTGTGGGGCCTCCAAAGTGTCCTGGCTTGAAAAGGGGGCCTTGATCAGTCCTTGGGCCCTGAGTCATGCTGGGCCCTGGCTCTGGCAGCTGGGGGTCCCAAGAGCTGCAGTGCAGCTTGTTCACTGCTGAAGGAAGTGCAGTCCTGACCAGTAATGCAACCAGCTGCCTTAGAAAAGGACATGGCTTTCTCTCTAGTACAATAAACTTGGAAGAGGGTAAGCTACTACCAGCTTCCAGAGCCTGTTACAGCCTGGGTTATTGATGCTGGCTGTTGAAAGTGAGCACCTGCTTGACAAGAATCAGCTTGCAGCTGGCAATCTGCTCGTGCAGAGGCTTCTGAGTGAGAGTCAGTGTTAGGATGTGGGCTGGTGACTGTATCAGACCACTGAGATCTGTTCTTGCCCATCTGCTGTTACAGCAGCCCGATGGGGTGTTGGGTTAGGGAGGCAGCAGCACTTGTGTTTGATTTATCTGGGGCACTGTGCCTGACTTAACACAGATGTGGGTTCTGCTCTGAAGAGCAGAAGCTTTGCTTCTTCTCTGCTCAGGCACAGTCTGACAGTTCAGCTGGCACATGGCTCACACACAGCCTGACATCTGTGAGTAAGGGCTGCTCACACAAGGTACTGAGGGTGAGCTCTGGCCTTTGGGGCTGGAGCTGTGCGGAATCTTTGACCTCATGCTAGAACAGAAAGTAATCTGTGTTGCCCCGAGCTCTCTTGGTTCTCTACCGTGCCTGCCACGCAGTCTTTTTTGCTCGTTGCCCAAACACAGCACAGCTACGTGGCTTCTTTTTTCCACAGAACACAAATTTCCGGGAGCCTGTGCAGCAGCTCTCACAGCAACAGGTAGAGGAGATGAGTCTGAAATACTACAACTCTGACATTCATCGGGCAGCTTTCATCCTGCCAGAGTTTGCACGGAAGGTAAGCAGGGCTGCGCTACTCTTCCTCCACCAAGGGTGAGGTGTGACTTTTCTTCGGTGGGAGTGCAGGACTGAGGGTTTTGTGCAGCCCTGAAGGCTTCAGTAGGCAAGTCGGAGCAGGGCAGCACTTGGTGTGATGTGGCAGAGTATGAGTCAGACTGGGAAGAGTGGAGTTGGGTTGATGTCCCATGCCTTGATTGCGGATCACTCCCACTTCACCCACCAAAGCTAAGCCTGTAAAAATGGTGTTTCCTCTTGGAAAGCTCTGAAACCTGAGGGGTTGTGGTTTCTAGCTCAAACCAGAGAGTGAAGAAAGGGTGCTCTGGTGTAGTTCAGTCAACCTTTTTGAGGGATAGTCTGTACTTTTGCATCCGCCCTTTATCTGCTAACTGGGCTGCAACTGCAATATCCAGGAAGAAACCTCCTTAGAGTGTCCCAGGGCTGCAGGCGAGTGCTGTGATTGTGTTTCAGAGCTATCTTTCTGTTGAGGACTGGTCTGAACTGCAGCAAGGTCCATCCTGATGCTGTTTTGTCTTTGGCTGTCTCCAGGCCCTGAGCGATGTGTGAAACTGAGAAGCTGCTTCCTTCCTTCAAGTTGGACCCAGAGATCGTCAGTGATGTGGTTGGGACCTTCCCAGCAGACTGCAGATTTGCTCTCCACTGTGTGGGATTGTTTAACCCTTTGCCAGCCAACATTCCCTTTGGTGATGTGTTAAAGATGATGAGGCGTAAGCCAGATCAGACTATTGAAAAGGTCCAGTGACTTGTTGCGTGAGGTCAAAACTGTTCTTTCCAGTGCTGGAAATGAAATGTAAGATGTCTTTTTCCTTTCTCTCCTCCCCATGCCCAATCTAAATTCTCCCCTCCCCGTGCTCCCCCTACAGCTGACATGATGTATTTATAACTGACACTTATTTCTGTCTGATGATCTTCTGAAACCTGGGAAGACTCCAGAGGGGTCACTGACTCAGCCTTAAGCACAGAGAGCAAGAGCTTTGTGCGCAGAGTTCACTCACTCTCTCCTAATGGGAGCTCCCTGCTGCTGAGACGTTTTGACTGGTAACGGGTCTGAGCCGTCATGTCCCACTGCCCTCCTGCGACTGGTCTGCAGCACAGTTGGAGAAGTCACAGTGCAGACTGTTGCTATCCACAATAGGTCTCCCTCCAACCCTGATGGAGTAGCAGTATTAAACACCAGCCAGGCAGGCTGGCAGCAAAGTCTTGTGGCTTTTTCTTTTTTAAATTGATTGGAAACAGAAGTGCAGAGGTACTGACAGGCTGACCCTGTTCTTCCCTCTGCTGCCGGAGTGGTTCCAAAGAATGTTTATCGATACGGTGATAGGCGCTTTATATATATAAATATAAATATATCTATATAAAAACCAAACCTTAGATCATTGCCTGCTGTTACCTACTGATGTCGGGGAGTTGCTCGTGCTGACAAATCTCTCGTCTCAGTCATACTGAGATGCCTCAGGCCTGCGTATTTGCTAGTCCTTAGGAGGCATCATTATGTCTCATGCTGCCCCCAGAAGCCCCAGCAGAAGTTCTTTGCTGTACTCTGTGGGAGATGGATCTGCCTCCACTTCTTTACTTCTGTTTTAAGGATTTGGTACCACCGCTGTGCAGCGGGGCTCGTCCCAGCACAACCGCCGGTGCGGGTGTCACTCCCTTGCGATCAATTAAACACTCGGCTCTGGTCAAGGTGACATCAGCGTGGGTTGGTCTGCTTCTTCGGGGATAGCGCGGCGTTTCAGAGATCCCAAAAGTTTGCTGTGCTTGCCAGAAGACATCCAGGGGTGGTGTGTAGTTGGTCTGGCTTCCTCTCTTCCTTGGCTCCCTGCTAGCCATCCCATCGTTCCAGTCAATCACTGACCCCACTCGGTTCCAACAGTCTTTCCTTTGGCAGAAAGCGAAAACTATGGTGGCTTTTAGTGACTCCAAGGGTCTAAACTAAAAGCTGAGTCACTAGGAGTGGTCACTAGGTGGCATCAGGAGAAGACAAAAACGCTATCCTGAGGGTGGCTTTTTGGCTTGATAAACCTGCCAGGAGGAGAGCTTTGTAAAGGTCAAGCATCACTGTAACTGTGACCCTGTGAGGAGCAGGGGTGGTGCAGCTGCTGTGTGCCTACAGAAAGGGACATCTGTGGTGTTAGCACCCACCATCCCACTTTCTCCCTTTTCTGGTGAGACATGACAGAGTCACTTTTGACCACCAGTACAGCATCTTTGTGGTCAAGGGTTTGCAGAGTACTGCTGAGCTGCAGAGCTGAGCCTGGATCTCCTTTGTAATCTTGTATTGAGCACATTACATGTGTTTTGTTTTGCTGGGGTAGCTGTCTCCTCTCTCCCACAGCTACTACTGATCCGTTAGGGCTGTTGAGGTATTTTCATTGCTCAACTCTTGTATTTTGCTACAAAGAGCAGACCAGAAATGGAGGCTGGTTCTAGCCATTCCTGTTTAAACTGCTGTGGGACCTGAACCCCTCTGAGCCCTTCATCCATGACCAAAAACTGCTTCTGGCACTTTCTCCCCTGGAATAGGAATCAAGACTGGAACTGTAGTCCAGGAAGGTTTTAGAGCGGCTGCCAACTAGTAACAAGTTCAAGCCTTCCACCCACCCTTGGTGAGTACAACAATGCCCAGGAGGGAAAGAGCTTCCTTAAACCTGTTACTAGCATCCACACAGCTAATTATTCCTTCTGTTTCTCTGAACTCTCTCCAAATCCGTAAGTTCAGTGAGTGGCCAGTGATGAGAACAGGAAGCTGTGGCTCTTTGCCATCTAAGTCACACGTACTCTGTCCATAGGGTCCTGTAGATAGTTTCCAAGTCACTCCAGATCCCTTACGGGCAGTTTCAATGCTTCAGTGCCTCACAATGGGTGAAGACCGAGCTCAGTGCCTGAGTCAAGCGCTCATTAACGATGCAGCAAGGGTTTGTGCATCTATAGCTGGTTCAGTCTGAGCACTTTATGACTGCTGGTCACCCCTGTGCCGAGAGCTTCCCCAAGGTCTATGGGCTGTTTAAGCTGCTGGAGTGGTGTTTGGCTCAGGCAGTTCAGCTGTGGCCAAGGGCACTGGGCACTGAAGAGACTGGGCAGTGCCAACAGGAGAAAACTAATGTGGCTCTTGTAGGACTGAACAGCAGAACGCAGCACCCTTTGCCATGGCTCCAGGTGGGCAAGTAAAAGATTTGAGGAACTCTTTTGCCCACGGCTAGTCAAGCAAGGCTGCTCATACGTGAAGACTCACTGAGATGCTGTTTGCCTAGACATGCTGTGCTCGTGTTCCAGCGCCTTATGAAGCTGGGAGCACACGAACAGGGATAGGCTTTGTCCCGAATAATGTGCAATGCAGCATCAGTCAGAGCCGCTGGAGACAAGTGGGGAAACGGCCTGATGGGCTTTAGCACAGCAACTGCTTAAAGCCTCTTGGCACCTTCCGAACTGTGTCAGGCTCCCTGCTCTGGGTTTTACTCATTGAACTAACTCCGGTTTTAGAAAAGAACTTAAAAAAATTGAAGAGAACTCTCTTGCCTGGATCTCTTGAGCCCTTTCAGTTAATTGGCATGAGTGTCGTATTCATCCAGAGCTAACGTTATCGAGGCCTGGCTGAATTATTGATGGAGTTCGGCTGGAGTCTCACAGGCTGCTGAAGCAGGAATGACAATTCTTCTTTCATCAGAGAACAGCAGCCTCAGTGAGCAGAGAGTCAAAAAAGTAATAACAAGTGCCACCGAGTGCAGCGGGAGGAAAGTTCCTTCGATAAAGTGGTGGGGAAACAAGAGGGGAAAGTGTGGACAAGAGCATGAAACAGCAGCTCGGGTCTAGCCAACAGAGCTAGGCAAGATGTTGTTAGTAAGATGAGAAGTGGGACCAAGTTAAAGACTGAGCAGTCCAGGTGAGGCTGTTGTTCACTGGCCAGGTAGAGAATGGAGTCAAGCGCTTTTCAAACATGTGAAAGGTGGGGAATTAGCCCCAGGGGATCCAAACTACAGCACAGCCATGTGTGGAGCAGATAAAGGCCTGGAGGGAGGATTGTTAGGAGTACTAGGGATCTCTGGCCATGATTTAAGGATGCCAGCTCCATGGCTAACAGGGTGGGAGGGGGTGGTGGGGACCCACAGGAGGGGCTGCCCTCTCTTTGGTACTGAATGGCTATGGCAGCCAGACATCACTGGGAAGGAATTGGCTTAACTGGGCTAATTCTGTGTGCCCGGGTTAAGGGCCAGATGAATGTGAATGACCTGTGTGTGTTTCATCCCCTTTCAGCTGTAGGAGAGGAGTAACAAGAAGCCCACATGACGTGGAGCACATGACTTGCTGTTTAAAGCTCTCTCAGCCGAGCAGTCCCTTGGTGCCGCGTGCTAACGTCCCTGGTGGGCTCTTTCTGACCGAGCTCGAGGTGCAGTGCTTGTGCCGTCCCTTGGGAAATCCAAATGGCAAAGAGGCATTTCTGTCTGAGCCTTTTCCAGCCCAGCTCGCCTCCAACAGGACCAGGCTGGTGTAACAAAGGTCAGTTGATGAGTCAGTAGCTGGTGACCCCGAGCATCCTCAGCCTGCTTCACAGCCAGAAACGCCTTCTGCTTGCAGCCAGGCAAAACAAGTTCAGTGGAAAATAGAGGTATTTTGAAGTAGAAGTGTTTTAGAGCAAGTAGCTGTTTTTGAAGTTTTGTGATAGAATAACTGAAGTGTGTGACTCCTCATTCATTTTGGAATAACAAAAGGGTTTGAGCATACCGCTGAGTTCTGCTCTCCTTCCCTGCATCCTCCTGCAGTCCCTTTGGGGTTGACAGACAGAGAAGACAGCCCAGTCCCCCTCCCCACTCCACCCCCCAGAGAGCTGTAACGGGCTTGTAGTCGTGCATGCTCTGACAGCAGCATCCCTGCGGTCCTCCCCTCCTCCTCCTCCTGCACCTGCTCTGCAGCTCTTAGCGAGGATGAGCAGGAGCAGTAGGCTGCAGCCCACGCTCACGCAGTCTCTTCCTTGGGTTTGTTAGATTAGAGCCGATGAAAAGCCACGGCTGGAACCGCCACCTGCATGCTGCTCAGAGCCCCTGGGGAGCACAGTGCGAGGGAATACTGCAGGCCTGGCCTGATAAATGAGCTGTGATTGCAGGCCCATGAACAAATTTGCTTCCCCTTCCAGGCAGGCACACAACTGTCAGCTGGATGTTGCTTTATTTATTGCATTGGCCTTTGCAGCTAGGGGCTCCTAAGGGCAGAGAGAAAGGGTTCCCTCACAGGAAACCAGAAGCATTTGAACCCTTCCTTCAGCCACAGCCAAGTGCCTCACCTTTGGGAACCAGACCTGATTCTGGAAGCCTGATGTGATCCTGCCTTATGCTTCAGGACATGGTGATCTGAGCCCAGACCAGGCATTACATGGACAGAAGATGGCAAATGTCAAGACCGTAGAGGAAAGCAATTGAGTAATGGTGCCAGGCATAACCTTAGCTTTTGTATTCCAGCAGTGCCTGGTCTTCACTGCTGCACGGACGGACTGAGGAGAGGTCAGGGATCTCTTTCTTGAAAGACCAAAACCTCTCTCGCTGTCTGTTGCTCATGCACCTGTAATCACAGGAGGACAGAGGTTGTCTTATGCGACTGTGCAAGCATGTGCTGCTGCACTTCTGAACCCACTCTGTCTCTGCTGCAGCCACGCTGCAAGCCAAAGCCCTTGGCTAGCCAGGCCTGTTCAAGTTACTGTTTGCTGAGCTTCCCTCTGGATCGTCCGCACCCCTACCAGGGTCCCCCAGTTTCCAACAGATCTGCTCTCACTGTATAGTGCTAGAACCCCACACAGACCATGTACAACTCTGGACAGAAGAGAGCGTCAAGGGTGAAGACTTATAAAGGGGTGAGTCAGATAACAGAGAGAAAGAGGAAATTGAGGGAAGAAATGCCAGAAGGGTTTATTCCTCCCAGGAAAGACCTTTAACCTGTCCTGTACAGAGTGATAAGTGTTATAAGGCTGGCAAAAAAAATAATGGAGGCTTTAAAGGTCACAGAGCAAATGTGACAGGGAATAGGGAACAGTAGGAATAAAGAACAATCTGGGTTCACGCAATCTTGAACTCTCTTCAGTTACTAAATAGAGCAGATATTATCACCACAAAGTTATTTGTCTTGCTTTGGAAGGGCAGATGGTCAGCAGTGGTGGCAGAACCAGCAGGGGCTCTGCAAAACTTGAGGATGACAGGCTAACGTAGGGAAGCAGCAGAGGAGACGTGAGGAAAGTGAAGGGCTCTGGGGAAGAAGGAGGAAGTCTGGTACAGGAGCATCTGATGCTGAGTAATGCTGTAGCAGAGCTCTGACGGAACTTGTTTAGACTTAGAGATCCAGCCCTACTGTGGGCACTGGAGTGTAAATGCTTTGATGTGTCCCTAGTCCCCTCCCTCTCAGCTGGGAAGAGACACCCAGCCTTGACCAGGCGGGAAGCACAGGCTTTGGCTGGGCTGTGCTTGTCAGCAGGGCCATGGGTTTGGTGTCAGCCTGTCTGGGCAGAAACTCTCCAAAGCAAACCCCCTCAGGAGGTAACAATTATTTTACTACTGCCCTTTAATCCCAGGACAGCAACCTGGTCACTGCTCACATCCCTGTGAGCCTCTCCGGAAGCGGATTTCTTAAGCTAGAAGAGGGGAGACTGAGAAGAGATCTGAGGCGAAAATTCCTGCCTGTGAGGGTGCTGAGGCTCTGGAACATGTTGCCCAGGGAGGTTGTGGCTGCTCCATCCCTGGAAGCGTTCAAAGCCAGGTAGGATGGAGCTCTGGGCAACCTGGTCTAGTGAGAGATGTTGCTGCCTGTGGTAGGGGGTTGGCACTGGGTGAACTCTGAGGTCCCTTCCAACCCAACCCAGTCTGTGATTCTATGATCCCATTTTTAGTTGAAGATCACACCGAGTGACACCATTCACGCACATTTGGAAGGCAAAGCTGCAAACAAACCCATATTTATTAGAAGAAGCAGTTTGGTTAGACCAGATGGCCCCCAGCATGGAGACCTGGCTGCACTGCTGCCGCTGTCTGTCTAGCTTTTGGGCTGCTGGACCCATGAGGTTTAGTCCTGCCTCATAACCATTGGTACAGGCTTCACCTCCTGCCTGCCTGTCAGCCCAGGCACATCTCACACTCACAGGTACCTGCCCTTCGTTTCTCTTGAGCAACCAAGTGTGACTTCCCCATTTGCTGTTCTCCCACTCTCACCTCTCCTGGAGCACATCGGCTGCAGGTCACTTGGCAGGTCCCTGCGATTTGTCTGCTTGCTGGAGCCTGGTACTTCGCTGCTCCCTGCCTGAGCCCCAGCCTGGCCTGGAGGTGTTTTGACAGAATCCATTACCAAGGGCTAACAGCAGTTCTGATCAACCAGCAAGATAGTTGAGAGAGAAACAGATAACGCTTAATCTGAACCCAGTGTTTGGAAGCTGGCTCTCACAAGACGTGGTGAGGAACAATAAAGGTACAAAGTTTTCTGAAGAAAATTATTAGTGGAAATGGCTGGGTTGTCACCTTTCCCCACAAGTCCCTGTGACTCAGAAAAAGGGGGTTTTTTTCTTTCTATTTTTCAGGGAGGGAATCCAGCAGATCTTCTCATGGAAGTGGTGGTGTCCTGTCCCTCCAGAGCATCCAGTGAGGTGTGACTGGCATTAGGAACTGGACGATTTGCAGACAAAGCTCCCTCTTGCTGTTCCCAGGAACTGCACTGATGGTAAGGGGTGCAAGTGGGGAACAGGTTTTTCTGCCTTCTGTCCTTAATTCTGCCACAGCATCCCCTTGGCCACCTGCCTGTAGGATTGTTTGTATCTGCTAAACTAGGATAACAATTTACCTTTTGTTGTTCGGGTCAGTGAACAACCCTCCCTGAGGCTAGTGCTTCTGGAGAAAGGGCTGGTGGTGGGATGAGATCTTAGCTCTGGCTCTGCATCCCGCAGGCATGTGGCAGTGGATGCCATCCACACAGGACAGGGACAATGCAGAGTAGATAGCAGGACTTAACAGCATCTTCTGCTGGCCCACACGCCCACCTCACAGGTTAGGACAGCATTTGGGGCAAAGGGAGAAGCATTACTAACTGCAAACCAGAGATCAGACATGGAAGGAACTACTCCGGGCAGCCTGCAGTGAGTGCCAGTGTACCCTGAGCTGCCTTCTGTACCTCCAGCTCTGCCCAGCTTTTCAGTTGTTCCATTTTCCCTCTAATAAACATAAACCAAACATCTCAGACTCAGGATTCCCTGTGTTCACCTATACTTCTTGAAGGGATAGCTTCAAGCAGCATGGAAACAAAGTCCAGTCACCTCCAGCTGGCTTCTGGGGTAATCTTTTGCGTGTTTGCAAGACAGATGTTGTTACTGGGTAGCTGCAGCCTGTGTCCCCACCATACCACAAAGGCAAAGCCAGGTGTATTGGTTTTCCACAGTGAGAGGCGTCGCTGGATGCAGAGATCCAGGTCCAAATGCCCCTAGAGTCTGGAGCTGTTTGGGCACACAGGCTGAGTGTCCAAGCCTGTAGCTGAGTACCAGTGTCCAGAAGCTCTTCCCTCTGTATCACCCAGCAATAGCCGTAGGTTTGTACAAGCTGGTGGCCTGTTCAATCCAACATCATTTCCCAAGCAGAGTTTGGCCATCAAGGATAGGAACAGATAGTGCCACAGAGTGAAGAAACTGTGTGTTACTGGAGAGACCCAAACCCTCACTTCCTCAGTCACTGCAGGTCTGGCACATGGAAAGCCCAGAGGCACTGAAGTAGCCCACTCAAGCAGCCAAGTGTTAACAACCTCTCCAAAGTCTAATTTGCCTTTGATATAGACTTAATTGTTTGCGTCACCCACTGGGCTAGGGGGAGGGCTATAAAAGGGGCTGCAGCCATTGTCTGAGGCAGAAGAGAGCCCAGAAAGAGCTCCCTCTCCCAGTCTTCCTCATTCAGCACAGTAGTCACAGCCTGTACATCATGCAGCTGGTGGCCAGCCTGACATCCATCCTGCTGTTGGTGTGGAGCGTGAGAGCCACCGCACTGCCCGGAGAAGAGAGACTCGCAATACAGAGCACTAGGGTGAGTATAATGCACCCTGTGAGGAGCTGGGTGAGGTGGGAGCACGCAGAAGCAGGCTGGAGCCAGGGGAGGGATAATAAGGGCAATTAGACTTTACCTGACGCAAACAACTCTTCTGCCCCTCAGTATTCCAAGGCACTTAGAGCTTCACGCGCTGCTGAAGCACGAGCTATCGCTGCAGCTTGTTAGCCAGTTTATTTAGGGAAGGGACCAGGGCAGATGGCAGAGAGCTGCAAAAGTGAAGCCCGAGCTAAGCGAAAGCTGGCAAAAAGAGCAGAGAGGAGAGGGAAAAGGAGAAAATAGTCTTGCTGGAAGAGTACAGCATGAGAGAGTAGAGCAGGGTGTACTGGGGGGGGAGAGAAAAGATACATAATTGGTGAAATGATCAAGGGAGATGATATTTTAAATAGGACTCATGGGAAGGACAAGTGTTTAAAAGATGGGTTCAGTAGGAAAGTAACAGAGGAATAATAAATGAAGTAATTATATCAGAATAAAATTGCTTTTTCCAGAGTAGTATTCACAAGGGGAGTTATACTGACATAGTTCTGCTAGAATAATTACACTCTGGACCAGCACAGCTCTGTGCAGTGGCAGAACTTATTATAGCAATATAATTATCCTTCCAGCTGGCAAAACTCTAATATTCTAATGGCTACAGCACTATAATAACTTTGTTGTGCTGGACTATTTCCTTAAGAGGCCAAAGGGGTGCGAAGCAATAGCGTAACATAATCATAAGCAAGTGCTCTGTTCCGCTTGCCCTCGCCCCGCAGTCTTCTCACCTGCGTGTTCCCTGGTGCCGTCCCTGACGTTGCTCTGAGCTGTGGTTATCACCCTGCAGTGCCCATCAGGATCTCGGCTGTGTCTGTAGGTGTGCTGCTATCTCAGTCCTGCAGAGGAGCTTCCCAGAGGAGTGAAGGATCCCAGGGCTGGTTTCAAAGGCACTAACTTCTCCTTTGTGCATATCCACATGGGTTTTTCTCTGTCTTAGTGGTGGCTCCAGCTCATCCATCAGTGTCTTGCTGCTCCAGGAGTGGCCTCACATCCCATTAACAACAAAACTGGCCGCAAGAAAGACCCGTAGACAGTGTGAGGTGTTAGGGCTAGCGATCTGCTAGAGATCTGGGCGTCTGCAGCTGCCTGGGATTAACCCTTCTGGGGCTAACGGCAAACTTCTAGCTCTACATCCAGTAATAAATCCAGTACTTAAAAAAAACTCCTTCTGGTGCAAATGCTGGTTGGTGGGGGTGAAAAAAGAGACAAGATGTGGGGGATAAATTGGTAAATGAGGCTTTTAGAGAAATTAATTCAAGTGTAAGGAGTCAATCTTCCACACATTGCTGTTCTCAAAATAATGGTACCATCCTAATAGATGTAATGATTCTCTTCAGAGCATCCTGCAGACTGAAAACTGTTAGATACTGATGAACCGATCCCTACAGCCACCACTGCTGTAACTCAGAATATCAGGATTTTACGTACAAACCGCTGTAAAAGGGACAACAATGCAGAAGACAGATCTGTGCGTTCTGGTGGATGTAGCAGAGGGAATTGAGCAGCTACCAAAAGCGTGCTGCAACCCACCCGTGCTGAGATCTCTGACTGCTGCCAGACACTCTTGATCTCTTGCAGCTCGGAGACAGCTAGAAGCAGAAAGGACGGGAGCAAAGGATTAGCGCAGGGGAAGGGCTGCCTAGTTTCACTAGCAGCTACAGCCGATCATGCGTAAGGAATATCCCCTAGCAGCAGGCTGAGTTTTACCTTCCTCAGAGTCTGAAGCTGCTGGCTCTGCTTGGAGCAGGTCATTTCAAAAGAGCATCTACAGCAGGAAAGAAGCTTATGAGGAAGACGTGGCTCTGGGGACACATTTAGCTGGGTTCACTGGTCCATCTCGTGGCTCAAGGCTCAAGACATTTCTGTGTTTGCAGCACGGGAGCAGGGATCAGGACAGGCACAAACTGGCTTTTGTCTTTTCCTTGGCTACAAACATCACGTGCAGGTTTTTTTGTGCCTCAGTTTCTCTTGTGTGTACTTAGGGTTAATTACTAGAGAGAAAAAAGTGGTTAAAAATATCCATAAATGTTCTGAAGCTTAAACTCGGTTGCTGCTGTCTCTAGTTACCTGTTTTCGAGTTGCTCACCAAGTGGTCCTTGGCAAATGCTGGTGCTGACAGAGCCAGCGGGGGTAGATCCAGCAGACCTAGGATGTGAGAAGTGACGTGGAAAAGTGCTTCCAAGATTCCTGTCTGCATGGGAAACAGGATCTGTTTCTGTCAAACCATCTATCCCAGTCTGTCCAGTACCAGCTGTCTCCACTAATGAGCCCCAGAGACCAGGAACACTCAGACAAGAGGTAATTCCTCAGATTTGCTGGGTGTGAAGTTAAGAGAAACAAGATAACTCACAGCTTGTGCCTGACGGAAATCCCTGGAGCCCCAAACCACAGGCTGAGCTCTTTGGTACGCTGCGACGGCAAAGGGATGGAGCTCAGCAACCCCTGTGGTTCTGCCTTCCCCCAGGGTCAGCCTCTTGAAACACAGATTCTTGTTCTGGAAATACAAGCTGCTGCCTCCACTGATATTTTGGTCCAGATACTCTGGGGATCCCACTCCCCACCAACTCAGCTCTCTCCTTGTTGTAGTTCATTCTCCTCATTTTAGGGGGGGTTGCAGCCCCCCAAGCACTTGACATTGCTCAGGACTCAGCATCTTCCCATCCTCCCCACGGCAGACAGCGGGCAGTCAGAGCAGCGAAGGGAGCGCTAGCACGCGGAGAGAAGGCAGCGTGATGTTCGCTGGAATTTAATTAGCTCAGGCAGCAAGGGACTGTACAGCCAACTCACGCAGGTTCGTTAGCAGCTCTTTTCCCGTTCTAATGCAGCATGTGTGCCTCTCACACCCTGAACAGGGGACGGGACAAGCAACGAGTGACCTCTGCAGCCACAGCTGCCTCTGCCAATGGGAAAAGCATTGGGGATGGGTGGCAGGGAAATGAAGGGGACCCCCACACAACATTAGGGATTGGAAGGGACCTCGAAAGATCATCTAGTCCAATCCCCCTGCCACAGCACGACCACCTAGCCCAAGTCACACAGGAACATATTCAGGCAGGTCTTAAATGTCTGCAGAGAAGGAAACTCCACAACCCACCTGGGCAGCCTGTTCCAGTGCTCCATCGCCCGCACTGTGAAGAAGGTCCTTCTGATATTGATGTGGAACCTCCTCTGTTCCAGCTCACACCCACTGCCCCTTGTCCTATCACTAG
>JAOXOE010000851.1:1287305-1299918 GCA_028565055.1 Phoeniculus purpureus | reverse complement strand
CACACCATTCCTGATGCAGGCCAGGATGCCATTGGCCCTCTTGGCCACCTGGGCACACTGCTGGCTCATGTTCAGGCCATGCTAATGTTAATCCTTAAATGATAATTCTGTGGTGGGAGACTCACTGCAGAAGACTCACTCACTTTTAAGGTTTTCTAGGTTTGCTTTTATTCTCTTTCCTTTTTGGATGGGAGGGGAATCTTAACAATCTGTTCTGGAGGCTTCCACCTTGAACCCTCAAACCAGCACAGGTTGTAACAGTCCTCTGAATAGTGGATCAGGCTGAGTAAAAGAAGATGGGTCTTGATTAAGTCCTGTTAGTTTTTCCTGTGGTTTAACAGGCAGGAGAATTCCACAAAAGATCTCAATCTGAAACCTTCCGACTGCTTCATGCCAAGAATATCTCTCGACCACAACTTAAGTTTCGGGAGAAGATTGACAATTCCAACACTCCCTTTGTACCTAAACTTTTTGTCAAGCCAAATGCTTTGAAACCTTTGCCTGAAGGTAAGAGATTTATTCTGTTGTTGGGTAACCTGTTGTGAGAGTATTTGGCAGAGGCCTGTCCTCACAGTCTAGAAGAGAAATCACTGACTGTTAAAACAAGTAACAGCAGGAGACACTAAGCTCTGTGACTCTTGTTTCCTTATGTGTTCTGCAAGGGTAGGGCAGCACCATGCAGTAAATAATCTGTTCCAAACAGATAGTCTGCCTTTTCTCTTTACCGCCACTGAATGTACATGATGAGAGTCACTCTGGCACCACAAGTGGTCTTGACTAGTCTGGTTGGCTTTACAGTACTTCTTTCTAGTTAGTTAAGAGCAGCAGCTGAATTGTTAGACCTGCCTTTGCTTTGAGTGCTTTATCAAAGCCGCCAGCATAACATCTGTCTGGCCACAGCTCATTTTGCTGATGGTGCTTTATCCTTAGTCCGCACCGATCACTTGTCCCTTTAGTAGCTGGGAATGATTGGAAGAGTTTTCTGATTATTTTTTAATCAGCTTCCAAGCTCTTGAGCAGAACCACCTTGTGTCTTGTTTAACAACAGCATGGTAAAACCTTGTGGCTACGCTATCGTCAGAGGTGCAGGCAAGAGTCTTGCTGACAGCAAAAGCTGTAGGTCTTCATTGTTAAGATTTTTTTGATACTATGTGATTTAATAGGATCTTATGGTGGGTGGAGGGGAGAGAGTGGGCTGAGAAAATGTGATGTGTGAGACCCAGTCCAGTTGTTCCATATTGGTTGTTCAGCCCTCACAAAAAGTGGACGAGAACGAAAGGAGCGCCCTGAGGACTTGGATGTGCCAGCTGCTTTGGCAGACTTCATACACCAGCAGAGGACGCAGCAAACTGAGCAAGACATGTAAGAAATGAAACGGACAGCAAAGTGCTTAGAACACCGTTGGTGAACATGCACTTGTATGGTCCCATTGTGCTGATGCCATGTAACAGCTCTTGCGTGTGTTTATGTCTGCGCGCTACGGTGCATGTGATTTGCTCCAGACGTCTTAACCTGTGCTTAATAAGAGACAGAATTTCTGCTAAATGGGCAAACTGCCGTAGCTCTGAAAGTCTCTGTGCTCTGGCTTCATAAAGAAAAGATGACTCAAATGCTGTTCTGTGCCTGTCTTCCTGATTTCCACAGGTTTGCTCACCCTTACCAGTATGAACTGGAGCATTTTTCTCCACCAGATGGAGTTCTAAAGAAACCGGAACCCCAGGTTGGTGCCCACATTAATTTGTTCTTAGCACAGATTCAGTAAGGTTTCAGGCAGCTGTAGCTGATGAGTTTAAGGACCAAGGGTGGAGGTCAGGGGTGGGCACTGTCAGAGAACATACCGTGCCTAATAATTTGCTCTGCCAGATGTACAAGCCCATCGAGGAAACGCCTTGTCATTTTATCACCACACTGGATGAGCTGGTGGAAGTAAATGAAAAGCTTATGAACTGCAAAGAGTTTGCCCTGGACTTAGAGGTAATCGGATTGCCTTTTCTGTGTAAAAATTGCATGTGCTCTGTTAGTCTGTAGGAGACAGTTAACGTCCTCGTTGTCTGTTTTGTCATCTTGTTTCTCCTGCTTTTTGTACTTCTGAACATTAAAAGATAGCTCATGACCCAGTCTGTCAGATAGAAGGTTGAATTAATCTGTCAGTATTAGTTTTCCAGTGGTAATACTGGCTGTGTGCTTGATACTGGATTTGATCTTCTTCATCCTGTGTTTCTGTTTGACATATTAGAAAATCAGTGTTGATAAATCTGGAAAGGGTGTGTGTCAGGGGGATGGAGCCAGGCTCTGCTCAGTGGCACCCAGTGGTAGGACAAGGGGCAGTGGGTGTGAGCTGGAACAGAGGAGGTTCCACATCAATCTGAGAAGGACCTTCTTCCCAGTGAGGGTGACAGCCCTGGAAGGGCTGCCCAGGGAGCTTGTGGAGTCTCCTTCTCTGGAGATGTTCAAAACCCACCTGGATGTGTTCCTGTGTGACCGGTCTAGGTGATCCTGCTGTTCAGGAGGATTGGACTGGATGATCTTTCGAGGTCCCTTCCAGTCCCTAATGTTCTGTGATATTAGTGGTTGCAAAGACAAACTTTGCTCATCCAACTGATTATTTCTTTAAGAAATCATCTGTTCCTTCCTCGTCCTTCATTTAGGGTGCTGTTTAGTTTATGGTATTGATTCTGTAGTGGATCCTGGCTTACTTGTCTCTTCCATGTGTTTTCAGCATCATTCCTACAGGAGCTTCCTGGGCATAACGTGTCTGATGCAGATTTCCACTCGAACAGAAGACTTCATTATTGACACGCTGGAATTGCGCAGTGACATGAACATCCTCAACGAGACCTTCACAGACCCTGCAATTGTGAAGGTCAGCTGCTAAATTCACCACCAGGATTCCTGGGGTTTTTGCTTAGTTTACAGCTTACTGTAGTTAAAAGCAAACAGTGCTCTGTCTTGGTCACTTAGCTCCATTTTCACTGTAGTTTGTTTATGTGGCTATTCCATTGATGTAGTTGGGGAGTTACTTGCCAAGTGCACTCATTTAGTAGTCCTGGACTTAGCATTGAAAGACATGAAAGTGATCTGGTCCTAGACACTTGAGTATGAAACCTCAACACTGCCAGCCTGCAGCTGAAATGTTCTTCATGCCATCCTCTATTTGTTTTGCTTTTCAAGGTCCTCCACGGTGCCGATTCAGACGTGGAATGGCTACAAAAAGACTTTGGTCTGTACTTGGTGAACGTGTTTGATACGCACCAAGCTGCTCGTCTCCTCAACCTTGGCAGACATTCCTTGGACCACTTGCTAAAGCTATATTGCGATACAGACACTGACAAGCAGTACCAGCTGGCTGACTGGAGGATACGGTAAAAACTGACCCCTTCAATGGGCTGGAGCTGCAAGGGTAGCACTTAGCCCTGCTTGGGTGGTTAGAGCAGGAGCTTGTTTCTAGTTGGAAGTCCCATAGGTGTAGTAGGTTGGTCCCACAAGGAACAAACACCACATTTACCTGGCTGCATTTTAAGGTTTTTTTGTGTGTTACATTTTCCCATGTTTCTTTAGAAGATGAATTCTTTTGGGAAAAGCAGGGAAGATCAATAGTGAAGAGCTCCTGGAAGCTCACACTTAGGAGTAGCGTTTAACTACTGCACCTTATGGAGAGGATCAGTATCTGCTTCTCTGTAGCCCCCACAACTGTCAGTCACCCGCACTGGGTAGAGCAGCGTGCTGCTTGCCTTGTGAGAGGGAAGAGACAGTTTTGTGAGGTGGCTGAAACGTTTTAGTGTAATTTTGTCTCCTTTTCTAGCCCTTTGCCAGAAGAAATGATTCGGTATGCCCGTGATGACACCCACTACTTGCTCTACATCTATGATAAAGTGAGGGAAGCGCTGTGGGAGAGAGGGAACGAGCAGCCCACTCAGCTGCAGATTGTGTGGCAACGCAGCAAGGACATCTGCCTGAAGGTACAGCTTCACCTGGTTGCAACACCTGGATCAGAGTATGGGCTTAGGAGGCCAGAAGGTCCTTTGCCTGTTGTACATCTGTTACGCAGATGCAGGCTTTTTCTTCTGTGTCTGAAAAGAACTGTATGAACTCTCAGTCGTCAGCAGCCCCTTGTTTCACTGTCTAAAACCTTAGATTCATGTGGCTTCATGCTGGTTTTTGAATGCTAGAACTCCTTGGCCTCCCAGTGCTTCAGGTGTGTCTTTTCCAAGTGAGGTGTTACGTTGCCGGTTCTGCTGGATGTTCCTAGAAGTTTACAGCCAAGTGGGAGTTGCATTATGAGAGAATTCTGTTGTGCCTGTGCTAAACACTGTCTGTCAAAGTAGGCCTTGTCTAAGGTAGTAAAGATTGAAGATATTTTATGTCTAAAGCTGCTCCTGGAGTTGGTCGTGGTGGTTTTCACCTTCAAATGAATGAGATGTATGTTTTTCAGGGGTAGGCTCCTACCAGCAGCAGTTTAAGGTAGAAGCTCCAAGACACGTTGTACCTGAGTTTATTCAGACTCATCATGTCTGTGTGAGGTTCTGCTAGTGTCAGTGAAACAAGGTAAACTAGAAAGCATCAATATGTAATAAACAAGAGTCTGTCTTTGTTTTCCTGTCCAGAAATACGTGAAGCCCCTTTTTACAGATGAATCCTACCTTGAGCTCTACAGGAAGCAGAAAAAACATCTCAACACACAGCAGCTAGCAGCATTTAGGTTGCTGTTTGCATGGAGAGACAGGATGGCCCGTCAGGAGGATGAGAGCACAGGGTAGGGAGTCTTTTGTTACAGACACTGGCTTAATGCATCAGGGAATCTCTTGTATTGTGCCCTTCCCAGCCCTGAGCTGGAGCCACTGTGGAAATCTGTGCTCCTTGGGCTGCTTTTTACACAGAAGTCCTGTTACAGCAGCACTAAATTCTTACTTGTACCCGAATCAGCCCTGCTTTATTTTTTTTAACGTGTTAAATCTTTTCAGACGTCGTAATTTGGGCAGACTTGTGCACTTAGGGTTAGAGTTTTTAACATTGTGTTAGATTCAGACCTCCTCTTTGTGTTACAGGTATGTTCTGCCAAATCATATGCTACTGAAGATCGCAGAGGAGCTGCCCAAGTAAGTCCTCTTCACCCTCGAGGAGTCTCGTTTGATGTTAATATCCAGCAAGGAATTTCCAAGTGTGTAATGGCTTCTGCAGTTGGTCCCTTCCTCCCAGCTGTCAGTACTGCTGTTCTATGTGTGCTGTTCAGTTTGGGAGAGAAAAAAACAGCCATCCTTCTTCAGAAGATCCCAGACTTCTTTGGGGATACACCTCTCTCTGATTTTATTCCACTACTAAAACACGCCCCTTTTACATTGTTCTGGGTCACAGATTCCCTCTTGAGATTCCTACATTATTACACAGCAAGACAGGAATGAATAACCCCATAGCATGAATTTGGGATCCTTTTCGGTTCCTAAAAGGATTAGGGGGTGGGGGGCAAGGGGCAGATCTTTAAAATGCCCAGTTTTTACAACGTTTTTCTCAAACACTTGGCATTCGTCATCTTCCTGACTTGAGAATAATAAAAATACATCTTTAAACACAAAGTCCACTTCAGGGCTCAGCTCCTCTAGGTGAATAGTGCACACAGAACTGCATGAAGATGGGGACAGACAGACAGCGCACAGAAAACATGTGAGAGGAGAGCTGAGTTAATGGTTTCTCCTTATCTGCCCAAACCTGGAATTTTTCATCACAGAGAATAAACTCTCCTAGCTTACTTTGACTGCCTTATTCCCTCACAGTCAGGATTATGGTTATATCTGGTTGCATGTCCTCTGAATGCAGATGCCCAGCATAGCAGCCATAAATACAGCACACTGAATTCTTCTCGTCTCTCTTTAGAGAACCCCAGGGCGTCATTGCTTGCTGTAATCCTGTCCCACCACTCGTTCGCCAGCAGATTAATGAATTGCATCTTCTGGTTCGGCAGGCCCGGGAGATGCCGCTCCTCAAGGTAGGAGTAGCTTGCACTGCACCAGAGACTCATCACTTGCTTTCCATTAACCAAGGACTGGAGCTGAATGGTGACCTGTGAGGCTGAAGTTTGCCTTTTGAATGCAGTCAGTATAACATTCTGTAGTAGAGCAGAGAGATGTATTGCTGCTACTTCTTGCCTGTCTGTTGCCTCCTCTTGGCTCACACACAGTGTAGATTCCTGGAGAACCAGAGCCCTGAAAGCACAGACATTGCTCGAACAGTTCTGTCTCTTATGTTGCACATCATGTTTGCCTGTGTGAGGAAGAACTGGCCCCTGTAGAATTTGTTGGCAATGCAAATGTAGTCATAAATCTCTTACAGCTATAGTAGAGCTGAAAAAAAACCTACCCTAGGTGTTAGTGGTTCATTAGTTAAAATACATTGTCAGCATATTGATGTTAATAGAGTCTTCCTCCTTTAGCGGAACAAAACCAGCTGAGCATGAATGTGCCCTTTCTGTGTGAGGTGGTTAAATGTACCCAAGCACAAACACTGCAGGGGAACTGGAAAGACTCATTTTATTAACCTGCTAGTGTTAAGTGAACATGTTGAAAACATTAATAAGGAGGCCAGCCAAGATGAAATAGGGCAGCTGCATTTGCATGACTTACCTTTCTCTCCCATTCTAGTTGGAAGGCGCTTCGGTGGTCAAGAAGAAAGCACCTCTGTCCAACCCTGAGGTACTGCTTATGTAATATTTGTGCTCTTATGTCTTAAGCCATAAACTCACAAAAGGAAGGTAGGAAACTTCTGGTTTCTAGTAAAATGTTTATTCTCACACATCTTACCCTTCAACTTAGCTACTGTTCTGTACTAGACTCACTGCCAGCTGCAGATTGCTGTTTTACAAACCACCACAACAGCAGCATCATTGGGTGATGGAGCCCTGGCACAGGCTGCCCAGAGAGGTTGTGGAGTCGTCTTCTCTGGAGACATTCAAACCCCTCCCCGGGTGTTCCTGTGTGACCTGATGTAGGGGATCCTTTCCTGGCAGGGGGGTTGGACTAGACCATCATTCAGGGTCCATTCCAACCCCTCACATTCTGCTGGGAGCTTCCATGTGTGAGTCTGTACTGACTGTAAGACGAGAGGTTTGGGAGAAGTTTCTAAGGCCGATGCCTTTACTCTCTTTGTATGAAGTAGAATGTCTCTGTTATCCAGCGGGTGTTCATAGAGAGCAGATGCAGGGTGCCCTGGTGGTTGAGCTGTTTTAAGAATACTCAGTCCCTGAATTGTATTTGGGGCTTCATTAATGTCACTGTAATGTGTAAAAACACACCCAGATTTGTGCAGCAGTGTATTAATGGTGTTTGCTTTTTGAATCTCTTTTCAGAGGCTGGAAGACACCTTCTTTGGACCACATGACAGTTCCCGGATTCCCGTGGGGGATTTTCAGAACAACTCTGCCTTGGGTAATTGGGGCTTAACCTAAAAACTGTGCTAATAATGACGCGATGTGGCTTTGACACGGGGAATAAGCAGCCCTGAAGAAACTATCAATGAAATCTCATTACACACACACACAGAAAAAGCAGTAAGACATAAATGTATTTAATCAAAATTTAATCTCGTCCTCATGCAGAGCCTGCACCGATTCTGGAACATGGTTGCCTCTTTTCAGACAGCGAGAGGACAATGAATATTCAGGGTACTCAGCCAGAGTCAGCATGTCTTGTTGCCACCACCACTGTCAGCATATTCAGTGTAAGCACCGTGTGTTTGTGATAGTGTCGCTGTTTCAGTGCTAGAAACCCTAATAATCTGGTGGAACTCTGAAAGCGTTGCGTGGAAATGATGCTGGCTTCCTGCCAGACACGAGGTGTAGCCAGCACAACTAGGTCAGGAGGCCTCTGACCTCTCTCTGGAGGGTTACAGCCATCTGAGATACTAAGAAATGCTCATACATGTGGAACAGCAGTAGCCAAACCCCCAAATTGCTAATGTAAACATTTGTTCCTTTTTTTTCCTTAGGAATGTGAGGAAGATGAAGTAAATGAAAAGACTTTAACCGCTGCCCAGCTGAAAGCTCAGCGTATAATGGAGTCCTTTGAAAATCCCTTCAGAATGGTAACAGCTTCCATTACATGTTTACGGATCTGTGATGTCCCACTGCAGTGGGAGCAGTCCCACGGCCTGGTGCAGAGGGTGCTCTGAGCCGTTTCTCCAGGCAGATTGGAAGGAGCTTAATACAGCGTCAGCTGCTGATCTTGTACTGGAATTGAGAGATTGTCCTTGCAAAGTACTCACGCGTGGACTTGCTGTCAGAACACGTCAGGGTGCCTCTCAGATATCTGTCTCTCTACATCGTAAACAGAGCTTTTGCTGTTGGGTTTTTTTAATCATGTTTGAGGGTTTCTTAATTTACATCAGGTTTTCATCTCTATTTTCTGGCTAGAGTCAGTGAGCTGATTTTGCTCTTCTTGTGAACCAGAAGAACAATAGGACACTTTGTTATACATTTGGAGGGGCAAATTACTAGGAAATAACCCAACTTTTTCTGGTGTGTGGTTGGGGCTTGGGTTTTGGGGTTTTTCAGTTTGTTTTTCCTTAAATATTGCGCTCAGCTGTAGCAGCGGTAGCTTTTCCATTTCCAAAAGGTTCTATCTTAGAATATTTCTTAAATGTGAGCTTTTTTAAACGTTTCTTAAATACAAACCTTTTTATTTGGAACATCTGAAGTACTGCTGTAGCAATGAGCTGAATGTCGTGCGCTGTGTTTCAAATGAAACTTTTCCCTCTCTACAGTACCTGCCTGCAGAACAGAATCCTGCCTACGTCTCACAATCTGCAAAGTTCGACCCGTCATCAAAAATCTATGAAGTAAGGCTTGTGCTAAAGCATCCTGCCAAATAATACAAAAGAATCCTGTGAAGAACATGGGGTCAGAGACATTCTGCTGCATGTTCACAGAATCACAGGACATTAGGGGTTGGAAGGGACCTGGAAAGATCATCCAGTCCAATCCTGCCAGAGCAGGATCCCCTAGATCAAGTCTCACAGATGCATGGCCAGGCAGGTTTTAAACATCTCCAGAGAAGGAGACACGTCTCCTGTCTGTCAAAGCTACAGCCTGCTGCTGAAGTCAGTCTCTGCCTTGTTTGTAGCTCAGAACTTATAAAGCACATGGTTTGACTTTACCTGGTGCAGCAGATCTTAATCTCTTTTACAATCCTATTAGATCTTTCGTCCTCTTCATTAAGCTCAGCGTGTGGTAGCAAGTTTACAAACTCCCTTTTTGCCATAAAACTTCCAAGAAAGTGATCCCAGGAGATGTATAATTTCTCGTTGCAGATCAGCAATCGATGGAGGTTGATGAGTCAGACGCAAGTACAGAAGGAGTCCAAGGACGAATCCAAAAAGAAAGCAGCCCAGCAGACAGGTACAGCTGTGCTTCCCCACCTCGGTGTGCTGGCCAGCATGCTTTGCCCAGTGGGTTGTTTCCTAGTTAGAAGAAAACTTTTGACGATGGACTTCCTGACGATTGAGGCTGTTTGACAAAGATTGTGCTCTGTTTAGCATGAGACTTGCTACAAGCTGGTTTACTTGTTTTTTCTAAGCTCTGAACTGCTGCTGCTGCCTTTCACAGTAATGTGTGTGTGTTCTCACAGCTGCTCGTGAAGAGGCACAGAAGGTGTATAAAGAAGCAACAGAAAACATCATGTCTGTTCGGCAGCAAGCTATGGTACGTCACTGAATTCCCTGCTTCCAGTGTTTGTCCCTAAAGGTCAGAACCTTTAGAACACAGAACACCTTTAGAATGAAACCCTGAGCCCTGTAGCTCACACACTTGAGTGAGAGCCTTTTGATTGTGGCCTTGCTGTGGTTCTGTCTTGTGTGCAGCATCAGGTTCCCTGCAGCTGTGCTTGCATATCTTCAGAGACTTCCGTATCTTCAGCAGGGGCTGTTTTTTGCTGCTGCACCTTCTGCTCCCCACTTGCCCCAGTTCCCCCAAAGCTGCCTGTAGGGCCACAGCAGATCTCAGCCTCGAGACAGCTTGTTTTTTCACGTGAAAAGTCTCTGCTCAGATGAAAATTAAAAAGCAGTTTAGGCCCAAGGAGGAACTTTCTCCCCACGCTGTTATTGCCCCAGGCAGTAGCTGTCCCTGGGTCCATCGGGCAGTTCGTGTGCATACTGGTGTTCGTGTCTGCACAGAGGTGTTTCGTTCTCCTCTCCTGAACTTGTTCTTGCTTCTGTTCTGTGGGTTGCTTTTACAGCAGGAACAAGCTAATAAGAAGAGGGAGAGAGCCGTGGATGAGACAGGAACAGAGTTGCCAAAACAAGAGAAGAAACGGCCAAAAGCCTCCCAGCAACCAGAGGAGCTGGAAGCACCGAAGCAGTTTACCCCCTTTGATTACAGCAAGTCCAACTTCATAGTGTTTGCGGGTAAGATCTTGGATCCCTTCTGGACTGCTTCAGGCTGTGGAAAACGTTGCCAGCAGAGCCCTGAGAAGGCTGAGTGTGTGTGTAGGTGCTGAGACAGTGCAGAGTGTTGGAATGCACCTACTAAAAGGTGGGAACTTGGGGAACATACAGTTTATCACCCCTTTTCTGATTTGGAAACAAAATCCTGAGACCTTTGGCCAGGGGGATCATGGATCTGGATTTTGCTGCTTTTTTCTATCGAGAAAGTAATCTGTTTAATTTGAGCCCAGGAACCAGGAGGCAAGAGAGGCTTGACTCCTCTCTAACGGGTGTCTGTTCAAAAGTATCTCCTGCTCTTATGAGACTATTCTGGATTGTAACGTGTGGGAGACACGGGAACACTGCACGACGTACTGTTCTTTATGGAAGACTGTAGTGACAGCTTCTCTCCCTTAGGAAGCAGCAAATCAAAGCAGTCGCCGCAGTTTGATCCTGCCAAGCAAGCTTACACAGGCAAGGTATGGGCATGTCGTGAAAGAAGACACAGAAACATTGGGGATAGCGTGTGCCCACCTGGGGACTTAGTGTGGGTCTGCAGAGACCTAGGCACACCACCTCCAGGCCCCAGTACCGACGACTGCAGGGCACTCTCAGTGTCAGTCTGTGCCATGTGAGGTCGCGTGTCACCTGCATCCTGCGCCAAGTGCCATCGTTAGGAAAACAATCTCAGGTCTTACTTTGCTATTTGAGAGATCGAAGATAGCAAACATAAAGAATCAAATGCATACGTAAGGAATCCTGTGACCAGTGCAGCATGCTTCCTCTGTGGTCTCCCTCTACCCCAGGTCACCCTTGCAGACCTGGGTAACCTAAACCCCCCTGTATACCGTACATACTGCTCACTCATGGAGCACTGGGGTGCTGATGTGTGACATCAGTGGGCATGAAGTAATAGGGTACCCATCCATGAGTTCATTGGGCACTGGAGTGTCCATTTGAAGTTGCAAAGCTCCTCTGTTAACATTTCATCCTCTTTGCTGTCCACACTGCCTCCTCACATAGGTAACTGGAGGGCAGATGATACCAGGGAGCATCTCAGATTTTTATTACAATTTGTCTTCTAGAAGCTGAACAAGTTTATGCCTGATAGTGTAGGGAAGGTCTTCTGTGTGATACGTTTGCTGTGTCAACTTGTTTCAGGAGAAAAAGAATGAAACCAATGAATTTGGGGCAATCTGTACAGATCTTGTCCAGGTGGGTGAGATTTGTGGGTGTTGGACCTCGCAGGTCTAGGTTAGAGCAGCAAAACAGCACTTCCTCAGATGCATTTAGCATATGTACAGAAATCTTGTGGTACAACAAGCAGCATTCCTTGAAGGTGGAGGGACCTTGACAGCACATGGAAAATGCTGTGCTTGGCAGGAGCCTCACTGTGGTGGTGCTGTGTTGTTTTTCCTTCTGTGCAGAAATTTGCTGGAGCTGGTGCAAACAAACTTCAACAGTCTGGAAACCGAAGCATGTCCTACCTGGCTGGGAAAGCTGATAGGTGAGTTGGCAGCTTGCTCTCACCTCTGGCTGAAGAGTGCTTACGCCTGTGCCCTGGAGCTATGGGCAGAGCACAGCTATTGTCCTCTGCTGCTGTGGGATCTTCAACACATATTTAATGGGAAGGGGTTGCGTCACAGCTTGATGTCATCTTAAGGGAAGAAAGGGGGGGGGTGGGGGGAGAACCTAATCAGGATTAATCCAATCAAAGACTGCTCTGGGTGGAAGGTTTGAAATGCCAAGGGAAAAGTTTTTGTTAATAGACAATAGTGGGAGTTGCTTTCTTTGGCTGCAAAGGTGACTAGAGGTAGGGAGAACATTTGCTTGGCTTGAGAGGAAGGTAAATACAGGTGCTGCCAAATAGCTATGTTCTGCTGCAGAATAGATGGCGAAAGTTTGGCTGGTGAGGATTGATCATGGGTTTTGTTTAGTCTATGGTAGAGCAGCGTTGGAGGGTGAAAGGTTCTCATAGAATCATTAGGGATTGGAAGGGACCCTGAAAGATCATCTAGTCCAATCCCCCACCACAGCAGGATCACCTAGACCAAGTCGCACAGGAACATATCCAGGCAGGTTGAAACACCTCCAGAGAAGGGGACTCCACAACCCCTCTGGGCAGCCTGTTTCAGTGCTCTGTCACCCTCACTGTGAAGAAGTTCCTTCTCATATTTATGTGGAACCTCCTATGTTCCAGCTCACACCC
>JAOXOE010000851.1:1274679-1287205 GCA_028565055.1 Phoeniculus purpureus | reverse complement strand
AGAAGGTCTGGGGGAGGGGAGTGTGTGGTGGGGGGGAGTGTCTTTAATTTTTAATTTTTTAAAATTTACTTGGGGGTGGAATTGCAGCTCCTAAGACTCCCGCAGCTCTTTTTTTCCCCTCCGGCTTTCACCGGACCCCTTCCCCGTTCGTTCTTCCCGAGCGTTTCCAGGCTGGATTTTCGGAGAAGCAGAGTTGGGGTGGTTGTAGTAGGGCACAGCGGGGACTTTACATAGATTTTAATATGTGTTTTATTTTGCCCCCGCCGGAGTCCAGCTGCAAATCCTTTCCTGGCCGGTCGGTGCAGAGAGGGGTCCCGCTACCGGGGCAGCCCCGTCCGATAATTCTTTACTCTTTATGATGATGATTATTATTTAGTTTCTGTTTCGCTCCGGCTCTTGCGCGATTTATCTGGAGGCTGCAGAAGTTCCAGCGTAGCTCTGCGCCTGCTAGAAACTCTTGTAGTGCTCGCAGGAGGATTTGGGGAGTAGCTACGTCTGAGTCGGTGTAAATCGCGGCTCTTTTACCCAGGGTCGGATTTCGGGGCGGTGGGTGAGGCGGTGCGGGGCTCCCCTCAGCGTATCCGCAGCTCGTGAGGAGGGGGACACAACCCCCGGGTGTTACTCTCCTCTCCGAGGTGAGGAGACAGCAGCTGTGCCCAGCCTGGCTCTGCCCTGGCAGACCCCGCTGGTGGTGGTGGAGGTGGCTGGTAGTGTAAGCCCGAAGGGTCCCGAGCAGCCGGAACGGACCCAGCGCGCTCATGCGTGGGCTCAAAGGTTCATTTTGTCGTTCAAGTTCGTTATTCGGGAGCCTTTTCAACTCTTCAAGGTCAGCGGGCGTTTCTTTCCGCGGCTCCCCGGTTGAAGCTGCTGCTCCCGGCTCCTCAGCCCCTATTTCTCTTCAGGATAAAAAAAAAATCGAGCTAAAAATCCCCTAAAACCCAACTGAACCCGCTTACTGCGGAGCGAGTAAAGGCAGGTCCCTGCCCTCTCCGCCTCGCCGCTCCGCGCTTGTTCTCAAACGGACACGTCGACCGAGGAACCCCCAGACCCCGCAATTTGTGCGGGTCAGTGTCACACTCGGCTTCCTCAGTAGCCCACTGCCGTCCCAGTGACACCAGTCCATCCCCCTCCTCTCCCTGAGACACGCGGCCCCGGGCCGGGGATATCTCGTAGTTACCGCATCACCCGCACATCGCTGCGATGTGAATCGGCAAGTTGTCTTTCCATTAATCCTGGAATTATTTGACTGATTTATTTTTTTTCTCCCCCAATAAACAAAGGCTCCGGTTCAAATAATAACTTTTAATTGCTTTAATTTTAAAAAAGGAATCACTTCTTGGTTTGGGTTGTTAGGGAGAAGAGTAAATTCTTGGCTGAGAAAGTGGGGTCAAATTGAGTGGAATCATCGTTGATGATTTTTTTTGTTGTAGTTTGATTTGTATTTTTCTCCTTCTGTCTTTTTTCCTTTTCTTGCTTCTGCAGAAGGCTGCGGGAATTTTTGTGATGGAGGGGCCAGGATTTTAGTGATGGGTGCCCAGGGGTGTAAAGCAGGGTCCAGCTGCCCCGGCCTCTCCCCGGGAACACTCTGAGCTCGGTAGCAGTAAAGAAGCTGTTCAGCTTAAGGACTAAGAGGGTTTCAGATCCTGGATGTCTGAAGTGCTGGGACCTGTGTGTCTGGAAGTGCTTCCGTGGGCAGCTGGAGCTGACACCGAGCTCTGCGGGGTCTGCTCGGCGGGCTGAGCTCAGCCTAAAATCAGGTGTTTAATACAAAACCAGGCCCAACGCTTGATGGGGTTTCAGCTGAGGGTTCTTTTTAAGGATCGCACTTCAAACCAGCAGTACCCAAAGCTAAGGTTTCACCATCCCGGGAGTATTTATTTGCAAAACGCACCCCCCCAACAACAACAACAGATTAAACACGGAGACGAGTGTGTGGATCTTGCTGTATTTATACCGCGAAGCAGCGAGGGCTCCCGTCCCTTCCCAGTACAGCTCTCCCCGCACTCCTGGCTGCTCCAGCCTCCACCAAGGTTTATCAAAACCCGCGTATATCCCGCGGTGAAGCGCCGGAGCCGCGGCCGGCAGCGCGGAGCAGCAGCGTCGGGTCTTGTAGAAAACACAATGTGTTGTAGAATTTAATTTCATTGGACAATATTTTAAGCAGATGTGAGACTCCTCTGGGACTTCCACTCTATTACCTGACTTGGAAAAGGGATAAAGGGGCTGGGGAGGGGGGGGACTGCGCGCTGGAGTTGGGGGCAGATGTAAATACCCGTCGATTGTCCCCGGCAGAAGGGCAGGAGCTGCTCTGGCGATGGGGACGGATGTCGCTCATTTCTCGCTCCCCCCTCTGAGGGTGGGAGCCCTTAGTGCTGGTTGTAAATGAAAAGGTGAGGCTCGGGCCCCTGGGTGCTGTTATGGGGGAAGGAGGGAGGAAGGACCAAATAGGGGTGCCCAGGTGAGACCTGCGGGCGGGCGCCCCGCACCCGACGTGGGGGTTCGCAGCGCTTGTGGCTACCCCCGAAAAGGAGGGGCGGCTGGAGAGGGCAGGTGGGACAGAGGCACATCATGTCCCCTCCCGCGGTCACCTCGTCCTTCAGCGCCAAAGAAACCGGAGGTGACCCGGGAGAAGCCGCGGAGCAGCTCAACGGTCCTTTCTGCTATCGAGAAGGTGGAGAAGGAGTCAAAGAAACGAGCTGCTTGGGCGCTGCACGTTTCGAGCCAATTCGTTTCCTTTCGAAATCCCCGAATCCCGTCTGCAGAGCGCGGACAAAATTCCACCCACCCGCCGATGGCAGTTTGGTTGGGTTTCAGGATCTAAAGAAATGGTCGCGCTGGGAATCGTTGCTCCGGTATTTCCCCGGTGCTTCTCCGGTGCCCTTTGCTTTTCCCTCGTAGGAACAGGACAAAGTTCCGAGGGTGAGTTTTTAGCCGGAGCTGCTGCATCCTCCCGGGCGTACTGCGTTGGCAGGAAGATGGTTGTTGGGATCCAGCGCTCCCAGTGCCGTCCCGGTTACTGGTCCCTGGGGTTAAGGCCGGGACCTCCCGTTCGCTGGCGATTTATTTTTTATTTAACGATGGAGAGGGAAAAGGGAGCAGGAGAAGAGCAGCTGGAGCCCGAGAGCCGCTTCTCGGCGTGCGCCGGGTGTTTGGGTTTCACCAGACGGTTCCAATATCGGAACTCGCCGAGGACGAAAATTTATGGCGGTTTCGGGCATTTCGGGTTGGGTTTATTTTTGTTTTTTAATCTCCAAACCTGCCGCCTCCTCTGGCCTCTCTCTCTCCCACGGGGACCAGAGGTGGGCCCGGACACCCCCAACCCCGGCGGCTGACAACAGCCCCGATTCCCGGGAAACCGCCGGAGAAGCTGCGCGGCTGCTCCCGGGGCTCCCGGACCCCGTCTCGCCTCCCCGCCCTCCCCCTTCCCCGCGGTTGTTCTCCCGCTGGTCCTGATCCCTCCGCGCTCGCCCATTCGGATGCGCAGGGACTCGCAGAACGGGCGCGGGCGCGGAGGGACCCGCTGGCCCTCGGTGCCTGTCGCCGCGGCTGCTTCTCCCTCCCCCGTTCTGTCCCGGATCTGTTCAATTAGGCAATTAGGGATGCTGGGCAGGGAAAGGGGGATGGGGGCGAGTTGATCCGCTAATTAAGGTGATGTGTAATTAACGCTTCGACCAAAATTACCGAGGATTTAAGATGAGTTCAGCATAAAAAAAAAATTCAAAATTTCTAAACCTAATTTATCAATTAACTCGCCCTCCCTCCCCCGTCGATGCAATTGAAACGGTGCAAAAGGGAGAAACTGCTAAGTGATTCCTTCTCCCTTTCCTGGGAGGAAACTTGGCCCAGGGGAAGAGCGACCTGGACACTGAGCATGGGGCAGCACTTGAACTTGCCCGCAGACCAGCAGGTTCTAAGGTGCCAAAGGGCTACGGCTGGAGACGCCACAGCAACCGTGGAGTGAGTTTTGTCCTGTGACAAAGTCAGCGCTCGGGGGTGTCTGTGGAGGTTGTGCGTGAAGCACAGGTGATGCTGATCCACGCGTGTTAGCCTCATGTTTGCGTGCACAAAATGCAAGTGTGTACGGTGCACCTCCTGCTTCTCCTGTTTCGCTGAAGTCCTGTGCAACTGCTGCGTTGGTGCAAAATACCTGCACTGGTGCCCTTACCCCTTGCACTGACAGAACATGAGCAAAGGTCTGAGGTCCTATGGCAAAATAACAGGCACTGTGTGAGCACACCCATCCCAAATCGTGTATTGAAATAAAAACCACCCTGGCTTTACAAATAAAGAACTTGCAGACTTGGTGTTGGAGCTGCAGCTTAAGTTCAGCAATAGCAAACCGGGTCTTTAATGGGCCAAGGTGGTGGCGGCAGGGGGGAAATACCACAAGCGCAGTTCTGAGGGGTGCTGTTAAAAATACCTGGTGAGGACGGTGAGGTCAGAGAGAGCAGAGAATTGCCCTTCTGTTCCCGGCACGGGGAGACACCGTCCAGTGTTCAGTCATACATTACCAGTGTAATCAGACTTGGAAATGGGCAGGATCCGGAGCCGCCGGATGGGAGAAAAGCCCGGGCGTACCTGAAGCACGCAGGATCTCCACTGGCTCCTAGGCAAAGCGCAGGGTGGGAGGTAGGATTTCACAACACAGGGGCAGTGTAATCCATCGCTGCTGCTGCTCGCTGTAATAATACCCCAGCCCTTAGTGGGATGGAAGCGTTCCGTGACCGGTGCTCCAGGAATGCTCCTGCCTGCTGCTTGCACCGGGCTTACACCTGCCCGTGCCGGCTGTGCCAACGGGCTCAGCTCTGAAGTACCTGAAGAGAATCCTCTGTTTGAGAGGGGAAATATCCTTCTGCGGCATGGCTGCCTTCATTAGTGTTTGCAAAGCACCCTGAGTTTCGCAGAAGAAAAGGCCCTACTGAGTGCACAGCGTTATTATTGTTATTATGGCCGTGATTATGACGGCTTAGATATTTCAGAAAAGCTCTGCACTATTTAATATAGTGCTTCAAAGACAAAGACCTGCCCGGGTTTGCAAACATCAGTAAGGTAAAGCTCAGGAGCCACCTTGACGGTGGGGAAGGTGCTGTTAGCTCTGCAGTGTAGCTGAGGAAGCAGAGGGCAGCGTGGGATGACTCGCCAGAGGATCCCTGGCCACAGGAGCAGGGAAAGGACCCATGTTTCTCCAGCTTGCTTTTGCCCATCTAACTGTGCAACTTCAATTCTGGTTATTGCCTATTTCCCCCCCTGCTCTGTCACAGTCAACTACAACTGGATGAAATTCTTTAGGGGGAGCAAACCCCACATTTGCCATCTAGACTTTTCCTGTAGCGGGTTCTCCCCGTGCTCCTGCTTTGCTCCCACAACTTTCCTGCCTCCCCCACTCTTTTCTTGGGGAAGTCTTTACACCTTTTTCCCCCAGTCAGACATTACTGAGATGACCAGCTCCTGGTTGCAAACTGGAAGGATCGAAACCTTTTTGTTGGATACGGATGTTCTAATTTTATTTCCCCATTCCTGTCTCCTCCCCACCTCCCCATCCCCACCAAAAAAAAGGTACTTTTAATGCTAGGGGGCAAGTAACCAGCATCTCCCTAAACACACACGCACGTGGAATGAAGACATCTGAAGGATAAGTGCAAACACATTTGTTTCCTCTCTCAACAGCCTGTTGATATATCGGTTCTTCACAGTAGTCAACACTAAAATCACTGCTGCGTGTTCTGATCTCAAATACACCCCCCTCCCCGTGCTTTTTGTGCTGGAGGAAGTTGGGTCAAGGATGTAGTGGAGAAGATCGATGACCTTATTATTTCTTTTATTTTCTTACTCGATCTGCGTGCGCCGCCGCTACCTGCTCACGGGCTGTTTGTTCTGGTGTTGAGGGCAGTAGGTTGTGCCTGGCGCAGCACCCGAGTCTCTAACAGAACGTCCCTGTCCTGATGAGCAGCCTTTTCTTCCTTCCCCATCTCTTCATCCAGGGAGTGATGTGACCCTCTTTGCCTAATAAAAGTGAAATGCTGCTCTCACCCCTGCAGCAAGTGTGATTCTTCGTGCTCCTGAGTGCTTACACCCCAGATGAGCAGCTTCCTTTGATTTTTAATTTAACTGGGAAGCCTTGCACGCTAAGGGTCGTGGTGTGTGGCTGGACCACGGGCAGGGCCAGGAGCTGAGCTCCTTTCTGAGGGAGTCATCAAGTGTTGCTCTGTGTCGAGGTACCACTTAGCAGTCGCTCTGTTCAGCAGGATGGTGGGAGAAACGAAAGTTCCAAGGGTGGATGAACTTCCAGCACGTCCCCCCCGCGCTCCCAAAGACGCTCTTTGCCCAAGTTTATGGCACAAGCCTTCGCAGGGGTTTTTTTGATACCACTGAACCCACTGCTTTACTGCAAACGAGGCCACTGGTCCTCTTGGGGGGAGACATTTGCCAGGTGAAAATGGGCTGAGACAGCCAAATTATTTCCAGTGGGCCACGGGAATAACGCTGCCATCACGGTAAATCTTGCTCTCTGGGCTGCTGGGGAAAGACTTGAGCTGCTGTTTGGTGACGCCGTGGGCAAAGCTGGCAGAGCCAGGGGGACAGACTGCAGCCACTACCCAGGCATTTAAGGGGGTGAGTTGCCCAACCCCAATAAACCAGGCTGCTGGTGTAGTGGTGCCCGGAGCCTTTGACGCCTCTCAGGTGGCTGTGCTCGAAGGTGCTGCTGTTGTCTTTGGCCGCTGAACCCGCTCACCGGCGCTATGCGACACAAAGCCGCGGCGTCAGTTATTGGGATCAATTTAGCCATCATCGCTAGATAATGCTGTCAGCCCGTTCCAGATCCATATTTGTTTAATAGTTAATGTTCTGCACCGAGCAGGGACGGGGTGGGGGTGGGCGAGACCGCGAGTCCAGCCAGAGCTGAATGCTCTGCTTATTTTAGATCCACTCTAACTATTTTTTGCCCATGAAAATTGGCTTAATTATATCAATGGAATGTTTCTCTTTCAATTCTGGGTGCAATTAGTCCATCTCGCCGGCTGCAATTTATTTTAATAAAAAAATAAACCGGCGGCGTGTTCAGCTCCTCGTCCCCCGGGGACAAATGCGATTGGTGTGTTTAATTTCATTAACTACAATGCAGCCTACTGGAAAAAATGTATAAAATCAGCTTTCTACAGCTTAAACACTGGCATTTGAAACAAATCATTACTGCATTAGCTGTCACCCTGGTAATTCTAGAGCCCAGGACGAGGAGCGGGGTCTGGGGTGGGGGGGAGGACAAGAATAAAATATTAGAGCTGTTTTATGACCCTCTGCAAAAACAGGCTGCTCAAATAATTAGTAATTCCTTTTTTTAAGTAAAAATCCCCAACCCAGTCGTGCCCTGGTGTTTTCAGTTGGAGTGTCTTCTCGCCCCGGCAAGGCTGGGCTGCTCATTAGTGCCTGGGTGCTCTCCACCGAGTGACTCGGCGGTCGCTCCCCCTGTGGAGAAATCCACGCCTGTCTCACCTGAAGGTGTGCAAGGTGGGCTCGCCGGGGCTCTGACCCACGCACGTTGCCCTGCGTGGGTTTTTCAGAGAGTCATCAGGGGCTGGAAGGGACCCTGAAAGAAGGGACCCTGAAAGATCATCTAGTCCAATCCCCCAAGCCGAGCCTTGGGTTAGGCAGCAGGAAGAGCAGCTCTTCCCGGCAGTGCAGACTAAGGGCTTGGTCCGTTCCCAGGAAGCCAAGTTCAGAAGATGGGCCACCTTGGCCACGAGCCCTCCATTCCCTCGTACGTGCTTTGCTTTGGCTTTTTGTCCTTCCCCCCCTTCTCGCTGCTGTCATAAACAGTAGTTAATTTTCTTTGCCGTATCTTCGCCTTTACAGCGGCGGCGTTTGGGTAGGAGAGATATCGGGTGATTGTTTTATTGGTCTTACAGGGAAAAGACCGACCGGCTCGGTTTCCTACTTGGTAGCCCCCCCCCGAGTGACTTTTCTAAGGAAGCTGAATGTGATTTCCCTTGTGAGGCTGAGGGAAGCACCTGGCTCTGGAGGAAGGTGAAGGCAGGTGAACCGTGTGGCCAGGCTGGGAATGGGATCACAGTGGTGGTTTATTCCCCTGCCCCACAGCAGAGAGCCCAGCCCCGCTCCTGGGCTTCCATGGGCATTCCAGGACACCCTCCATCTCCCTTCCATGGACAGGAGGAGGGAAGGGAACATGATTTTCCATAACCACTGCAAGAGGCTTCCTCAGAGAGCAGCTTGGCTTGAGGTTTAGGTGCAGGACTAGGCTGGGAACAAGTCCACCCCGAGAGCAGTCCTCCAGCAGCAGGTCTATATTTAGCACAGGTATTTACCCTCTCAGCCCAGCACTGTCGTGCTGTGGGAGTCTCTGAACCCCTGGCTGCAGGAAACATGGAAAGTTGGATGGGAGTTGTGCTCAGAACATGGAAAAGTTGGAGACTCGTGCAGGGGTGGGACCTGCGGTGCTTTTAGTGATTTCCCCCTCCCCAACCTCTGAGCACATGGAAGCGGCACTGCCTGATCAGAGAGAAGCCTGGGCTGGGGAAGAGGAGGAATTAGATTTGTTGCTAAGCTGATGAATTAACTGCAGCAGGGCAAGCAGATCGTTCACCCTCAGCTACTTCAGCTGCAGCGGGGAGCGCTCCGCAGACCTGCCGGTGTGACTCCTGGATCGACGTCTCGTCGACGCTCTCTGTGCTCCTTCCAACTCCCACCGAGGTCGTTGGGACGTTTTTGCTGCGTTTACTGGATCCGATTTTTTCCCCTTTTTATGTTTTGCTAGCAACTTTCAGATGGGCTAAGCCCCTTTTTATTCCATCTCAGATGCTCACATAAAAAAAAGTGGCTTTTGTTTACGTGTAGTCTGGCATTTTCTTGCCTTTCAGCGCAGTGTTTAGTGGGTTTTATTTCCCAGTGAATGGACCTTTTGGGCTCAATCATGTAAATCCATTTTTAAATGGCCGTGCTTGAAGTTCATGCAGTGTATAAAATTGCTTTTACCACTTTCTTTTTGGTGTTCCCCCCACCCCTGTTTATGGAAAAGGGCTGTTTTCAGTTTAGCTTTTATTAGAGAGACCTGAAGTCCAGACCACGGCACCGCCTGCGAGTGACCGTGTGTTTTGCTCTAGAATTATCACGTAGGAGTCCAACCGGTTTCAATCCCTACATGGCACCACAGCCATCTCTCACAAAGCAGCTGATGCCTCGTGGAGGACTTCAGCAAAACCTTCTGCTCCGACACCCTTCTGCTCGTACGTCCCACACAGAGTGAATACAACCCAGCTCTTGGGTACCTGGGGGGTTCTGGAGCTCTTCCTGCTAGACTAAATCTTCAAGTATGTACTCAGATAAAGTTCAGAGCAGAGTTGGGCTCCTTTTCCCCTCTTCATCGTGGTGTCTGGCAGCAAAATTCTTCATCGTGGTGTCTAGCAGCAAAATCCTTCTCAGGGATGGGTCTCTAAGGAAGTGCTTGAAGAGCCACTGATGGTTCCGTGGCTTTTCCAGCCACATCCAATGTCTCTGCAGTTATAAAGCTCTTGGGGTAATTTTTTATGGCTTCTGCAAACAGCTTGTTGTTTGGGATTTATGATTATTTCCTTTAAATAAAAGCAATGTCGTGCATCTGCAAAGCCAGGTAGATGTGGACCTGTGAGCTGTGTCTCAGGAAACTCACTTTGGGGTTCTCCATAGCTGTCTGCGCAAGCTGAACGCTGCTTTCTGTGCTCCAAGTGTGAATTTAATTTCCTCTTTAAGCTCCTGTCTTGCTTTTGAACCCCCATTTCAGACGAGCCGCTATGTTTTTGGTAGTTCTTCTGTTAACACGTAGATCTCGGAGTCCGAAAGAGCACGGAGCTCGCTGCGGGAAGTCCCACGTGTAGCCTCCAGCTATAACCAGAAGGTTCCTTGTATGATCCAGGGGTCGATACCTCAGTGAGCATTGATTGCTCTTGTAATGGCACTGTCTGTTCCAGTAGATCAGGAATAGGAGCTCGTATTTAACGTCTATCCATAAATCTATTTCTACCCAATGAAGGGTAACTTTTGGTTTCCAAAGCGGCGCCGCGTAGCAGCCTGTGACTTCAGCCTGGAGGCAGGAAGCAGAGCAAGTTCCTGCTGTGGAATTCGTTCTGTTCAGTGCTTTTTCCATCTATCTGTGGCCGTGTTATCAGGGTGACCTACATCATCTCAATGTACTTTGCTCCGCGGCGCCACAGATGTGGGAGAAGGACCTCCCTGTCTTGGCTGAGGTTCTCACAGGGTGGTAGCTCAGCCCTGGTCACACACGTGGAGACAGAGCATAGAGCTCAGGGGAATAGTCCTCCCACCCTCTGTACCTAGAGATTCCCTCCCAGCATGGACTGAAGACGTTGGTTTAAGATGGATGGGACCTCAGAGATCATGTAGTTAGCACCCCCTGCCTCGGTCAGGGATGCCTCTCGCTAGACCAGGTTGTCCAGGTGTTTTGGGTTCTTTTTACGACAACGCAAGAGGACTTCACGTGTGAAATGGGATTAATGATAACTTTAGACCACCAGGACATGTGAATTCCATGACGATCAAGCTCGATGGGGCTCCGAGCAACCTGATCTGGTTCGGGGTGTCCCTGCTTTTTATAGGGAGGTTGGACTAGATGACCTTTGGAGCTCCCTTCTGACCTGACACATAGTGATCGTTGCCTTAAGGGAACCTTCACTGTGGGACGTTTCCTCTCGAAAAGCAGCATTTCAACCTCCTTGCTCAGAGCCTGAAACTCGCTGGGGTTCAGGGCAGCCTTTCCGTTGGGTTTGCTGGGGATTCACCGGGCTTCGGAGCAGACCCTCAAGGCACAGAGCTCCTTGGGGCATCCATGCTCTTTGCCTATAAAGACTTTGAGTTTCTTCTCTCTGCGTTTGCATGTAAGGCTCGTTAATCATTAGCCACCGAGGGTCTGCTCTAAGCCAGACCTACATCCACAGAAGGAATCAGCTGCACGCCTTTGTCTCTCCTTCTAAAGTCCTTCTCCTGATAGGAGCCGGCTTTTAAAATATCGATAAACAGGGAGGTCTTCAACCTGTGACTTGAGGAGCTCGTTCTCCTCGAGCAGCCCAGAGGAGAGGGTGTTTGCTGCCCCGTCAGAGTCCCAGCACAAGTGGAATAATCCCATCCCACAGCCACACTGCAGTGCTTGGGGGCTGGAGAGACACCTCTGAGGAGGTCCCTGTCAACATAGAGATGTAGGTCTAGCTCAGCCACAAGCTGTAACTCGGAGAAGGGGCCGGTTCTTGCTGATCGGGAGAGAATTCTTCTGCATTGTCCTTCCAGTGAAATGACATCACGTGTGTTTGGAAGGAGAAGATTCCCTGGAAAGATCTCCCTGGCTGATCCACGTGTCACTTAGATCAAGGCTGTGCCTCCACAAGAACACCACTCACACTCACACTCACGCTCTCCCCCCGCAAAGAAGAGGCAGGACCGAATTCTCCTTGCAGTGTCGGGTTCCCAGATAATGATGTGCCTGTGTGTGAAAATATTGAATTGCAATAACACGCAGAGCGAGGGGCTCTCGGGATGGGGTGTTCAGTTCACAGCTTGGGCTAGTGAGTGACAGAACGCGAACGGTGTCATAAAACATCAGGGGAGTTCACGGGCGGCCTCAATCTCTTTGATCTGTGTTTTAGCGATAGGGTGCTCCCCCATCGATCTGTCTTCGGTTAATGAAACAGTTAAACAGGTTTAATTACTTCTCGCTCTTTAATGGCAGGACTGATCCAAACGGGGTACGGGTCGCCTCCACACACTTAAAGGCAGTAGGAGAACTCAGAGTTTTGTGTGGAGAAGTCCGGGGTGTTTCTTGTCTGAAGATGATGGTTTAAATCACATCCCTGCGCGGAGATGCTTTTAAGAAGAGCCGTCGGTCTCTTTGCCTGAGCACGCGCTGGGTTTCTAAAACTTGGCTTCTTTCTGACCTCTGCTGCTCTTGTTCTTCATGGTGAGAGCAGAGAAATGAGAGTTCTGTTTCAGTTGAGAGGAGAAGTGAAGTAGAACGGGATGGTTCTTGGTAATGGGGGGCAATGGGGTGGTTCTTGGGGATGGGGGCAACAGGATGGTTCTTGGGGATGTGGGGTGGTGTGTAAGCTGACCCATCTCTCTGGTAGGGTCCAACACAAAGACCCCAACTGAAATACCTCTGAAGGAGCGAGGGTGCTCTGTCCAGCCTCTTCGCACCCAGAAATTGGTGCCAGCAGGGTTCATACATCTCCTGTCATGATCACGTCTAAAGGCGAAGGTTACCACATGCTCTCGGGGCTTCTTATATGTATAGGGATGCCCATAGAATAGAATCATAGAATGTGTTGGGTTGGAAGGGTCCTCCAAAGGGCAGCCAGTCCAAGTCCCCTACACCAAGCATGGCCAGCACTCACCAGCCCAGGTTGCCCAGAGCCCCAGCCAGCCTGAGCTTGAATGGCTCCAGGGATGGGGGCTCCACTCCCTCTCTGGGCAGCCTGTTCCAGGGCTCCCCCACCCTTGGATTCAACGACTTTTTCCTCCTGTCCAGCCT
>JAOXOE010000851.1:1257341-1274579 GCA_028565055.1 Phoeniculus purpureus | reverse complement strand
GTCTAGCAGCTAGGTAATAGGATAAAGGTTGGACTCGATGACCCTGGAGGTCCTTTCCAGCCATGATGATTCTGTGAATGTCATCTAGTGATAGGACGAGGGGCAGTGGGTGTAATCTGGAGCATAGGAGGTTCCACATCAATATGAGAAGGATCTTCTTCACAGTGAGGGTGACAGAACACTGGCTGCTGAGGGGGGTTGTGGAGTCTCCTTCACTGGAGAGGTTTAAGACCCTCCTGGCTGTGTTCCTGTGCGACTTGGTCTAGGTGATCCTGCTGTGGCAGGGGATTGGACTAGATGATCTTTGGAGGTCCCTTCCAACCCCTAATGATTCTATGATGGCCAAGACAAAGACTGTACAGAGGTCCTGAGGAGACAAGTGGGTGGAGATCAAATGGGTAGTTCAAGGGGATGGTGGAGGCTTCATCTTGGCTGCTGTCGTGTTGAACTTCTCTTTGCACCTCTGGTAGCTTTGCTGGCTGCTCCATTCCTACCTGAAGTGGTTCTGAGCATTTCCCTGGGGTGCAGGGTGGGGTGGTTCTGCTGGGATTATCTGCTTCTGCTATTGGGAAGGGTTTTCATGATGAAAATACTCAGGAAAATAGGTAGGTGGAGTTGAATGAGCAGCACTCGGATGTGTTCAGGCTTATTTTGGGGAAGGTCCTGCTCTTTTCTCTTACGCTGTCCCTACTGAATATGTGACTGGGAAAGAAAACACCAACACCCCACCTAACATTAATCAAGTGTAGGGCACATCTGCTGGCCCTGAGTTACTTCCCCAGCAGTAACTAATTCTTCTGTGAAGTTGCATGCCTTTATAAAACATTAACTACTTCTACAAGAACAGCAAACATTGTTCTCCCCTCGCACAGATCCTAAAACCCAGCAGCTACCAGATGGACCGAGGCTGGACCCGGTGAGGGGAATATTAATTTTGATGGAGAGAGAGACTTGAGTGTTCTGGGTATTAAATTCTCCGCCTTGGGAACTGCAGCACAGTCGAGCTGTGTTTGTGCTGAGAGCTGTCTTTGTCCTTTATACACAAACCCCTCTAATTAAAATATAATGTAAAAACCTGCAAGGTTTTTTACAGCTGGTGACGTCTTAGGAGGCTGCGGAGGTAAATGAAAACGAGACACAAGACAGATACGTGCGTGTGTAGGGCTGTTAGAAGTGCGTTGTGACAGGTCTTTACGCCCCACAACTTCTGAATGAAAAGCTGGCCAGAAATACATCTGGAACGGGGCATAGAGAGCAGACTACGGCCCCTTCACCCGCGGTGCTGCGCTTGGTCTATGGGTCATTTGCGCTGCTGGTAACTGCCGTGCAGGGAGACACGAGGAGGGCAGCTCCTGGAGCTGTTTCTTGCAGAATTCCCCCTTTATTACAACATCTCCAGTGGTCCAGTGTAACCCCTTGTGATTTTTTTTTTACCCCAAGGCTGGGGGAGCTGAGCTCCATGTGCTGTCTGCTGCTTGAGATCTTAAGGTCCTTTTAAAGTTGCAAGCAGACTTAGCTCGGAATATAACCGGAGCTGGATCTTGGGTTGTAATGAGTGAAGTAGGTGAGCTGTCGGACCTAGCAATTAAGGCTGAGCTTTAGCAATTTAAAATGTGCCATATTGCCTCTTAAACCCAACTATTTGATGGTCAGCCTGGAGAAGTGGAGGCTGAGGGGAGACCTCGCTGCTCTCTACAGCTACCTGAAGGGAGGTTGCCGAGAGGCAGGGGTTGGCCTCTACTCCCTAGGGACTAGCGACAGGACAAGAGGAAATGGGGTCGGGTTGTGCCAGGGGAGGTTCTGACTGGAGCTTAGGAGAAACCTCTCCCCAGAAAGAGGAACAGACTGCCCAGGGAGGGGATGGAGGCACCGTCCCTGGAGGGGTTCAACAACTGGGCAGCTGGGGTGTTTCAAGAGATGGGTTAGTGGTTGGGGGTTTTAGGGCAGACAGTTGGACTGGATTGTCTTGAGGGTCTTTTCCAACCTGGATGATTCTTTGTTGTTTAATCAGTTGAGGTTACTGGTGGCAAACCAGTACTGGTAGCAAATTGGTACCAGCTTATTGTGGTTTTAATCTTCTGTGTAAGAAGTGTAGGGACCTCCCTTGTGTTGTTTGGGATTGGTGTGGTGTTCACCTGGTCAAAGCAGGTGACTGAGGAAGTGACCCCTCCAAAACTGCAGAAGGTGCTCTCCTGTCTCTGGTAGATGATGTTGGCACTTCAGGGATGGGGCATGTCTTGAAATCCATCTAGGTTGCTGAATGAGTTTCCATGGGGCTAAACTCTGACCCTTTTGCAAGATCAAGTACCCAGCTCAGGTGATGTGCTGCTGTTCCTAGGAACTGAGGATAATATTTTGGAGTCTCAAAAACTTCTCCTGGAGCTGATGGAGCCAGACTGTAATGTAACAAAGCACCCTTTGGTGGCCACAGGGCTCTGAGTATTTATCTTCACGGATCTCTTTATCCATTCAACCACATGATCTGTTCTAGTCAGGCTGGACCATCTGTCTTGTTCTGTCCACCACAGCACCCTGCTCTAATTAGAGGTGTCCCTGCCTATTGTAGGGGGATTGGACTACATGACCTGTGGAGGTCCCTTCCAACCCAACATATTCTACGTTTGGTCATCTTGGCAGCTTTGGTGGGCTTCATCCAAAGTCCACCTCAAAGCTTTAGCGACCTTCCCATTGGAGTCATCCAGTTCTGGATTTGTCATCCAGTATGTGAAAACTTCTACTTGATACTCACAGCCTTTGGCTCCTTGTTCATGAAAGTCTTCCTGGGCACAAATCCAAGGTTGAAGGCCTAGGGTACAATAAAGGTCACAAGAGGTCACTTTATCTAGTGCTTCAAAGGCATTTAACCATAGAGTAGAATCATAGAATCGTTAAGGTTGGAGGAGATCTCCAAGACCATCAAGTTCAACCATCACTCCAACTCCAGTCAAGCCTGCTCTGGAATCTTCTCCTAGACTTCCTGACATAGAATATGGCCACCTTGATAAAGGAGAAGACCAGTAAAAAAAAAAAGGCTCTTTCTTTGTGCCACTGAAGAAAAAGCTGAACATCTGACTCAGGTTTGCAGAAATAACAGCAGATGTTTATCTTGTATTGTATGGCACATGGCCCTACATCGCACAAGCCCCCTCCCGGAGCTTAAAGCGGACTTTCTGCTCCCTCATTTGGACACTTGCAGGCTTTGTGCTCTCTTCTATTTTTTTCCCCAATGTTTTCATTTCTCTGGCGCTTAATCTGCTACCAGAGTCTTTCTAAGCATCATGTTATAAACCATGAAACAAGGACTAGCAAAGGAGATCTGCAGAACTTCCTCCAGCTAAGCACGGGGCTACGCAGCTACTTACCTGCAGCCTCAGATAACGAGAAAGTGGTGCAAACTTCTGAGTGGTTTCCATTAAGAAGGATCCACTTGGGGTGTGGGGCTGGGGATGGAGCAATAAGAAGTCCCCACTGTGCTTTGGGGCAGCAAAAATCAGGGAGGAAAAAAACTCACAATCACAGGCTTGTTGAGGGTGGCAAAGACCTCTGAGATCATCAGGTCCAGGAATGTAGGGGGAAAAGATGGTTTTTCTGGGACTTCTATGAAGTGAAACATCTTCACTTGTGAGATCTGGAGGTTTTGTGGTGAGAATAGTGGACGGGACCTGTAACGTCTCATGAGCGTGGGGGACAGAGCTGCACAGAATGAAGCCAAAGGGTTGATGTAGTGGTGGAAGGACAAGAGGAAGCCCTATTGCTCATAGGCACCATGGCAGTGGTGGAGTCTCCATCCCTGGAGGTGTTGAAGGACAGCCTGGCTGTGGCCCTTCGTGACCTGGTGTGGCTGCTATGGTGATGTTAGGTCCTGGGCAGGGCTGGATGAGCTCAGAGGGCTCTTCTAGCCTCAGTGATTCTGGAATAGGCAGCCAGTCTCTTGACTTGAGGTTTGTTGGTTCTTCCCCTACAAAAGGAGAGGCTGAAGGGTGTGAAAGGCAAAGCAGGGGAATTCCCTGCTCACCCTGCCTGGGCATCTTTCGCTGAGGAGCTGGACCGACTCCTTCCTCTCTCAGTAGAACGTTGTAGAGATGCCACCACTGTCCTTCATCGCAGCAGATTCTTTTGTGTTTTCAGGTATTTCTGAGCCTCACTGATCCGTGATTGTTGTGGCTTCTCTTTCCTGAAGCCATGGCTTGTTTTCTCTTTGAGTAAATGCAGTCGTCCTTTGTTTCCTCCGCTGAATTTTTTATTTATTATTTCCTAAACTGATTCGATTTCCCCCCCCCACCCCAACCTCTCCTTCAAAACACATGTGATTGCAATAAGCAGCTACAACACAGAGCCCCGAAACAAAAGGTTTAACATGCTGATAATGTACATTTGGTTTGTATTTCTGGGTTTAAGATGTGCTTTAATTGGTTCACTACCAACATCCTGTAACTTCCAGTCCGTCAGAGGAGAAACCTGTTTCATTTTAAAGTCAGTTCGTTCCTCCTCCCTGCTTCTCTCTCAGCTGGGCAAGACCCTACTGGTGTGGTGTCTTCAAGCTTAATGTAATTAAGACATTTAAATGGGGAGGGTTGGGATCGGTCCCGTTTCGCTGGGTTTGGTGGAGAAATGGGGGGTTTTAGATGAACAGCAACGCGGAACACATTTGGGTGCTCTGTAACATAAACCCTCGTGAGTAACTTCTAACGAAGATGTGCTGCTAGGAACCTAGGAATAACCAGTTTGTTGGTTGTTCCAGAAGCTTAATCGGTTTAGTTCGATGACGAGACAGGGAAGAGGTGACATGGTTGTCGTCTTGCAGCTCTTGCTGGCAAGGAGGTTTGCCTCAGTAGGCTAAAGGTTTCAGACCAGCCTTTGTTTAAAATGAAAATAATAAAATTAAAAAAAAACCCAAAAAATAATAAAAGAATGTCGTTTAAAAATTAAAAATAACTTAGAATAAAATTAGAGCGAATTTATGAGAAGAAAATGATGGGAAGGAGAGGAAAATGAAACAATAAGAAAATAAAATAATAAAATAGATTAATTTAAATCATAAAAATACAATAAAAAAACTACAGTGGGAGGAGGGTGATCCCAAAGCTCACGTCACCGTGTGCGACTTGGTCTAGGCGATCCTGCTGTGGCAGGGGGATTGGAGAAGATGATCTTTGAGGTCCCTTCCAATCCCTAATGATTCTGTGTGTCCTCATGAGCCACGGCAAGATCAGCTTTACCCTCCTCCTTTTCCCCGAGGGTTGTCGAGCTGTTGGGTTAAAACCTCCCCAGGACAGTATTTTCCACAGATTTTCAGTGGCTCGAGGTTTACTGCTGCCAGTTCAGTCACTGAGGTCTGGTGCCTCCTCACAGGTCTGCAGGTCCCGAAGAGGAATTGATTTGAGGAAGTCTCGTTGCACCAGGAGGTCAGCCTGGAAAACCACAGCCCAGTCCCTTTTGACCTTGTCTTTGAGGTTGCTGTTGCTGGTAGTTTGGGCTCTCTTGCAGCTGTAGCTTCTGGATTAGCAGTTTTCACAAATATTTTATGTTTTGATGGGTAGAAGTGTCCCTGTGCTCTCACTAAAACCAGAGACAGGAACGAGCTGGCTCTGGAAGAGGACAGTTGTACAGATCTCAGAGACTCATAGGACGTGTTAGATTGGAAGGGACCTCCAAAAGGCATCTAGTCCAACCCCCTTACAACAAACAGGACCATCCCTCACCAGGCCAGGTTGTGCAGAGCCCCGTCCAGCCTGACCTTGAGTGACTTCAGGGCTGGAGCCTTAACCCCGTTGTGTCTTTCACCTCATTGATCATAAGTCTTGAATTTGTTTTGTAAATAATTGTTCCAAACCCTGTATTTGAACACAAAACTTGAGCCACCCAACAGCCTGCGCTGAGGTGGAGTTTGCAGGGCTCTTTTAGATGGGGATTGACTTCCACAACTGAGGTCAAAGAACTTGGAAGGTGATGAAGGTCCTCTCTTGCGGGTCTTCACGCCGTTTTAGGTGATTCCATGGCCATCACTGTCTCCTCTCAGGTAACTCTGAACTAGGGCTGACCATAACTTCATGCAGGCAAAATCTGTCCTCCATGAGGGAAAAATGAGGTGTCCCCATGGGGAAAAGAAGGTGCTGCTCTGTGTGACAGGAAGGTCTCTGTTGCTGTGGTAAAACTGTTTAATGCAGTTGGTCCAAAATCAAGAAGTTTCTTAACAGAAGTGGTGAGGTGGTAGAATTACCTGGAAGTTCACCTTGTTGGTGTCACTCAGCGTTGAGAAGGAGCTGAAGGAGAGGCAGCAGGGTCTGGGCAGTCTGGGTGATGGAAGCCAGGGAGATGGATGTGCTCAGGGTGAACTGTGAAAGGGTTTTAGAATCGTAGATCATGTTAGATTGGAAGGGATGTCTAAGGGTCTTCTAGTTCAACCTTCCTACAGTAAGCAGGGCCAACACTCACCAGACCAGGTTGCCCAGAGCCCCAGCCAGCCTGACCTTGAATGGCTCCAGGGATGGGGCCTCCACCCTCTCTCTGGGCAGCCTGTTCCAGGGATCCCCCACCCTCAGACTCCACAACTTCTCCCTCCTGCCCAGCCTCACTCTGCCCTTTTCCAGCTTCAGACCATGACCCCTGTCGTCTCCTGCGCTTGTGAACAGTCTTCCCCAGCCTCTTTCAGGGATTGGAAGATCACTAGAAGGTCCTCCTGAAGCCTTCCCTGAAAACTGAGCAACTTTGAAGGTTCTAAAGCAAAGGTCTTGAACGGGAGGTGTTTGCATCTTCGTGGAGGGGAGTAGTTGGACCCTTCTCAGGCAGACACACGGAAAGTTTTGTGTCAATGAACATCACAGAGTTTCCCTTTGCAGCGTGGCTACTGGAAATGTGGGGAGGGGGGAAAAGGTGGAAAAAGGTTCCATGTTTTCTGACCAGTCTGATCAAACAGAGGAGAACTTGGAAGTGTCTTTTTCCATAAGGGCTCTTGCTTGAAAGCCTTAGTCCAGCTCTGCAGGGAGTGGGGGACCAGGAGATCCCCACTGGGGAGCTGGGACCAGGAGAATCCCCGTCTCCTCCCAGGGTTTCTGCAGCGTTTCTGTGATACTATTTTTCAAGAGAGGTGCAAAAGCAGTGGGAGGAGCAGGATTTCAGCCACAATTTGGGAGGCCTGAGTGAAGCATGAAGGGCCAGTGTTGCACTGCTGTGGTGTGGAGAGTTAGTCTGGGACAGAGTTACCCCTCAGGCGCTGTGATGGCAGCATAAGTAGTTCTCTGTGCCTGAGACAAATACAGAACCATTTATTTAGCTCGGCAGGCTGGAAGCTGGCCAGCTCTGCACTAATTGTGTTGTATCTTGCTTTTATCATATAGATGAGAAATGGTTTCTGATGCCAAAATAGCTGGACACGCTTCCCCCAGCGTGCTCGTGCTGGCTGAGGTTTCCAAGCATCTCCTGGCTGACTGATTGATCGGTTGATCTCTTCTCCTGCAGTTTCCTTGAGCCCAGTCTGGTTTGCTACCTGCTGGTTCATGTCTCGTCAAGATGTGTAAGGAAGGAGTGAATGAGGGTGAAGCCCAAGCCCGTCACGAGACGAGCAAAGCTGCCATGGGTCCTGCTCTGCTTTGGCTGCTGGTTTCCCTCTTGGGACAGGCAGAGGCTTTGCTGTCCATGGAAGTTTTGCAAAGAGCAGCTGTGCTTGAGGAAGCAGCTTTTTCTGTTGCAGTGTTCAGTGAAGAGGTAGAGAAGGAAAGTGGAAGGTGAAGAGGTGGTTTGGGCCAGAGCATTGCAGAACTTGGCGAGAGAAGAGCTGCAGTGATGGAAGATAAGGCTAAAGAGGATGCAGGGTGCGATCAGATGCAAAAGGAGAGTAACGGGAATGAAGGTGGTGAGGACTTGTGAGGTCAAAAGGGCGCAGAAAATAAGAAGTGGATGGGGGAGCTGCCACTTGTTGAGTGAAACTTTGTCATAGAATCACAGGATTAGAGAGTCACGGAATCAGGGCTTGGGAAGAAAACATCAGCAGGAAGAAGCTTGAAGGCAGCTACACTTCGTCATTTCAGTCAGATTCAGATGGAATGAGTTTTTGTGGAGAAACTTTTCACCTTGAAGGCTTGAATAGGAAAAGAGGAGATTCTTGTTGCAGATGCAGTGAAGGGGGGGGGACGGGCTGTGGTGATGAATTTCCAGGCTATTCAATGCCTGGAGTGCTGCGCTCCTAGGTCAGGTGTCTCCCGGGCTGCGCAGCCCATCCTCCTATGCACAGAATCCTTTGTGGGCAGCAGGTCAGCCCGGGTGCAGGCACGGGGCAGACATTTCTGCTCGGGGTGGCGGCTCAGGAAGGATAATTTAGCTGCAAGATGCTTGTTGCATATCCAGTTCATGGGAGAAGCCAGTCCCCCAGGGGTGACAAAGGGGTCCTTGCTCTGAGATGCTCATGAAACGCTCTTTGAACTGTTTGTGGGTTTCTTTGGTTTCTTTTTTTTTCTCCTCCTTTTTTTTTTTTCCTTGTGGGTTTTTGCTTTCTTACGAAGAACAAAAAAGTCACTTCCCATGCAGATCTGGGCTGCGCAGGACAAGGACTCTTTTGAACTGCCTTACGTACAGTCTTCATTGAAAGGCATCTTCTCGCCGCTTCCCAAGGAGCCCTGGTGGGATTGCAGCTGGGTAAAGGGGCAGCACGAGTGTCTCTTTGGGTGACTACAACCCACCCGGCGAGGGTGGGATTCCTGAGGTTTGCTTTGCCCTCTTCCACGGCCCCATTTGCTGCTGTCCAGCTGTACAGCAGGTCTGCCGACTGGAAATGCTCACGACTTTCCGTCACTCATCAGCACAAGTAATTAGGGTTAGTTGTTGCTAAAAGCATGGGCAGCTGCCCAGGGTGGTGGTGGAGTCTCCTTCACTGGAGATATTCAAGACCCACCGGGACGAGTTCCTGTGTGACTTGGTCTAGGTGATCCTGCTGTTGCAGGCAGATTGGACTGGATGATCTTTGGAGGTCCCTTCAGATTGGACTGGATGATCTTTGGAGGTCCCTTCAGATTGGACTGGATGATCTTTTGAGGTCCCTTCGGATTGGACTGGATGATCTTTTGAGGTCCCTTCAGATGGGACTGGATGATCTTTTGAGGTCCCTTCAGATGGGACTGGATGATCTTTGGAGGTCCCTTCAGATGGGACTGGATGATCTTTGGAGGTCCCTTCGGATTGGACTAGATGATCTTTTGAGGTCCCTTCCAACCCATTATGATTCTATGATTCCTGATGCCAAGAGCCACGTCTGGGGTGGAAGAGATCCCAGACCGCTCAGAAAACCTCTCTGGCACCTTCTCCACGCGAACGCTTTGGGTTTAGAACTTCTTTAGCAGAGAGACCAAATAAGCTGCTGCTTTAAAAAGCCTATTTTTAAAACCTTGTCGATAAAACACATAACAATAAACCATCCTGGTACTTCCTTCCCATGGGACCTGGACATCTGGCTGGTTGCTTTTGGCCAGTTCTGCCTTGAAAAAGGCTTTGTCCAGAAGGAAACTGTCTTTGTACGAACGTACCGAGCTCGGATGATTCTGAGGGGTGAGGCTCTGTTGGATGGTAGATGAAGGGCGATGGGAAAGTGATACTGAGTGTGGTGAGAATTAAGTGCAAGGGAACCCAGAGGCGTGGGGTCTTGCAAAGGAACGTGCTGCTCTTTTGGGGGAGCAACACCTAGTGTGGAAGAACCTGCAGAGCTGCTTGAGATTTGCATTAGAGGAGGCAAAACCGATTCACTGATGATTCTACATTGTGAGCAATCGAGTCCTTGCAGTGTGGAGGGTGCCCGTGCCAGCTGCTTGCTGCGGATGCAGTTCATCCCTCGCTGCTGGAGGGGTGTGGAGCAGGTCAGTAGCTGGCTAGCAAAAGCTTGGTTTGATTAGAAGTTGCCTAAATTAGGCTAATGATGGGTTCTTCTGGGTAATGCAAGGGAGAACAAGTTCAAAGCCTGGTACTTAGGGGCACGAAACCCAAATACCTGCCAAGTCTCTTTGACGAAGTGTCTTTGTCAGAACGATTAAACAGAGGTTAAGAAGGCCAGACCTTTTCTCAACGTGTTGGACTTGCTCCTTCTTTCCTCTCTTCAAGGTGTCTTCATGTTACATTTCCTTGCTTCATGAATTCTTTATTACACTAATCAGTCCTGATGTACAAACTCATTAGAAAATGAGCTGGAAATGGAAGATCTGTCAAACTTCAGAGGCTCCTGACTTGGTTAGACTCAAGGGCCTTTTTTTGCAAAGAGAAGAGAGAAAGGAAAGAAGCTAATGAGGAAATGTCAGATAACGTAGAAGTCAACCCATCTGGGGCTGGAGTTCTGCAGAGTTCAGAGAGAAAAGCTGTCGAGCTGCCAGGGTAAACACCCAGTTTTATTCCTTTTAATAGAAAATTTGGCACAGAGGAATTTTTTGCCTTTATTTTCTTTTCCTTTTATTTCCTTTTTTTTTCCTTTCCTGTTGCTGAACGTTTCTGCTCCAGTTTTCCAGTGAACAAGTTCAGTCACTCTGCCGCACGGCTCTTCGTAGCAGTGACATAGACACAAAGGAAAATCCTCGGCTGAGCCGGATTCCCCAGCGAGATGAGTTGCCAGTTTGCATTTTGGGTTCTTGAGTTGGGTCTCAGCTGAAATCACTGTCCCGGCACTAAAGGTGCCCAGTGAAACCACTGCTGCTGTAAAGCAGGTTGGGTCTGCTTTAGAAAGAGCTCAGACTCGCCAGATCCGCCAGAGAGCCCATCCTTAGCTTAACCTTAGAGAGGAGATGAAAGAAAAGCCTCAGTGGTGGGGAGAGAAGCAACTTGCCTGTGGTCATATGTTGGTCTGCGGCTGGGATGAGGTTAGCGCCCCATTCACTCAATCACATCATCTCCCTCAGCCCCTGGGTGCAGATTGTCCTCTGAGCAGTGCTAAGAGTGAGGAGAAGCCAGGCACCACGACTCGACTAGTGAGGCTGAGCCTTGCCAGCCTTCATCAGAGATTTCCACTGCTGCACACCCATGAAACCCCACGTGGGAGTTACTGAAGGACCAAATGGAGCCTGCCTGGCGTGACAGAGTGGATGGGGATGCAGGAAAGCTGGGACCTGCTTGTGGTCTTGAACCCCCCGTGTCACACATGACATGGCTATGTGCTACTTGCCGTGCTGGCACGGCACTGCCTCGCTTACAGCTGGGTCTCACCAACAGCAGTTGGAAAACAAACACCAGAAATAGCTTGGTCTTCCTTTGAGAGGTCTTCTTCTTTCCCCTGAGGTGTCTGAGAGAGCATTCTCCCTGGATCCCACCCAGGAGACCAGAGAATCATGGCATGCGTTGGGTTGGAAGGCACCTCCAAAGGGGGTTAAAGGAGGGGAGAGCTGGATGTCAAGAGAAACCTTTCTCCAGAGCTGGTTCCTTCCCCCTTTCATTGCTAAGAAGGCAACTCAGATGGACGTGTCCAGACTCATAGAGGACAACATGCTGCTTGGCTTGTGAGGAGCTGTGGGTCCAGGCTGTAGGTGCCCAGTTTGTCCTGAAGGACACGCGGTGCCTTACCTCTGGGTCTGCTGCTCAGAGGTGCTGAGCTGAGCATCCCTGCCTTCCCACCTCTGGCCACAGTGGAAGCAAACAGGAGCTGTGGTTCCTCAGCACTTCATAAAACCCAAGCCCCTGTGGGTTTTGGGGGGATAAATGGAGAGAAACTGGGCTCAGTGAGTAAGACAGGTTTGCTGGCGAATTGTTAGGAGCAGCGAAAGCAGAACCCAAGGCATTTACGTCCCCATTAGAGGGGATTTCAAAGCTGGACTCTGGCTTGCTTGGAACTCATTGGTCTCCAGGGGCCACCTCACCATATCCTGGAAGTGCTGAGCTGGAGGGCAGCTGCCATGTGTGTCCACCCTTCTGATGGCTCTTTAAGCACCTCCACCCCAGACTCAGCTGGGGTTCATGGCCACAGTGACTCCTGCTAAACCCCCCACCCAGTGCTGGGGACGTGGATCTAGAGTGAGGTGTAAAGGTGACCGTGCAGAAGCCCTCAAAGGAAGTGTTGCAGTGCATGGGGCAGGGGCTGATGATTCATTCCAAGGGGTTCTTTTACAATCAGATTAGACTGGGCAAGCCAGTGAAAGGGAAGGAGCTATGTTCTGCTTTGCAAATCTAACTCCATCCAAAAGGTGTCAAAGGACTGGTACTTCCTTCTTGGTTCTTCCCCCTCTTTCCTTCCTCTTTCTGCCTCTTTCAGCTGTTGTCTTTGCCTTTTTTGCAGACAAACCCCACATCTCAGATTCCTCCTCTCTGAAGCCTGTGGCTGCTCAGGTAGGGCAAGTTCATTAGTTCCTTAGGAAAGAGTGCTGGGTGTTTTCTTTAGCCCAGGGGGTGTGGATCCGACCTCTGAGCAGCAGTCTGGGCTCCTCTATCACCTCCACACATACAAGGTTTCCAGGGCAAGTAAAACGTGAAGGGCACTGGATCCCACTGGCTGCTGGAAGACCTGTGGTATGTGCTTCTGTTTGCTTCATCGATGACTTTGGTTTAAAGCCCCTTTATTCAGGCAAAAGAAACGCAGTGGTTTTGCACATCAACCTGCCTAAGGTAATCCTCAACGTTCCCCTCACTGTTTTGCATCGCCGTGGTGCTGCTGCCAGCTGCATCTGTAGGGTTTCTTGTGGTTTCCTTCTGTTTTCAGGCTTATTTGCTTTTGATGGTACCTGCTTGATTGCCTTGAATGTTCCACTGCTCCAGGTACTTCTCTTGCCAAGTGCAGTCCCCTCTGCTGCAGGTATGGGATCTGAAGGCACGTCCCAGCCGTTGTTGGCTTTGGTGTTCTACAGCCGCTGGCGCTTCCTCTGTTTCTCTTTAGTCTCTATCGGAATGTCAACCTGTGACAACCCACGTTGTCTTTTGGGTCTGATCTTCTGAATTTGGCTGTTGTGCTGTCCAGAATTTCCCTTTGATCATCCTTTTCCATGTGATCACCCTTTCCAGATCCTTCAGCAGTTGTTCTGCCTTGCTTCAGGGGTCACACTTTGCTCTAGGGCTACAGAAAGAGGGAAGAAAGGAAGGAGTAAAACACATCATGAAAGAACTGACACATCTTTTGCAGCAGAAACCCAAGATTGTTTCTTTTTATGTTACAAGGGGACTTCAGAGCCCAACTTGGTGAACAAAGCAGCTTGTGAAGAGCTGCAGAAACTTCAGATGGTTGAGGCCAGGAGGCTTCCCCCCAGCGAAGGCTGATTAGCTCTTAGTGATCCGTCCTTTGCAGAGCCTGGCACTGCTGTTGTGTGTCTTGCTGCTCATCATTTCTGCTGATGAGGCCATTCTTCACTTGTGTGTGTTTCTCACCTCTCTCACTTGCCCTTCCATCAGGTGGGAGAGGGGAATAGATGCTTCGTAGCATTTTGGTTGGGGTTTGCAGTTCACTACCAAGTCTAAAATATTCCGATGCTTTTCCTTCTTCCTCTCTGCTGTCAGCAAAAGACTCCCAATGCCCTAATCTGAAGGCAGGTTTGGACTGAAGGTCTCTCAAGGTCCCTTCCAACCCCTGTCTTTCTGTGATTCTTCTCACCACAAACTTAAAATCCAGTGGCTGGAAGAAACCAATTTACCTCCACGGTCTGAACGTACCTGGGGTTGCCTTTCTTAGCAGGATCTGAGACTGGAAAGGTCAACGGGCTTTCACTCCTCAAGACGTCTTGAGCTGGTTTTCCACTGTGGTCCAACAAGTTCTTGCAGCCTTATATGGGGAGGTTTGTTTGTGCCAGGAGTGTGACGATAAAAGGGAGACTTTGATCGCTTGGCCCGTCGGTTGTCCCTCAGATGTGCTGGGTCAGGACCTGACCAGCATCCTGGCCAGTATCAGCAGTAGTGTGGGCAGCAGGACTAGGGATGTCATTCTGTCCCAGACACTGGGGGTGACCTCCCCTCGAGTACTGGGGGCAGTGCTGGGCCCCTCACTTCAAGAAAGAGCTGGAGGGGCTGGAGCAGGTCCAGAGGAGCAGTGAGGCTGGGGAAGGGACTGGAGGGACAGTCTGATGAGGAGAGGCTGAGGGAGCTGGGGGTGTTTAGTCTGGAGAAGAGGAGACTCAGGGGGGACCTTCTCCATCTTTCCAGCTCCCTGAAGGGAGGTTGTAGTCAGATGGGGGTCAGGCTCTTCTCCCAGGCAACCAGCACAAGGACAAGAGGGCAGGTCCTGAAGCTGCCAGGAGAGGGTTAGGTTGGGTGTTAGGAAACCCTTCCTCAGGGAAGGGGGGATCAGACCCTGGACTGGACTGTCCAGGGCAGTGGTGGATTCTCCATCCCTGGAGGTGTTGAAGGGCGGCCTGGCTGTGGCCCTTAGTGCCCTGGTGTGGCCACTGGGGTGATGTCATGTGCTGGGCTGGATGAGCCCAGGGGGCTTCTCCAGCTTCAATGATTCTGTGATTCTGTATTTCCTTTAGCAAATGGATTCTACCGCCTCTAAAGGATGGGACCTGTGTGACAGCTGATGGTGGGCTGGCATGAGTAGGTTTGTGGAGATCTCTGTCGGGAAAACCCTCTCCGTGAGAAACGGTCCATAACATCTAGTAACACAGCATCAGTCGTGGCATGACGGCCCCTGTGTTTTGCAGAGGGGTTGGACTAGACGGCCTTTGGAGGTCCCTTCCAACCCTACTGGTCTATGATCTCACATCAGCCACAGCTGATGGTGGAAAACAGCCCCTCGCTATTTACGGAGCCTCTGTAGGTGTTCAGAAGCAAAGCGCACAGACCTGCCTGTTTAACCCTACACACAGAACACCTGACCCTGTCTCCGTTAGGAGCTGTGTTAGTGCAGCTGGGACAGACAAGGGTTGGTTTATCCTTTAAAATCTGTATTTAAGTGGATTAGCTGAGAAAAAGGAGCAATTTCGCCCAGGCTCAGCGCTGCTGCCAAGGTGCAGCAATTGTAAAGCCGAGAAGCATCCTGCCTGCTTGTGCTTCTCTGTTCCCTTGACCCCCGGGGGCTGGGGAGGTGAAGCATCCTTGAAACCAAAACCCATTAGAAAGACAAGGTGAGCTCTGATGTCCAATTGGTGTCGCGTCGCTCAGCGGCTCTGGGCAAAGACTGGTGAAGGGCAAAGGGTTTCATGCTTCTCGTTTGTGCTGCTAAACTTCTGAACCAGTTGACTATTAAAACGTGACCTAAGCGAGCGGTGGATGCTGAGGTTGTGGTTGGTTTCATCTCTTCCTAGCTGAGTTGTCTTTGTGGGAAGACAAGGTCTGTGGCTCTGCTACCAGCCTGCAGGGTGATCGTTGCATGGTCATCCTGCTCTTTGCTCCACACCCTTAACAACAAACTAAGGGCTTGTTACTTCCTGGGGGACAGAGCAGTTAAACCTTGGAACAGGCTCCCCAGGGAGGTGGTGGAGTCCCCATCCCTGGACATGTTCAAAAGGCAGTGCGTGTGGCGCTCTGGGCCATGGTCTGGTGGCCATGGAGGTGTTGGGTTGAAGGTTGGACTTGACGATCTTAGCGGTCCTTTCCAACATTAATGATTCTGTGAATGGACTTGGCGATGATCACTCTCGGCTCCTTGGGGGATCACTGCAGCACAAACACCACCCTCAGAGGAGTGGGGGCAGGGTCAGCTTGGATGACCTTTGTTGAACACTAAGTGTTCACCCCACTCGATCAGAAATTCGGTGGCACAAGGTGCGTTTCTTCCCTTTGGGTGTTGGCTGGGTCGCCTGGACAACCGGTTTGCTTTTGCCTTGGTGGCTCTGGAGCTGCTAAGAATAACCCGAACAGCAACGTTGCATCACACGGTGTTGAGGGAGTCCTGCAACTTCATCTCGAGAGCTGCAGAGGCTGGAGAGAGGAGACCTCTGTAAAGTGCAAGCAATTGCTGGGAAAGTGGGGCTGATGTGTTCCTGATCGCCTCTCTCAGCGGGTTCTCACGGAGCAGCCGGCCTGAGGGAGCTGAAAGCAGCCCTTAGGAAGAGTTTTTGAAAAGTCAAGAGGGTTAAGGGAGGCTGGGTATTGCCCATGAGTGGTGCTTCCTTCTCTAGAGCAGCACCTTAGCTCCTGAGGGCTCCTCTGGAGCAGTGCTCAGCTGGTATTTGCACGTCCCGTTACCATGGGATATTTTGACACACACACAAGCAGAAAACCATCTGACTTGCCCAGTTTGGTAGCCAGGAGCACTGGCTTTGCCAGACCATGCAATGTTGCCCGTGTTACTTGTGCAACATCACCAGCTGTGGCCTCCTGGGTTCAGCTGGAGGTCCCCTTGGCAAACTGTAGCCATCTCTTGGGCTCTCTGGAAAACGGATGCAGCAAAGGGAGCGTCAGGACATGGCCAGTGTGATGCTGGGCTGGCAAGTAAAGGATAATAATGGCAATGACCAGCAGCCTGTCTGCAACTGCAGTGGGGTGAAAGGTCTGACTCCTGCCTGGGGTGGAAGGTGTGGTGGAGCCTCACTCTGTAAAGGGGGCAGAGGTTTGGCTTTTTGGGTCTGTGATGGCCCGTCTCAAAGCAGGGGACTCTCGTTCCCTGTGTGAGCACCGGCAGCCCTGCTGCAGGCAGTGGCTCCTGTTGCTGCTGCTGCTGTCTGAGGGAGCTTTGGCAGCTCGAGTATTCCAGCCGGAGGGTTTTCTTGGGTGCGTGGGGACCTTGCTCCTTGTTTTGGTGGTGGGAAATGTGAGAGAAGAGGGGAAGTGCATCCTGCACGTGAAGGGGCCCGTCCCTGCTTTTGATTCCAGGACCTGCTGGAAAGAAAAGAAAAAGAAAGACCATTTATTTTAAAATAGAAATGTAAAATAACCTATTCAGAGCAGTTACTAAATCTTTAAAAGGAATGCTAAAAATGCTTCTAGAAATCATCTTGTAAAGAACAGCGTGTTTAAAAAATGAAAAGACTTCTTAAAAAATTTTAGAGGAATTAACACGGAAAAATTGTATTTTAAATTATTTAAAAAGAAATTAAAATTATTTCAATAATAAACATTCAAAATAATTACAATAATTAAAATAAAATAATTAAAATAACAATTAAAATAATTAAAATAAAATACAATAGTGAAAACAATGTAACTAAAAGACAATAGTGAAACAATGTAACTAAAATACAATAGTGAGAACAATGTGACTAAAATACAATAGTGAGAACAATGTGACTAAAATACAATAGTGAGAACAATGTGACTAACATACAATAGTGAGAACACTGTAACTAACATACAATAGTGAGAACACTGTAACTAACATACAATAGTGAGAACACTGTAACTAACATACAATAGTGAGAA
>JAOXOE010000851.1:1218701-1245138 GCA_028565055.1 Phoeniculus purpureus | reverse complement strand
CACTTGCCCATTCGTTACCCGTGAAGGCAAGTCCAGTTCACTTGCCCATTCGTTCCCTGTGAAGGCAAGTCCAGTTCACTTGCCCATTCGTTACCCGTGAAGGCAAGTCCAGTTCACTTGCCCATTCGTTCCCTGTGAAGGCAAGTCCAGTTCACTTGCCCATTCGTTACCCGTGAAGGCAAGTCCAGTTCACTTGCCCATTCGTTCCCTGTGAAGGCAAGTCCAGTTCTTGCCCATTCGTTACCCGTGAAGGCAAGTCCAGTTCACTTGCCCATTCGTTACCGGTGAAGGCAAGTCCAGTTCACTTGCCCATTCGTTCCCTGTGAAGGCAAGTCCAGTTCACTTGCCCATTCGTTGCCTGTGAAAGTTCCCCACAAGCTGGTTTGGTTTTTGTGCTGAGATGTGGTTTCTGCCCCTGCTCTCAGCTCCGAGATCCCAGGAACCATGTGGGTGCTGCAGTGCCCTGTGTGACCTCCTGCCCCAACTGTGCAGTTACCTCAGTGCTGGACTTCACAGTGAGGTGTGAAGCTCAATGTTTGCAGCTCTCCGGGGGCAGGGAGGTTATTTAAGGTACAAGAGAGCTTGGGAGAGCAAATGCTGTAAATTGCAGCTGAAAGGAGTGCGAATCTGTGCTAAAAGCTCTAAGAGCTACTGATACTTGGTGATGGGAACTGAAGCTCTGGGACTGTTATCAGCCCAGACAGAGAATTTGTTTTCTCCAAGCATCAAATTTCTGTCTGACAGTGGAAAACAAACATCTGGTCCTTAAGAGAGATGAGGAGTCATCCCTCGTGGAGCGTTTAAAAATAACTACTTCTTGTTCTAGCAATTGATACCCAGCATTTTGTGACACCTCCTACCAATTCCATCTCACAGCTTGAGCTTTCTGACAAACTGGTGTCTGTGAACTGCTACAGCTCCTCAACACTTTCTGTTTCTGACTGAAAACGCAGAAATGTGCTTTAATAATTTGCTTAAAATAACTCACCGCGCTGTGCTCTGTTGTCTTTGCCCCTGAGAATGACTTTGCTGTACCTGGGGGGGAGGAGTATGCTTGGCTTTGTCCGTGAGGAATTCCCCCTAAATCCTGCCTATAGGGAAAAGCAGTTTTGAGACTGGGGCTTCAGTTCTTTAGAAACGAGTGCTGGTAGGAGGTGGTTTGTGCTTACACCCGTTTGTCTTAGGGGATGAGCTATTTCTGCCGTGCCGCTGGGTCCTGTGATGTGTCTTGGCATGCAGAATTCTTCGCTCAGGTTCCTGGCAATTTCTTGAATGGATGTCAAAAGAAAGCCTGAAATAAGAGCAGATGAGTTTGGGCACTTCCAGAGCAGCTCACGCTTGGGTTCGGTGACTTTGTTTTGACTCTGCTTCAGCGGAGAACTTAGTCTGCTCTCACAACGTGTGGAGGTGTTTTTTAGCTTTATCCAAACGCGTCTTGTCCGGCAGCGTAAACCGACGTGTCTGTTCTGAGGAGAACTGAAAACACGTCCCGTGTGTTAGAACCGTGACTCTTCACCTGCAGTGTGGCTCATGCAGATGCTGACGTGTGTAGTATGCCAAGATCTCTGCTGGCTCTTGCTCCGGAGCGGCAGAAAAATCCGGGCTTTTTCTTGTCTGTTGACTTCCTCCCTTGTCTGTTGACGTGAGAGATGGTTCTTCAGTAACGGGGGGAAGACGGGTGCATTTTGAGGTGATCTCCCGCTGAGAAGGATGCCTCACTGCAGATCTGGGGGGCTGCAAGTCCTTGCACAGCAGGTTTTGCATGACCTCTCATACCTGGTGACCACACTTTGCTTTCAGGGATAAACTGAGCAGCTGCTTTGCACTGATTCTCCAAGCTGGTCTGTCCACCCGGAGCTGAGCATCTTCTATTGAGCCCAGGGAGGTTGTGGAGTCTCCTTCTCTGGAGACGTTTAAAATCCACCTGGCCGTGTTCCTGTGCGACTTGATCTAGGTGATCCTGCTGTGGCAGGGGGATTGGACAGGGTGATCTTTCGAGGTGCCTTCCAATCCCTAATGATTCTATTGCAAAGACAGGGTGGTAACATCAGGAAGGGGATGCATCCAGTTGGAGTAGCCTCTTTACTTCAAGATCATGTAGTCCCAAACCACTGTGATGGGTAGCAACACCGCTCACCAGACCAGGGTGCCCACAGCCCCATCCAACCTGGCCTTGGACACTTCCAGGGATGGAGCAGCCACAGCCTCCCTGGGCAGCCTGTTCCAGGGCCTCAGCACCCTCACAGGGAGGGATTTCCTCCTAAGATCTAATCTAATTTCCCCTCTTCCAGCTTAAAGCCATTTACCCTCATCCACTGGTGTGGAAAGCCTTCTCCAGCTTTCTGATAGCCCCCGTCAGGTGCTGGAAGTTGCTCTAAGGTCCCCGGCAGCCTCCTCTTCCCCAGGCTGAACAGCTCCAGTTCTCTCAGCCTGTCCCCACAGCAGAGGGGCTCCAGCCTCCTAACCGTCACGCAGCTTCACATCTCTCTGAGCCTGCTGAAATAAAACCCTCAGTCAATCCCACCCGGGGTGCAGGCTCAGCCTCAGCACCCCCCTCCGGGAGCCTGACCTGTCCCAAGCCCACCAAGCGAAACCCCCAGTCCCTCAGCTGGAGCCTTCGCTGGGGGCTGGGTTCTGCGAGTGTGGAACATTTGTAACTTCATTTTTCCTTATGGTTTTGCTTTTCTCTCCCCGTGGCGAGGGCCGAGGCCACACTACCGAAATGCCGCCCGCTGAAGGCCCGGTGCCAGTGCCCGGCCCCGGTGCCAGTGCCCGGCCCCAGCGCCCGCCTTCCCCTAATTCACTAAGTGCCGGTGCCCGCTTTGTTTGTGTGGAGCTCACAGCCCTATTGATGTCAAGCAGGCTGTTCAAAAGCATAATGACATGGCATTAGAGACCCCGAGAGCAATTAACAGGCTGCTTAATTAGCAAAAGGAATTAGAATTTGAGTGGCTGATCTTTGCTTAAAGACTTGTGTTTAAAAAAAAAAGGAGAAGGAGCTGGAGCAGTTATCTGATTATGCATCGATCAAATGGGAGAGCCCTGTCCTTAGGTAATGCTGGGCCCTCCTTTGTGGGCTTTCAATATACAGCTGGTTAAATATTCTGACCTGCCCCAGCATCCCAGGGGAGCTGAGACCAAGGGGATGCTGGCAGCAGGTCCCTAGTGCCAGCACTAGCCCTGTGCCGGGACCACAGTGGGGTCCTTGCTGGGTTCTGGTGGCGTAGAGTCAGGGTCTGGTACGATGCCTGGTGGATGGGTACTGTGGGGCTGGTGGACTGGTACTATGGCTGGTGGCCAAGCGTGGACTGGTTACAATAGCTGGTGAACTGGTACAATAGCTGCTAGACTGGCATGAGGGCTGGTAGCTCAACCTGGTCTGAGGTCCGTGGTTGCCACGGTTTAGCAACCGTGTTTGCCATGAGCAAACACAGTTTCACCAAATCCAGAACAGTGGTTTATCCTAGAGATGAGGTTGAGCTTGAGTTGTCTATCCTCATGGTAGCCCATGGTAACCATGTTCATGGCTGGTTGGGCAGCACCTGCTGGGTGCTCCTGCCGTCCCTAGGGTCCAGGGACAACCCTTGTCTGTGCTACCAGTGGGTTAGGCTGGTTGCCCAGACCCATAGAAAGCCCTTTTGGTAGAGAAAGACATCTGTCAAGGGGCAAAGCCCATGAGGGAACTGACCTGAGCTGGCGATGGAGACCCCAATGGTGTTGGCCAACCCCCTAGCATGGACACCACTTCCTCCCAGCATCTCCCCTCAGCTGCTGACAGCCAAAAGCTGGAGAAACCTCAAGTGATTGATTTTCCCCCAAACAGGCGCCCGCATGCCGCAGTGTTTGTTCCGCCTGCTTTTGGGGCTGATTCACTCCCACTGTGTGATGACACTATTCCTCATCAAATAATTGTGGGATCACGCTCAGGGTGAGAGCAGAGACGGCTGGTGGGGAAAGGGAGGAGCACTACAGGCACCATAAACTGCTGCTGTTGATTTTAGGTGCTGCCTGTGACCAAAGAAACGTGGAAAGGGAAGAAACCCCGTTAGAAACCTACCCCACTACTAACTGGGGCTGCTTTGGTTCTGGTAGCTGTGGAAGGTCAGAGCAGCCCATGCCAGGAGTTCTTCATCTCTAACATGGACGTGACGCTCGCTTGACCTTGCTGTGCTTTTGGCAGGTGCTTCCCGATGACCGCGCGGCACAGGGCTATTAAAACCCCCATTGACAGGGGTGTTTGCGCTTGCCAGGAGCCCACCTTCTCCAAATCTACTGCACGTGTGTTTTCAGACAGGTTTCCCCTCCATGTCATTCATTTCCCAAGCGCATTTACTGTTCCCCCCTCAGTGCCGAGCTCCTCTTCGCGTTTGCTCTCGCTGGGAGCCTCTATTCCCCAGTTTTATTTCCGGTTATTGTTTGTACTGCTTTTCCTCAGTGGAAGTCTCCTTCCTACGTGGAAGTTCTGCTTTTTTGGGAAAAGATTACTTAACGTTTCGTGGTGCAGGAAACACACGGGGGTTGGGTTTGATCTTATTCTGGATTTGTGAGGGTGAGGGAAGAGAGTTAACCTGTACAAGGCAGGGGGACTCGGAATCATCATCATGGCCAGAAAGGACCTCCAGGGTCATCGAGTCCAACCTTTATCCTATTATTTAGCTGCTAGACTCATCCCAGCCCAGCACCATGTTCTCATTGTTTCACTCGCAGAAGTTTTGCTTGACCCAAGTGTCGATTGTGTTTAGTTCCTGACCGCTTGTTATTAGTTTTTAAATGCTGGTTCTAAACATAACCGCCCCGTTCCTCAAAGGCCACCATTGTTTAGTGTTTTCCTTCTAATGGACTACTTTTTTTCCTGTTTTCTAGATGGCTAGAAAGAGAAAAAAACTAACAGCCTCTCAGCTTAGTGACTGACAAACATCTACAACCATTTTCTTACTACTTGGGGGTGTAGTTGACCGGTTGTGTCCTCATCCAAGTGATCTAAGTTCTACTGAGGCTTTGATTAGTTTTGAATGTTCTGAGATGGGTTATTTGGGTTCCAATAAATCTCTGCTCATTGGAAAAGTATTTATTTATTTACATTTATTATTTCACTAAGAGACCTTGAATGTTTATAATATTTCATCCTATAAAATGATCTGCAAGTTTTATAGGCTATTATATATTATTAGATAATATTCTGTATAGTATTTAGTATATATATATCATACATATATTCACAGAATTATAGAACATCAGGGATTGGAAGGGACCTCGAAAGATCATCCAGTCCAATCCCCCTGCCACAGCAGGACCCCCTAGATCCAGTCACTCAGGAACGTGTACAGGAAGGTTTGAAATGTCTCCAGAGAAGGAGGCTCCACAACCTTCCCGAGCAGTCCCTTCCACTGCTCTGTCACTCTCACTGTGAAGAAGTTCCTTTGCACATTGATGTGGAACCTCCTCTGCTCCAGCTCACACCTGTTGTCCTATTGCTAGGTGCCCCTGAGCAGAGCCTGGCTCCATCATCCTGACACCTGCCCTTTCCATATTGATCAACATTCATGGGGTCACCCCTCAGTCTCCTTTTTCCAAGCTCAAGAGCCCCAGCTCCCTCAGCCTTTCCTCATCAGGGAGATGCTCCCCTCCCTTCATCACCTTTGTGGCTCTGCGCTGGGCTCTCTTCAGCAGCTCTGTGACCTTCTTGAACTGAGGGGCCCAGAACTGGACACAGTATGCCAGATACGGTCTCACCAGGACAGAGTAGAGGAGGAGGAGAACCTCTCTCGATCTACTAACCATCCCCCTTCTAATCCACCCCAGGATGTTATTGGCCTTCTTGGCTACAGGGGCCCATTGCTGGCTCCTGGCCATCCTGCTGGCCACCAGGACCCCCAGGTCTCTTTCTCCTACGCTGCTCTCCAACAGGTCAGTCCCCAACCTGTACTGGCACCTGGGGTTGTTCTTGCCCGGGTGCCAGACTCTACACTGCTGTTGTTACAGTTCATTCAGTGTCTCCCTGCCCAGCTCTCCAGCCTGTCCAGGTCCCGCTGAATGGCAGCCCAGCCTGCTGGGGTGTCGGACACTCCTCCCAGCTTGAGTATTTCTACAGACTATAATCCTGAGCTCAGCGATGGAGCTTCTCCTGTGTGCTCTTCTCAGCCCATTCCCTGCCAAGTGCAGCATTTAGGGAACTTTAGATTCGGGATTTTTTTTCCAGCAGTTGTTTTGATTTGTTGGGGTTTATTTTCCTCCCCCTAGCGAGCGTACGAGTCACTAAAAAAGAAAGAGAAGGGCAATGCCTGTACCGTGGGGTTGTTTCATGTCAGTAAGCTGCGCGATGCGGTTGCCAGGGACATTTCCAAGCTGACGTTCTAAGGTCTCCATCTAGACATCAGCTCTACGTAGGCAGAGCTCTGTGCTCGTGGTTTAACCGGGGTTGCTGATGTCTTTAGGGATCTGTCCAGACGGGCACCAGTCTGCTGTCGGAGAACAGCCCGTGTTACACACAAGCATTTCCCTCATCTTTCTACTTTACTGACATCTTTCTCCAAGAAAAACGCTGAATCCTTTCCAACAACTGAGAAAGTGCATTTGAAATGAAGATCTCATTCCTCTGGAGACCCCTTGTGCTGATAAATGGACCATTATGCTGCTGAGCCAGGGAAGATAGTCCGATCTTCCAGAAATTGAAAGAACACATTAATAACTGACCCTGTGTCCTAAACAAATTCCGAGGGTAGAAGCCCATTTTTAAGAGAAGGGAATTACAACAAGGCCACGCTCGATGGGTGTCACCGGGTGAAGAGTGTTGAAATGTCTGTAGGATGATAAAATGCATCACTTCAGGTCTATTCTGCTGAAATCCTGTGGAAGTTGGGCTTTCTCAAAGCCTTGACCCCAAAGCTAACTAGAACGTTTGAGGAAGTTTTTTGTCCTAAAGGATGTTTCTAGTCATCAGCATCTAACTGATTGGGAAGAGCAGTGAACACTCAGCCCGTGGAGTCTGACTCACTTCGGATTCGCATCGTTTCCTCCCGTGGCTGTTTGATTTTGGGTTGTCTCAGTCAGGTTAACAGAAGAACAAAAGGTTCTAAATATTAACATTTCAGTCTGGAGAGCAGATAGAAGCAGCAGGACGGGTAAATCATCTTTTCCCCAATTCTGCTTTGTTGTACCCATCTTGTCTTAGATAAACCTCGACACAGGGAGTTTGGTGGTGTTTTACTTCGCAGGGACCACTGTGCCACTTACAGGGGAAACTGGGATCTCTTAGGAACCCATTGCAGCTTCTCTTTTCCTTTCAAATGTCACATGAGGAGCTGATGCTCAATGTGCCAGGTATCTGTGCTGCAGGGGCAGGAGTGATGGTTGTGGGGCAGTAACCCTGTCAGCCCTTTGTGCTCATCCATCAGAGCTCTAACGGCACCTGGTCAGCAGAACTGTCCCAGCTGCTGCTGCTTTGGCTGCAGCTCCCAGTTTGCCATCACCTGCTGTCCTTCCTCACCGTGAGCCGCTGCTGACCCTTTGCATTTGACAACTTAACTGCTCATCTCTGCTCTCGGAGGCAGTAACATTACAGGCAAGTGAGTCCTTTTAACTTAATTGGCTGTTTTAATGCAGATAATTCATAGACCCAGTAAAACAGCAGCTAATAGGGTGGTGCTCTGGATGGAGAGCGGTGGGTGTTTAACCCTCAGTCAGGTTCAGCAGCTCTTGGGTCAGTGGATCTTACTGGTCGATTAACAAAGGTCACAAGAGAAGCCAGTGGCAGAGCTGGGAACTCGTGTGCTAAGGTGGTGCCTTAACTGTTTCGTGATCTGTCACTACATCCTTGTTCTTAGTCTTTGGAGAAAAAGACCCTCAGCACTTGTGCTTCACCCACATTGCTTGGTTCTGATCTAAAGTTAAGAAACCTCCCTCCCACTTTTGAATTAAGGGTGGATGTTCAAGGGTTGAAGCAGTTACAACTGGTGGGTCACTGCTTTCCTTTTCATTTTCTCCTCCTTTTGTGTCACCAGCATTGACGATTTTGTATTCCCCCCTGGGTGTGCAGACACCATCACAGGAGCTCATTGTCCTGAGGTTTTTTTCCAGCCTGCTTTACACAGCTTGGTGATGCTGGAGTGGCTAGAGATGGGCACTAGGCTGGTCTGATGCTGCCGTAAAGTGCAGAGCGGCTCAGACACCTTTTGAGGTTCAAGTAGCACTTGTTAACACTCCCTGGGGAATTCTGCCGCCTGGGCAGGAGCTCTCAGCATTATTTTTGCTTGGAGAACTTTCTTTTCATTCAGCTCCTCTCCCTGTGGCTAAAGCACCAGCTTGTTCTGCTCTCTCATGAGTCTATGTGTGTTGAGCACATTGTCGCAGCTTGTAAGTTGTTTAATATCAATTTAATCGATGTTAAATTTTAGCTCTGATCTACCGAAGTGAAGAAGTTTAGGAGCCAAGTTTCTCCTTGTAGGTTGTTCTGCTCCTCTGTAGGAGATTTGCAACTTTGGTGAGGATCCTTTTAGTTGTGCTTTAAGATTTTAATAGTAAAAGAAGTAGTAAAATCCCGTCGGTCTATGGGGATTCCCATATAAGCACATGGCAAAGATGATGAAGACTGGTCATTGATGTTCTGAGAGATACCAAATACCAGTAAGTGTCTTTGTTTGAGCAGTTAGGTACAAAGCCCCAGTAACATGAAACTGGAGGGACTGTTTCCTAGATGTCTGAAAGATCACAGAACGTTAAGGGTTGGAAGGAACCTTGAAAGATCATCCACCTGCCATCACAGCAGGATCCCCTAGATCCAGTCACACAGGAACATGGCCAGGTGGGTTTGAAACATCTTCAGAGAAGGAGACTCCACAACTCCCCTGGGAAGCCCCTTCCAGGGCTTTGTCACTCCAACTGGGAAGAAGTTCCTTCTCATATTGTTGGGGAACCTCCTCTGTTCCAGCTCATACCCGGTGCCCCTTGTCTTATCATTGGGTGCCCCTGAGCAGAGCCTGGCTCCATCCTCCTGACACCTCCCTTTCCATATTGATCAACGTTGATGCAGTCACCCCTCTCTCCTTTTTTCCAAGCTCAAGAGACCCAGCTCCCTCAGCCTTGTGACCTAACAAAACACCTTCAAATTCCTGGTTAGTTGATGTTAACTCACTGACTTTCAGGTTACTTGACAAGTCCAAGAGGAGGATCCCTCAGACCTCACTGCAGGCTTTGTTCGGGTTTGGTTGGTTCACTTGTTGGGTTTTATAACAGTCTTTGCCCCCTCACTCCGCTCTGGGGGAGCTGGAGAGAAGACAGGGAATAGAACTCCAAATGAGGCAAGTGTAGGGACAGGAGGGGAGGGAATTCCTCTAGGGATGGTGGACTTGTACTGTTTTAGGTAATCTTGACCTAATTAGTGTAATGGAACTTAGTCCAGCGCTAAGCATCTGTGCCTAGATTTTTTTCAAGAAGTAAAGATTAAATTTAAAGAGATTAGACAACTTTTTTTTCTTTTCCCCCCCCAGATATTAGCTGTTCAAAAATGACAAAAATGTTCTTAAGCCTCTCTGAAGGAAGGGTGACCAAACAGACCGCCTTTTGTTTGCCGATGGAGCTTGCTCGCAAGCCACTGCGAGGTGGTGTCCGGTCACTGTGCGCGGGACCCAGCAACATGACTTATCCATCACCAGTAAAGCGAATCAGAGGAGGGAATTAGCAGGAGGATTAAAAGTCGAAGTTGCTAGTGCAGGCAGTGAAAATACTGGCCACCCACAAGGTCTGCTGGAGAGATGAGATTGTGAGAGGTTTACTTTAAAAAACAGTGAAAATTGGGGCAGTGGTTTTCCCAGTGTGAATGTGAATGAGTCTTGGGTTTGTTCTGTTGGGCTGGGGTCGGGGTATGGGTAGGAGACGCCACTGGCTTTGAATAGTGCTGAGGCTTCTGCATGTTCCTGTGACCTCTGAAAATGAATATGGGCTCCTCAATCATAGAATCATTAAGAGACCCCCAAGACCATCCATCCAATCATCCACCCAACCCCACCCTGCCCACTAAACCCTGTCCCACAGGGCCACATCTACTCATTCATAGAATCATTAGGGATTGGAAGGAACCTCGAAAGATCATCTAGCCCAGTCCCCCTGCCACAGCAGGATCACCTGGACAAAGTCACACAGGAACATGTCCAGGTGGGTTTTAAATGTCTCCAGTGAAGGAGACTCCACAAGGCAGCCCCTTCTAGTGCTCTGTCACCCCTTCCAGGGTCAGCAACTCCCTCCCTCCCTGGGCAGCCTGACCACTCTATCAGGGAAGAGAATTTTCCTAATGTCTAATCTAAACCTCCCCTGGCACAGCTTGAGGCCATTTCCTCTTGTCCTGTTGCTGGTGACTTGGGACAGTCACTACCTTCAGGTACTTGTGAGACCTTCCTGGCAGGCCCATGCAGAGACAGTTGTATCAGGGAGGATTGAAAGTTGAGTCCTGAGGGTCAGGAACGGAGCCAGGTGGGTCTAAACCTGACGGAAAGCGGTTGGATGGGTTTTACCGTTTAAACTGGGAGCAACAATCAGATCTTCTGATGCTGCTGAACCAATTCTTCCATTGCATGGCTGTGTTAAGACATCAGAGCTTCAAATGATCTCAGCCAACCCAATGTGGATTTTATTTTAAATCAATAATATTTTATGTAAAAATATGTATATTGGACCTATTACTTCGATAGTGAGGGCTGACTGTGATCTGATGGAGCTTGGTACAGGAGAAGTTGTACAGTGCTTGAGGAGATGCCGTGGTGGTCTCTGGGGCTTTGCTTGAAGTAGCTAAGTGAAGCTCTGGAAACTGAAGCAGTTTCCACACAGCAGTTTCCACACTGCAGTTCCATCAGTCTGGAATCTGCATCAGTCTGTTGACCAGCTCAGCATCTGGACTGTTTGGAGAACTTGCAAGCTGCATCACCACATTAGGGCTGGAAAACAGACCCTATGAAGACCAGCTGAGGGAACTGGGGTTATTTAGTCTAGAGAAGGCTGAGAGAAGACCTTACTCTCTACAGCTACCTACAAGGAAGTTGTAGCGAAGCTGGTGCTGGTCTCTTCTCCCAGATTACTAGTGACAAGATGAGGGGAAATGGCCACAAGTTGCATCAGGGGAGGTTTAGATTGGATCTTAGGAAGAAGTTCTGGGAGGTGGTGGAGGTCCCATCCCTGGAAGTGTTTAAAAACTGAGTAGCTAGAGCCGTGGTCTAGGGGTTAGGGAGCTGTTGGGGTGAGGACTGGACTTGATGATCCTGGAGGTCCTTTCCAGCTGTAATGGTTCCATGATTCTATATATGAGCAAGGTCTTCTGACAGACTACGCTGAATGTGTAATGGGAGGAGGGGTGTGTTATGGGAAGTGTATTTCAAAGGAACTGCAGACGCTGGCAGCTTCCATGGGGTTATTATTGAAGCACTGTAAATTTTTACACTCACTTGATAACCTGGGAGAGTCTTACGTGCAGGGCCATACCCTGAGCATAAATCCAGCCCCCTGTGAATCGAAAAGTGCAGCTGTGATCTTGGTTCTCGCTCTCCATTCATTTCAAATCTCTGCTTTGGCTGTCACGAGATGAAACTTCAAGAGTACAAGTTCTTGGGTACAGCAGCAAACATCAGGCTCATCCTCGTCGCTCAGATTGTCTCCTTACACAAATGTCAGCTGTTCCCTGCTGTGCTGCTTCTGATAGTCTGGGTTACGACATCTGTCACCGTCTCCCACAAAAACCCTAAGAGAGAGGAGATGCTCCATGTCCTCTCTAGAGGAAGGAGAAGTCCTTTGCCTGAGATAAAACCCACTGGGAGTTTTTGGTTGTTGGGAAGTGTTGATGTGAGCAAGGTACCTCCATCAAGGTTACGACACAGTGAGATTGCTCTGGCTAAGAACATCAGGATCAGGATTGCCCCCACGCACTCCCACTTGCTTCCAGTAGCTCATTATTGCACAGATGATCTGGGAGGCTTTAGGATATGGTTTTGAACCTGTTTAATCTTTGCATTGGGCAGGTTTTAGAGACGGGTTTGAGTAGCTTTTCTGCCCAGCTTTGCGCTTTCTGAAGCAAAACAAGTGTCTCAATGAGTTCAAACAGTGCTGCTGTTTGTTAGAAATCTGGTGAGAAACCCGCTTCTCTTGACTTAGCAGATTTAGCTGGGCTTGGGAGGATTTTAGTTATCCCAGATTGCTTTAAGGCTCAGTCATCTAAGGTGGAAAGGTTGTGAGACCCTTAGCACTGCACCCACAAGGAAAGTGTCACCCTTGCACCTGTGCTTTGGGTGCCCCTTAAATCTACCTATAGAAAAGGATAAGGAATGTCCTCGGTGTCTTATGAAGTCCTGATTCTATCAGTAGGATTTGTGTTTTTCATTCACAACCCCCTTGACTTTGAAGCCTCAGCTGAAATACTTCTTGACCTTTACAAGTGAATCGGCGAGACACTAACCATGTGAGGTGGGTCATATGGAACAGATTTAGACACAAACTCATATCATCCTACCAGAGGAATGCAAAGTCCCTCCCGATCCCTTCCACAAAGCTGCATCATGTGTGTGAGATAAATCCAGGGGACACAAGGGGCTGCCAGACAGCGCAAAGGACAATCACTTTGCTATCTCAAACCAAATGGGCAGCGCTGCTTGGAGATTTCAAAGGTGTAGTCACCTTCTCCCTTATGAATTCCTAAGTGAGGGTGTTGGGGAGGGGAATGAAGAGGGATTTATGGCTGTTTGGCGTCTGTGGTGGTCTGGCAAAATACAGAAGGGACCGCGTGAGCATGAAGGTGCCTTTGGAAAGCTGTGTAAGGTTTTAAGTAGTCTGAAGCAGTGAGGAGTTCAACTTTTTTCTGAGCTCCAAAGCATCCTGAGGGAAGGTGCTGTCAGTTCTTGCTTTATACACCTCAAATGGTTTCTCCTGTGCTACATCTACAGGGGTAACAAGGGCTTCTCCAAGAGCTTGGAGGTGAGTTTTTGCCCCCAAATATGATCAGCTGGCAAAATGCTAAAAGACACCCTGTTTGAACACTCAGGCAGGAGGTTACCTGAGAGCTGGTCTGTGCGAGAAACTCAGGTTTGGAGACTAAGGGTCACATAAACCAAAGAAAACTGCTCAGCTGTGAACTATGTGGAGCCAACAAGCAACAGTGGGAGCTGTGGAGATCTTAGAATCACAGTATGCGTTGCGTTGGAAGGGACCTCCAAAGGGCATCCAGTCCAACTGCTGCTACAACAAGAAGGGCTCACCAGTCCAGGTTGCCCAGAGCCCCAGCCATCCTGGTCTTGAATAGCTTCAGGGATGGTGCCTCTACTGCCTCTCTGGGCAGCCTGTTCCAGGGATCCCCCACCCTCAGATTTAATGACTTTTTCCTCCTGTCCAGCCTCAATCTGCCCTTTTCCAGCTTCAAACCATGACCTCTAGTCCTACCGTTCCCTGCTCTTGGGAACAGCCTTCCCCAGCCTTCTGACAGCCCTTTTAGGGGGTTGGAAGGTCGCTAGAAGGTCCCCTTGGAGCTGAACAGCCCCAACTCTCTCAGTCTCTCCTCATAAAAGAGGTGTCTCCATCCCTCTGAAGACTGGGGAGTACCGCCCAAGTCAGCACTGAGGTGCACCACAGGTGTGGGATCCTCAGAATGACCATCATAAAAACCATTCCTGTAGTTTGGGATGTGCTGCCCGTGCTACCCTTCTACACCATGACTGTTTTAGTGCTGCCTGCGATACGGGGCATCTCACTTTGTTGTGATGATGCTGCATAAAGGTTCTTTAGGTTTCAGAAAATGTCGTGCGCGGATGCCGTTGTTGTTCTCCTTGCGCAAAGTCTCTTAATGGGAAGAGCGTCGTTCGACCCGTAGGCGATAGTTAAGCTGATTTGGACATTGTCTTGTCGTCTTGCTTTGTGCAGGAGGAACCACTTCAGCAGGAAAGGTTGACAGTCTGCAGGCTCTAGTGATTAAGACATTTTTCCCCCGTGAGAAAAGGAAATGACGTCTTCCCTGGGGAACGGGAGGAGGAGTTACACAACAGAAGACCATTATGGTCATCTTGTGCTTCTTGTTTTGATGGAACCCACAAATCCAGCTGTCAAAGCTCAGGGTTAAGCTTCTGACAGAGACAAAGTTTAAGGAAAACCCATTTGTCAGCATTTTATTTGGTGAACTTTAAGTGATTAGCTATAGAAGCACTTCCCTGCTCAGCATCATGTTTCTATAGGGATTCTCACATGGCGTTTCCATCAGTGTCTACAGGAGTTGCCTCATGCCAGCGCTGAGTCTAAAAGCTGGGCCTTGTGGTGCGTCCTAATGCCCAAATTCCATTTAGGCACTGCGTAACAGCTCGAGTTTTCTGAAGTCCTGGGCAGTCAGCAGGTTTTGAGTTCTTGTAGCCATCGGTGCGTTATAGCAGGAGCTACCAAGATGCCGTGGTTGGGCTCCTGGTGGGACTTCTGAACCCTGGGTGAACTGCTTTTTTGACTGGTGAAAGGTAGGGAAATGTGAGCATCAGCCCTGCCGAGACAAACCTCGGCAGCTGTAGTTAGAGAGGTGTCAGACTCTTGGCCAACATCATTCTTCATTCCCTTATTTCCGAGCTTTTTCTTTCCAAGAGCTTTTGCCTTAGGACTCTACAACTCTGACCTCTAGCACCAATATTACACCTTTAATTATGTCTGCTAGACAAATATGTCACCTTCAACTTCCTTTGGTCGTGGCGTGCTACGAATCTCCCTTGGCCAACCTCCTGGAAGGTTGAGGGCTTTGGCCAATGCTATTAGCAGGAAAGCATTTTAAGCTGCTCATTGTATAATCATCCCCGTAAGGTGGTGTTTTGCTCTAAATTAATCAGCAGGGCTTGTATTTAATCAACAATGATCCATGTATATTTTTTCCGGGATTACAGCCCCCTGTCTCAGTGTTTCAGGGTAAGCTGGATTCTGTGGTTCATCTGATTTGGGGGACTCCTAATAAGTTTGGCCGGCACAGCAGTAAACGTACACTTGACCTTGAAGAAGAGGAGCTATAGCCGCCGGCGGCGCCGTTGCTGACGAAGCCAACAGTTTAAACACAGGAATTACCATTTTTGTTTTCTGTCGCTGTTTATCCGCTTTTAGTTAACCTGCAGCGGGAGAAAACTACAGCTCGGGCTACCAACCCTCAGATTATTCATGTTCCTATTAAGGAGCAATGAAGATAAAGAGCAAATGGGGAAGAATAGGGATTTTGTCTGCTCGCTGGCACAGCGGCGTAAAAACATTATTAAGATGATTTGTTAAATAATAGAAGGGCTTTTTTCATTTCCTAATTTTCCAGCTGCAGCTCAAGCTATCTCCCGGCAACCTGCTTTCTCATTCCTTAATATTTAGACTTATGGACCAATTTGAGAGTATTTTCTTTCCCGCTATGATTAATGCTTCTATGAAACAATGTCATCGCAAGCCATCTACCTACCTTGTCAGCTTGGCATCAGCCTGCCCGCGCTGCGCTGTAATTTATGGCTTCAGCCAGTAATTTGCAAATCTAATGCTGGGGAGGCTATGAGGATGTGAAATTTGAATGCTTTTCACTGATTTGGTAAATATCTCCCCCATTAGTAAAACAAATGGCACCGGGGATCAGACATCATCTCCAAGGCTCGATAAATATTTTATCAGCCATAATGGAAATTGTCAAATGGATCTAATTGTACAATACGTTATCAACGAGATATCAAAGCTGGACGTGGCCTCTGCCCTTGTCTATCGTTCGCAGGCTTTTGTCTTCGGTTGTGGCTACCTGGGAGGGAAAAATGGGAAAAGTGCAGAGTTCACTGCAAAGTAGAGGGAATAATGCGCCGGGCGAATATCCATCCGGAAGATAAATTCCGGAGAGATAATTAACTCTCCGCTGCTTGACTGTAAAGCAGGGCTGCGCGGAAGGTTCATGGAAATCTCCCAAATGGCAACAGATATTTTTGTGTTGAACCTGTCCGCATCGATCCACTACACAAAGACAAGGTATCCATCGTGGATACTGCTTTTGGGGTAACGTCCGCGGCTTTGTTCTTTCCCGAAGGGGCTCAGGGAATGAATTCCGAAGCAGCTCTGAGTTGTCTGGCAGCAGCTTGGGGGATTATGTAATGAATTTATTTTTTAAAAAGTTGAGAGGAAGAATGACCTAACTTTAGCCCAAATTTATTGTAGTTATTACTCTGCTTGCGTTCAGTGCCAGTGGTCGGCCCTGGGAAATCCAAAGTTGTAAATAAAGACAGCTATTTGTCTGTAAATAAAATCAGACATCCATTCATTTGGGTGTCTGATTTCAGCAAGATAAAATTAGACGCCTTTGCCACCCTGAAATTCATGTCTGTAGAGTCGTCTTGTTAAACTGCATCCAACAGAGATGTTTAATGTAGCTCTTCTCAGATGTTTTGTGTGTGTGTGTGTGTGTGAGGGAATGTCGTTCAGTGAGAGAGAAAAGAGATGGAGAACTTTTAATTTAAGAATAATTCATTGGGAAGTCTAAAAAGAGAAGGGAGAGGGTTCCTCTACCCGTGGGAGTGAGCAAGTGAGTATTGGGGTTCTCTACGGTTGCTAGTTCCCTGCAGTAGATCCACCTGGGCAGCGAGAATCCTGGTGGAGTAGGCTTCTGGTGTTTCTCGAGGTGGAAAGTCATGACCAGTCAACGAGTACCCAGCTTTTTAGTTTGTGTTCATCTGTTTTCCCCAAGTACCCATTGCCTAGGAGTGACAGGATGGTACCAGGGATCTGTGTCCCTCAGGTTGCGAAACATGGGAATGTCAGGTCTTCGCTGCTTTGGTGAGACCTAAATACTTGAGATCTTGGAACAAAAGCTGCAGAAGGAATGGAAAACTGTTCCTTTCCTTGTCTTGAAATTATTGTTTGGGTCTCAAAACACCCAGTGCCCTGTGCTGGGTACCCAGCTGAAGACTCTCCTCATCTTCTCAGTTAGAGAACACTAATCATGTTCTCGGATGCAGCCCCTAGTTATGGTTTTCTTTAGATCTCTTGGAGATGTAAATGAGAAGGTCTATGCTTGATGGTTTTGGTTTCCTGCAATTTTGAATAAAAATAAGGATAGAGAATGTGGTATCTTAATAGGAACCGTGAGTAACCATAGCTTTAGGTAACTCTGCATTTGAGGAAGTGTTTAAAATTGAAGCCAACAAGCTGCAAACATCCTATAATGTGTTTTTACTGTGAGTCGGTCAGATAGAGCCACTCTCCACCTTGTAAATAGGGAACAGAAGTAGATGGAAGCGTGTGTGGAATTAGAATCAATTTCAGGATGTTAATAACGGAGCACAAGTAAGATCATAATATTCATTAACTCAGTGAAGGGCAAAGGGGCTGTTTTAACAAAATACAGCAGACAACCAAGACCAACTTAAGCTTGGGCTTCTATGCAGCCCTGTAGCCTGGGGGTTGTTGAGTCAAGAGAGGTCTCTAAACATAAGCCATATGCTTGCTCTTGCTTTCAAATGTTCTTTTAAAGTCTAGGTTCCGTTTTCCTTGCTGCCTCTGTGCTGGGTCGCTCCATGCCATGCACAGGAAGTGCCTGAGCTGTTCACCGTGGTTTTCTCCAAAGGACTTCTGGATATAATTTTTTTCTGTTATAAATGTGGCTCTTTTTTTGACAGGCTCTGAGCCTGATGGAGCGGTAACTCCACAGGCAATATCAAGATCTTGATCGTATTTCCAAACGTTTGTTAATAACGAGTTTGGACAGCTCTGGGCTCTTCTGTATCCACCTAGTGAGAAGTGGATGTCGTTACCTCGTGGTGCTTAAGAGGCGACGTGTAAATATTTGGTCGACTCCATTGCAACACGTGGTTGTGTTAAGGTTTTGGAAAAACCATAATGCCAACCCCCCCCTTTTGTGTGAGGTGAATTGAATCTCTCGTTGCCTTTTTCCCTAAAATGAGTGAGTTTAGGGCTGCTTCCACGTGCAATTCTTAAGCGGTTTTATCCAACCCTCCCGGTATTGTTTGAGATCTTTCCCATTTGTGCTTTAGCAAAATTCTTTGCTTTAAAGTGCTGTCAGGGTTTTCAACCCGTGATGTTTTCAGAATGATGTTCCCTAGGTCTTTCTTCAGACCAGTGTCTGCCTTAGCCCATCTATGGGTTGGGTTTTGGCCCGGCTGGGAGGTGAGCAACTCTCAGTCTCTGCCCTTCTGAGCGCCGTGTTCCCTGCAGCGTTTCAGAAGCACTGCAGTGTGTTTTTCTCTCCGGCACACAACCATTTTGTTTGAACAATCCAAGTGATGACAAACTTGTGGGTGTGCGCCCGCCCTGGCGTTAGCAGCGATGATCTGCTGCACATCACTCCGGTGAGAGAGCTATTGATTTTCTTTTTTAATGCCAGGTTCCTGCAATCCTCCTTTTCTTTGCATCCCAGGCACACTCCCACCTCCAAATCAGCAGACCCAGATTTTTATCTCTAATGGCTTCTGGTGAGAGAAGAAAAAGCTTTAAAAAAAAAAAGTTGTTCCTAAGCATTCGTTTTCTAGGCCAACACAAACCGTAGCCGAGACGACTAACCCCTCCTAGTTCCTACAGAGAGAAGTGTTAGACTACACAGACAGTGAGGTCATTCATAGTCACTATTGTTTCTTGATAACCCAATTAAGAAAGTGCAATACATCTAGCCTGTTTCCATTTAATTATCTAATTTGTCTGACCCAGTCGGAGCAGCCATCTCCGGTGCGTGCTGTCACACGAAGGACCGCTCCAGCAGCCGGTTCCCCAGGTGCTTTTCATTCGTTTGACCTATAGGCAGAGACAGTTATAAATCAGGAAGGTAGAAAGAGCCATCACACGCTGCTCTTTTCCCTTCCTTCATCGCTGGGGGAAATGTGTGCACTCGATTGAGAGTCACAGTCCTGTTGCCCTCTTGCTAGTCCAAGACTAAACTTGAATAAAGGTGTTTTATAGTCTTCCGTGGCTGTGCGTGGGGAGAAAGACCTGTCGGTGGGGATGTTCCACAGCAAAGGGTCAAATCTACAACATTAATATCCAATGGAGAATCATCGATCATGGAATGGCTTGGGTTAGAAGGGACCTCCAGGATCATCTAGTTCCAACCCCTTGCCATGGGCAGCACACCAGGGTGTCCCCAGCCCCATCCAACCTGCCCTTGGACACTGCTAGGGATGAGGGAGCAGCTACAACCTCCCTGGACAACCTGGGCCAGGGCCCCAGCCCCTTCCCTGTGAAGAATTTCCTCCTAAGATCTGATCTAAATCTGCCCTCTTCCAGCTTAAAGTCATTTCCTCTCCTTCTATCCCTACAAGCTCTTGTAAAATTCCCCTCCCCAGCTCTTTTGCAGGCACCTCCAGATGCTGGAAGGCTGCTATGAAGTCTCCCCAGTGGAGCTGTTTATACCTGTATATCAGCTCTAACTGATGTTGGGTTTGCAAATGCCGTCTGGGATCTGGTTGTTGCGGCTGCCAAATGCTCTTCTGGAGATACCTGAGGCAGAGGAGTACCTTCAAATGAATGGCCTGCCACCTTAAGCTTCAGAGACCTTGTTCCTAGAAATGTGTTTAGGAAACTCACTGTGGTTGGTACAAGATGCTGGTATCTGGATTCATGGGGTTTGTTTTGTGTTTGTTGTTCTTTTACTGAGTTGTGCTTGTTAGTCTGGCTTTGGACACTGGGTTCCACCTCTAGACACTTATTCAAGTGAAGGGTGGTTTAGAGGTTCTTGTGTCCTGCCTCCTGTGAGGGTTGGAATGATGTCCCTGTCTTATCCACCTGGCAAACTGGTGTCAGTGTTTGGGAACTGGTGTTATCGATCCGACCACTGGGTGAGCAAACCTGCATCCTCTAAAGGTGAAAGGTGTACGAGAGCTTGTGAGGGACGTCGTCTTGATTCAGAGAGCATTTCTGGCACTTAATTCACATTTGAAGTGTGAAAGACATAGCGACGCCGTGCCTGTCTGCTTCCCTGACAAAGCACAGTTGTGCCCACTGTTAGTTGTGGCACAGCCCTCTTTGACAGGACCACCCGTAAGTGTTGTGCTAGATAGGCTGCAGACACTTCTCAAGATGTTTGTGATGTGGTTGGAGTGAAGATCTACAGGCCATAGGGTAAGAAGGGACTTCCAGAGATCATCTAGTTCAACCCCCCTACAGCAAGGAGGGCCATCACTCACCAGACCAGGTTGCCCAGAGCCCCATCCAGCGTGACCTTGAATGACTTCAAGGATGGGGCCTCCACCAGCTCTTCTGGGGCTTCCTGGTTTAACGTAGTGAGGAAGGAACCACCTGAAAAAATCTGCTTTGTGGGAATAAGAAAATATTGGGGGTTTTCCTGTTGTCATGTGGTCTCGGTGTTTGGAAGCCAGGGACAACCACTCTTCCTAAGGCTGTGGGGGTGTGGCTTTTCGTTCTTTTCCTGAGGTTGTTTGAGCTGCTGCTATTTCTAAAGAGGTGTGTTCTGTGCTACTTGAAGTTAACCATGAACTGCGCTATCTGCTGATAGCATGGAGATTTTGTTTGCTCTGCCTCAGTCCTGTGCAGTCCAAGCAGGTGGACAAATACCTAAGAAGGGTTTGGCTCTGTTTGTGGTGTGGTGTGTGTGGATTCCTTCCTCTCGCCTCTCCACCCCTTTAACCCTGTCACAGAAGCTCTCCTGCACTTATAGGGCTGCGTGTTTTGTCCTGCTCAGTCATGTTTAGAGAAGAGTTGGACAGAAACTTGGCTCTCTGCAGCAACTCGCTGAACACTTGGGCTAATGAGTGAGTCCAAGGATGGAGGAGGAGCTGTTTGAATTTACCTGATCAGTGAGACAGTGGACCAGGTTGCCCAGGGAGGTTGTGGCTGCTCCATCCCTGGAAGTGTCCAAGGCCAGATTGGATGGGGCTCTGGGCAATCTGGTCTGGTGAGAGGTGTCGCTACCCATGGTGGGGAGTTGGCACTGGGTGAGCTCTGAGCTCCCTTCCAACCCAAACCAGTTCATGATTCTGATATCTAACAGTTCTTCTTGAGGGTGCTTCATCCTTTCATCCCTTCAGTGTAATGTTTCTTGGAACTTCTCACCTGGCTACGCAGGGCAGGAGGAGGGTTGGTTGTCTTCTGAGTGCTTGATGAAGTCAACGTAGGGCAATCAACCCCTTCACTTGGGAGATGATTCCAGTGGTTAGTTGTTCTCATGGGGAAGAAATTTCTTCTTGATTCCAATGGTAAAACCTCCCCAGGAGAAACTCAGACGCGTCGCCCCTTGCCTTTTCCATAGGACTCCTTGTGAAAAGGGAGTCACCATATTGTTGGCAGCCACCCCTTAGGCACTGGGACATGGAGGTACCATAGAGCTGTGAGACCTCCGTCTGTCCTGGAAACTGCTGTCCAAAACATCATTAGGGGTGCTTAGTGCTGGAGTGTGGCTGAACTGGACAACTGTGGTGGTCGTTACCTTTGCAAGTGTAGTTGGGTTGGTGCTTCAGGGCACGGTGTTCTGTCAAGTGCTCGGCTGCGTGCCAGGAATTTGGGAATATGTTTGTAAATCCTGGGGAAGTTTCACATATTTCTCCTGAAGGATTACGAGTTCAAATATTTAGTCTGTGAAAAGACAACAGTCACTATTTGTTATTCTCTGGTTTACATAGGTTGGTTGGCCAGTTAAGGTGCTATTTTTGCACTGGTGTCTGCAGTGACTGGTTCCCTAGTTCACGCAGGTCTGCTCCCACAGTGAGGTATCTGAGAGCACTTCAGCCGGTAGAGAGGTGGGGGTTGGCCTCTTCTTCCAAGTTACCAGCGATAGGACAAGAGGAAACTGTCTCAAGTTGTGCCGGGGAGGGTTAAGTTGGACATCAGGACAAATTTCTTCCCTGACAGAGTGGTCAGGAGTTGGAACAGGCTGCCTAGGGATGGGGGGAGTTGCCGTCCCTGGAGGGGTTCAAACAACAAGTAGCTGTGGCCCTAGGGGACAGAGTTTGGTGTGCAGGTTGGGGTTGGGGTGATGGTTAGACTGGATGATCTTGGAGGTCTCTTCCAACCTCCTGTGATTCTATGGTTCTCTTTGAGAAACTAAAGAAGACGACTCCAGTGGTTTAGCAGACACTGAACAAAAAGATCAAACTCCTTCAGAGCCAGCTCGATGTGTTAGCATAGCTAGGGCCAGAGTTTATAAGGAAAATGATCTCTACCCATTTGAAACCATAGTGAATTCATGACCCAAATGCAGAGACCTGCTCGTGGAGCTTTGGAATCTGGTGGGCTTGGTACAGTTGGGTTAATTGTTGGACTTGATGATCTTGAAGGTCTTTTCCAACCTGAATGATTCTATGAGGTCACTTATGGCATTCTCCTCTCCACAGAGTGTAACATGAGCTCTTTTGGATTATTTGGGACAATATCTGTCCGATGATGTGTGATAGTAATAAATGTTAACTCACAGCACCCAGGAGTAGATGTGTGGGTCTTGGTATAAATCACGCTCGTTTAGCATCTTCTTGTAGTGAGGCAGGTGTTGGCCTCTTCTCCCTAGTGACCTGTGATAGGATAGGAGGAAATGGCTTCAAATTGTGTCAGGGGAAGTTCAGATTGGATCTTAGGAGAAACTTCTTCCCACAAAGAGCGGGGAGATCTTGGAACAGGCTACCCATAGATGGGATGGGGGCAACATCCCTGGAGGGGTTCAACATCCGGGCAGCCAGGGTGTTTGAGGAGATGGGTTAGTGGTTGGGGGTTGTAGGACGGATGGTTGAACTTCATGATCTTGAAGATCTTTTCCAACCTTGTTGATTCTGTGACTCTTTAATCCTCTCCCTCCCGCCTCAGCCCGAGGAACCACGAGAGTCCAAGCTGCATCCTTTTTTTATGGCAAAGGGCCCGAGAAGGATCCCGTGCTCGTTTCCATCACGAGAAAAGACAAAACAACTAAATTAAATTGGAAGCAATCTCCACATCACACCCATCTGCAAACTGCACAATTCTCAAAACAAAAGAGGAGCAGGGGAAAGCCAATCACCATCGGGAAGGAGGAGAAAAAAGTACGTGTCTCTGGACTAGGACTTTTACTGTTCCGTAACTCAGACCTGAAATATTTTAACTCCTCCACAGCCACAGCAGCAGAATGCAAACAGCAAAGCTGAGCACGCTGCACCGAGGCTGGATGTGGCCTGAATTTTGTGCTGTTAAGAAGTGACATCATTTGAGAGCAAACGCTCCCGCGGTGAACGTCTGTGACTGTAGCAGAGGGGTTGTCTGAAGCTGCAAGTCGCACGCGTTCACCACAGAGACGGTAGGAGCCAGTGAGAGGGAAAATGTGCTGGTGACTTGGCAGTGTGAAAATGCAGAGGAGATCCAAACTGTCTTCTAGCACTAGGGATTCTGTTTGTTTTCCCCTTAAACCAAAGATTAATATAAAAAAAACCCCCAACAGTTGAAACTTTCAAAACCAGGTTGTTATCTGTTACGGTTGAATTGGCCACCGACCCACCGGCGTTGAACATAATCTTGTGCGTAAAAAAACCTTGTTGCTAGATTTCATTTCGCTGGAAATGGAGGAATGGAAACGTGAACTGATCAGGTATCTTGCCTCATCCAATTTAATTATTTTAGGGGATAAAAAAGAAGGGGGTTGTGGAGGAAGGGGGATTCCTGGGAGCTCAAGTCACGATGTTGTTATCAATTCAAATACCATGAGCTTTGCTGTCTCTCTACTGAATGAAACCTGATCTTATGAAGCAGAGATGCTTTACCTGATTGTTGCTAGTATTTTTAGCCTTCTTTAACTTTTGTAGAAACAAATGGAGTAACCTTTTTTCCCCCCATATTTTACATTAAAAAATGAGAATTATTTGCATTTCTCTAAGTTCTGAGAGAACTTTTGAGCCTCAAGGCTCTTTGCCGTCTGCTTGTGAATTACGTGTTCAAAAGGAAGGAACATAGGACTGTCAGGTCACACCATGCCACGAGCTTAAACACTTTGCTAGTCCAAATTTTTGCCAGGAGGATGCCTGTGATCTTGAAGGAACTTCAGAGCTCAGTGCTGAGAGTGGAGGGAACTGCTGTGGAACTCCCTGGTGGGATGGGATGGATCACTCCTGTTCCATGGCAGAGCAGCACATTGCTCAGAACAAGGACTGCTTTCTGTTCATATTCAAGATGTCCAGAGCTCTCTGTGTCCCCAGGGTTCTCATCTCTATCACTGGGATAAAAATCCAGTGTTTTTTGATTTGCTCAGGTTGAGGCACTGATCTTGCATAGTTTTAGTTTCTCAAGGCATCTAGTGGTCTTAATCTCAGCAGTAGCCTGTGTAAGTGACATGAGTACATGCACAAGCTGTAGTGTGAGTTGGGGCTCGGTGCAGCCGTGTGAGGACCAAACCTGACCCCTAAAATACCTGTAGGACACCCAGAAAATCTCATGAGCCTGCAGCTCATGGCTCTTGAGTTTTCTTCCTTGGCTACAGCTGGCAGTCACTGATAGCCAGCACTGTGCAAAGACCTAGACTTCCTCTTCGTTTACCTACAGCTGACTGTAGAAAAACAGAGAATTTAGCATTTGAGGGTTGGCAGCTAATAATTCCCCGGAAGGTTTTGTTTTGCAGTGGGGTCATTCATCAGTGGGACCAGCACAGTGTCACCTTGAACAGATCTGGAACGATCCAGAAGCAAACAGTTCAGGGATTACAAACCAAATCGAGCAAAACTTCTCTTATTTCTGTTCCCATTCAAGAACAGAAAATATTTCTGCAGGAACCATAAAGAAATTCGGGAGGAAAGTGCAATTTGCCTTTTTGAAGAAAAGGAGGTGGTGGTGGGGGGGTGTTTGCCTTTGGAAAATTAAGTTGTGGGTTGGTTTTTTTTTCTAGAAGCATTTCAAACAATCCGTGAGAATTCCAGGGTCTGCTGATAGCCACTGTAGTTACCTGGCTGAGTCTCCCTCGTGACTGATAAGTTCCAGCTTTATTTTGATAATGTACCAGTGGTGAGATAACCGAGACAAAGGAGGGGCTCTCTCGCCTTACCGAAGGGGCTCCCCTCAGGTAAAGCAACTCACTTGTTCATAAGTTGACCCATTGACCTTCTAATCACTGACAAATTATCCTCCGCTTTCTTCTCCCGTCTTCGTTATGCGCTGTTATTAAACACACTAATTTCTCTTTTATGAGGACAGGAGCACTGAGGTGCAATAATGACCCTTTTCATCAGCCTCACTGAGCGGTTCTGGGAGTATTTCTGGGGTTCTGACATCAATTTTAGTGGCTTATGGTCATTCCAAAGGGTTTTTTCCAGATGTTTCTGATGCTGAGAGGGACTCTGTGGGGTGGGGGTGTTAATTAAATAATTAAGTTCTAAAAGCCAAAGTCCCTACAGAGGAGAAGTCTTTACACAAGGTATTCCTTTGGAATATCATGGGAGTTGCTTCCATGGCTCTTCCTTCTTCTATATTCCCAGTCAGATCTTCCCGGCAGGGCTGGGTCTTGCTGGTTTGGAGTGTGTTTTGCTGGGATGGACTCATCCCACATTGACCTGCTGCACCACTGTGAGCTGGAGCTGGCACTGGACCTGCTGGAGCCACTGGCTGTGGTTAAGGTGCCGACACTGGAGCTTTGTACAGGTGAAGCTCCGTTGACAGAAGGGGGTTTGTACACTGGTAAAACCCCAGTATGAGTGACCTCTCTAACTGGTGACTGACAGAAGGGTCTGAAGCCTGAGCTCTGCAGCAGAGAGTCTGAGAGGGGAAAAAAAAGCAGGAAATCTGTTTTGCCTAAAATAACAGAGATAACTTGATGTTGCTCGTGTGATATTTTTTAACGTTTCCCACCAGTCTTCTCCAGTTCCTCAAAGGATTTATTGTGGAAGGTATAAGGTGTGGGGTGTGGGGGGAGGGGGGCAAACTAATTAGGGGTCTAAAATTACTATTAAGTATCTTATTTTCAGCCCCCTTGACTGAGATCCTCAGTTCAGAAGGAAAGAAATCAGTGAACCATAGTCCCCACTGAGAAAGGGGATGAGTGAGCTTAAGTTTCCAATATCAAGCATCCTAAAGAAACCAAATTTCCCAGATTTTCTGAGAATTCAGATCTCTCTGAAGACCCTTCAGAGCACAGACCTTCCCTTCTTGCTGTTTGTATTAGGTAGCAAACGCTGGGGCATCTGAAGTCAGACTTGAAAGCTTAAAACAGTGTGTTTGGTGGGAGTTTATTTCCCCCTGTCCTGTCAGCTATGAAGGGATAGGATTTATCGTACCAGCTAAAAAACAAAGCCAGATTAACTATTTCCCCTAAATTTGTAGGAAAAGCTGGTGACTGGGAGTTGTTCTCAACCGTGCTGGGTTGGATGGGTAGATTCAGCCAGTATTTAGCCTTTCCCAGGCTTCTGAGAAGCTCAGTTTGCTCTTTTTCCTTCTCCTTATGTTTACTTGGACACTTCTATCACAGTATCACAGTATTACCAAGGTTGGAAGAGACCTCATAGATCATCAAGTCCAACCCGTTACCACAGAGCTC
>JAOXOE010000851.1:1048579-1209987 GCA_028565055.1 Phoeniculus purpureus | reverse complement strand
ATAACTTCTATAAATTATATATAATTTTATATACTATATATAAAATATGAAATATGTGTATAAACATAATATATATTAAATACATAGAGATAAGCTGGACATGATGATCTACAGATTGGACTTGGTGATCTCAGAGTTCTTTTCCAGCCTCAATAATATAGCGATTCTGTGAAATAGATAAATAATAATTAAGTAATGTAAATTGATAATTTTAAAACATACATTTATAGGATATTATTACCTGACTGGATATATATTTGTCAGAGATGGCTCTGAATTAGCTTTGAATATTGAATAATATTAGTTTAAGCTTCTCCTTCCTGTCTTGCTCTTAATCAACTCAACTTCTCCGGCACAGCAGACTGCCAGCCCTGTCGTGGGTCTCTCTATCATGGCCATGTGCCTGTGAAAATCCAGGAGGTGAAGAGTTAAGGCACAAATAAAACTCTCCAGTTCAGACTGTCAGCTTAGATAGTGCTTAGCAAGGGTCGAGGAAAAAGAAAGCCAGTTGTGATTTAGAAGAAAAACACCGAGATTTGACCAATTCCATGGAATACCTTTCTCAGCCCCGGGGCGAGTGGAAGTGGTATATTAACCAAGGAATAGAGCAGAGGAGGAAAAAGGCCAAATCACATTTCTTTGAAACAAAGAGGCTTTTTACCAGGAACAAGCCTTGATAAAAATTACAGTGGCATCGCAAGTCATTTCACCCACCCTGCCTGGGGCTATATTAAAGCAGTGAGGAAATAGGGGATGCAGAAGCCCTGAAATACAAATACAGTAGTCCCAGGAGCGTTTTTAGTATAAATAATCCTTTTCAGAATAATGTAGTGGCTTTAAATAGGGCCAGGTGGTGGGGTGCAACACCCAGGATGATTTTAGGAAAAGTATGGATGGGAGGAGGGCGGTGTCTGAATGTTGGTTGTGCTCTGCGTCCTCTTCCTCATGCTTCTTCCACTTCCCAGATTCTGACTTTAAAGCAGAAACCTGATGGAAGCAGCTTGAAAATAATGATAGTGGATTGCTGAGCTCAGCCACACCACAGTGTGGTGGGGAACTGAACTGGTCTAGAAGTACCACGGAGTTCCCTGGCATTGGGGGAGTTTCCTTTGGAGACTTTCCAGTCCCTGAAAGGGGCTGTCAGAAGATTGGCTAAGACTGTTCCCAAGGGCAGGGAACGATAGGACAAGGGGTCATGGTTTGAAGCTGGAAAAGGGCAGTGTGAGGCTGGAAAGGAGGAAAAAGTTGTTGAACCTGAGGGTGGGGGATCCCTGGGACAGGCTGCCCAGACAGGTGGTGGAGGCCCCATCCCTGGAGCCATTCAAGGTCAGTCTGGCTGGGGCTCTGGGCAACCTGGTCTGATGTGAGATGGCCCTGCTTAATGTTAAGGGTTGGACTGGATGCCCTTTGAAGGTCCCTTCCAACCCAACACATTCTATGGTTCTATGAATCTCTCACCCTTGGTATGTGGATCCCTCTGTGGGATGTGGGCAACCACCCATGTTTGAGACACACTGTGATCATGAGATTCCTACAACTGGATCTGCTGTTGCTTGACATTCATGCACAGGTGCTTGGGCAAGTCCTGTAACCCATTTGCGTTGACACTCAAGAATCCAAGGTGTTTAACACTGTTTGTTGATGTTCAAGTTGTGGAAAGATTGGGTGTAGTGGTAGGTCCCATCTCCGTTTGTTGAACTTGCTATTGCTCCTGCCCTGCAGAAAAAGCCTAGGAGCACTTTCTCAGTCAGAAGTGACTTGGGTGGAAAAAAAGCAGTAGGATTGAATGTAGGTTTTGTTCTTTTTCAGGTACTTTTGGTTTTCTTAGGAAAGTCTGTCTTTAAAAAACTCTTGAGGATTAAGGGGAAAATTGCCCCAAACAGGGGTGCTCAAAGTGCAGATGTTTACTGGATCTGCAGTAGGAAACATTTTGAGGAGAAACAGAGATTTCTGCAGAGGAACAGAGTTTAAAAAACCAGTTGTGTTTCTTACTGTCATCACTTGCTCCATTAAAATTCCATGAGCTATGGCAGTATTGCATTAGCATGATTGTGAGAGCAGGATGGACACTATGATCACAAGTCTCCAGATGCCCAGGACAATTGCTTGTGACTCTTGTGGTTTCAAGGCCACCGTTAGGCTTGGTGGGACAAGTTACAGATGTGTGGGGACACCAAAATAATCACAGACTGCCTCAGGTTGGAAGAGACCTCAGAGCTCTTCTACTCCAACCTCCTGCCACAGGCAGTGAGGCCTTTTGACTGGACTTGGTTGCTCAAGACCTCATCCAACCTTGAACACCCGTAGGGAGGGGGCAGTCACAGCCTCTGCGGGCAATTGATTCCAGAGTCAAATGAACTTCAAAGCCAGTCAGAGCCTGGCTATGAAACCCCACAGCATCCCATGCACTGTGGAAGTGCATCCATAGGAAGTGGGAAAGCCAATTCCTATGTTTTTTGCACCCCAACCCTCTGCTCCCAGTCCCAGTCCAATGTGAGTAGATTGGCCCTGTGGTTATCACCTCTCCAGGAGGGACTTCCCAGCCCAACCAGTGATCTCTCTCTGCAGAATCCCATCTATTCCCAATCCTGGGGGCAGTGATGAGGGTCTGTGGCCAAACCACACTCTCCAGTGCAGAAGAACTGAGAGTTGTGAGTAGGAACTCAAGAGCAGCAGTCAAACCCAGGGTGCTTTGCAGTAACAGGTAAAACCCCAAACCCAGGAGTGAGCTGGTGGGGTGTCCCTGCTCTCAGCGTAGCTGGAGGCACCAGTAATGTGCTGCATCGTCCCTCCCGGTCATTGTAAGGTTTGCTGCCATCTGTGCAGAGACACAGCACGTGTTCCTCCGGCGTGCCAGTTTCTGTCGTTGTATGAGGTCTCCAGAGATAAAAGCTGCAGCTTAATATTTGACACCCCTTTGTGTGGCCCATTTGGGGGGGAATTCGGGCAGCCCCTTCTGTACAAAGAGGAGTTTCCATACAGATCTTCACTTGACTTTGGGGGGTGGGGGGGAAACCTGATTCTTGGCTCAATCAGTGAATTTGAGCCTCAGTTTGAGGCTGCTGCAGAAATATTTCAGTGAGCTTTATGTACAAAACTCTAGGAGGGCTCAGCTCAGAGGGATTTATGTTCTGCTGAACATAAAATTATGTCTTGAGCTGAAATGCTTCGATTTGGTTTAACCACCACAGACATTGTGGTGTGGATAACTTGGGAGCCTTGAGCAACAGGACTGTGCATTCTGCTTCTGTGGCTCATAACTAAAACCTGTGTGAGATGATGATGAAGGCTGAATTTAAACAACAGACCTGGGTTCATCCATCAGGGAAAAAATGCAACAAGTTTTACAGTTTTGTGGCTTGCTTTTTGTTTTTTCTTTAACATAGGAAGAAAATAGCTCAAAATACAAATCTAGAAATTGGGTGAATATGAATTAAGAAGAATCTGAATGAAAAATGCAATTGCTGTGGGTTGATGAGTGTTGAAGCAAACACAGTTTGCAGAGAACTCAGGACGGTAAAACCAGTACAAACCATTTTCCACTGTTTTTGCAGAGCTTTGCTGTTTATTATCCGACATAAAACCATCGAGTTTTGCTGGAAGTTGTCGGTTGTTTTGGTTTTTTTTCTGGCCAGGGATGGAAAATCCAACTTATATTGTGGCATGAAAATGTGTGCCTCTGTGCTGCTGAAAATAGAGCTCTGCTTTTGACACCCACCTCACGGCTCAGCCCTCTGTCCTGCATTGATTCACTGATTCCCTTTTATTCCGTGGAGTCTGTTGACACCATCCCTTTCCTTGCTCTGCCCTCCCTCCTCTCTCCTCCGTGCCTGGGGTCTGTTTGTCTGGCTCATGTTAGGAAACAGAAATTGTTATCGATTAATATTAATATTTAGCATGTTTGTGAAAATGTCTTTTCCCACTGCTATTAATCCTCTATGTTAATAAAGCCAGGAGTCCTGTTCTGGACCCTAGGGAACCCACAGTGAGTTGAATGACAATGAGACGGTGACAACAGCCGAAAAGCTTTCACTTGGCAAAGATGTGAATTCCAATTGCAAGGTCTCCTTTTGGAGACTTACAAATGCTTTATTCTTGTTCTATGGTTTGACATCCAGGACTGAGAGAAATATCCAGCATGGTTTGTTCGTGTTTGGAGAGCCGGGCTAGCTGCAGTTATTTATTTATTCTAAAGAGGTGCCATTTCTCTCAGCGCAGAATTTATCTTGCAGTCATTTTTAAAGTTCCACTTTACTGCCTTTCCAGCAAAGAAATTTCTGTAGATTTGGGCAATTCCTATAGTTCTACAGATTATTATTTTTAAAAAACTTTTATTTTAACAGGGAGGCGTTTTGCTGCAAAGCTAAGCAAAGCACTGAGGATTTTCTTGACGAAGTGGGGCACTTTCTCTCGGCTTTCACCTCTTCCTTTCCAGATTTGATTTTCCTGTTGTATTATTTCTGTAGGTTTGTTAGCACCGTGTGTGTAACACGCTGCACATTTCTTGCGACGCTCCATTGCAGCTATTATGTTGTAAATAGTTGGGTGACGGAAATCCCAAAGGCTAATATTATTTTTTCCAATGGATTAAATAACTAGATAGCAGAGTTTCCCTTTTGTTATTGCCGTAAAAGGACCAACTTTATCTGCTGCACCCAAATATTCACTGGGTTAAATTGTGCTGGGTTAAAACACGGTAGAAATACCCTCTTGAATTCAAACATGAACCAAAAAGCTGAGCACAGAGAGATAAGGTGAAGTCCAGTTATGGATAACAACGTTCTCTAGAGAGTTTGATTCTAAAAGGATAGTCTGTGGAAATATTTTTGATGCCTGGTTGAACTTGACTTTTTCTGGAAATATAATACTGGCATTTAGTGGAGAGTAATTTGGACACTTTCCCTGCTGGTTTTACTAGAGGAAAATGTGTAACAAGGAACACCCTGAAATGCTGCTTCGAGCTTTATTCTTCATTTCTGCCAGCAGAAATCCCTTAGTAAAAGAAAACACTTTTTTTTTTAACTTAAGACCAAAAGCACTTTAAATTCCTTAATACCTGTTCTCCTTACAACAAAGTTCTGTAGTAACTGGATTCTTATAGAACTGGCTTTTCTCTATCAAAAGCGAAAAAATTGGTTCAATTGAGTTCTTCAACCGTTTTTTTTCTAAAACTGGCTTTTTTATCTATTAAAAAGCCAGTCCCAGTGAATTCTCCTGCTCTGTGCTCAGCCGTTAGCTGGTCACCCAGTTCGCCTCCAGTGTGAGATGCTTTCTCTCCCTTTTTAATAGAAGGACTTGCGTCTGCTTTGAGAACTACAGTCACAACCAGGACAAAACAAGCTACAGATGTACCACTTGAGAAATGGATGTGCAAAGTGAATGTGGCAAAGGTGTTCTGTCTGCAAATGTTCCGTTTTTATCACAGTCATCCTCGTTCAGCCTCCTCCTGCCTCATCCCTCACTGTCTCTGTCTCTGAATAACTCTGTAGTCTCCAGGATTAAATTGGTTTTTAATGTGTTCCACAGCGGTTCTGCTTTCGGCAGAGGTTCAGGGAACTTTCATGTCTTCTAGCCTTAATCATTAGGTGCAAAGCTGGGTCATTTGGATGGAAAGTTGGGAGAAGCGCTCACAGTGTTACTGGTTTTAGGGAATTTTACACAAAGAGGTGTTAAAACTCAGCTCTGGGTTGCAATGACTTGGATAAATGAAGATTTTCATCACTAGTCCAGCAGATGTGGTTTGGGGTGGCAGAACGGGTATTGTTTGCCACCAAGGGATGTTACTGGGTTACCTGGCAACTGGATTACGGAACAGCTGCGGCTGTTGGGACTCTCTGACCTGACCAGTGGTTTCCAGAGCCAGCATCTTCCAGTTTCTTGAGCATCCCTGAAATACTGTGCTTTGTAGTAAGCAAAATACAATTGCAGTGCTTTAAAGGAAAATACAGACTGAGGAGCTAGGAGAGCTGTGTGAGAAGAGTTTGCTGGGGTACTGGCTCAGATGTGCCTCGTGTTCAAAGGATTTGGGGTTAGCAGAGTCTGAGTTTTACATGCAGTAGAAATCAGTGGGATTTTGCTGGTTGCTGTGTCGGCTGGAACAGAACCAGTCACCTGTGACTTAGCCTGCAGCCGCTGTGAGACGATTCCATCTTGAGCAGAGGATATGAAAGTCCAGATCTTCACCAGAACCATTCTGGTGGTCCCTAGTTCCTGTTAACTGTGGCACTTTGGGTGCTGTATGTATCGTGCCACCTGTTATTTAAAGGCCAAGATTTATGGAGCTGGTGGAAATCAGAGATAACCAAAGGGAAGAGAGATGCTACTTCAAGCAGCAGATTTCTAGATAGGTTCAGCATCTGAGGAGGGGAAAAATAGGCAAAATCACAGCAAATTTTAGCAGAGGTGCCCATTAAAGTCAAACAATGAAACAGAGGATTTTGTTAGAGTGTAATTTCTTAAAGGTCAAAACAGCTCCTGTGCTCTCCTTTTGGTTGGCAAAACCACTTCCCATCTGTGACCACTTCCCTCCCTGGATATTTATTGCCCAAGTCTTTTTTCAACTGTAAAACCTGCAAAGATGAAGGGTTTTCTTGAACGAACGAAAGAGAAAACAGGCGTTTCTGAGTGTTCCTCTCAAGTTGGATTCACTTTTCCTTCTGTGGCACCTGCAACTGGATGAAAAACCTTTCAGAGCATCTCTGTGGTGGGAGATCCATGCAGAGCCATGGCCCCTCCTGCGTGCTGGATGTTGAGCTCTGGCAGTTTGTTCTGGTTGCTGAACATGCTGCTTTCCGACCAGTGGCCACTGGCAACTGCTGTAGCTGCTTACTGGTACAGCTTAGGTGGAGGAGAACTTTCTTGCAATGAATTGAAGGAAGAAATTGTGTGACAGGCTCAAGAAACTTCATAACTTATTCTTTACTGTCCTTTCTTTGCAGCCATTACAACTAAATGGGTATTGTCTGGGTGAAGGAAAAGCCACTTTGCATGGCTGGAAGCACTTGGTGCTGAATTCAGTCCCGTCCTTAAGGAAAGAGGGATGATTCTTGCCACTGCAGTTTTTGCACTAGTTTGCTACACTTCTGGCTGAAGGAAGCCCAGAGGTTGGGAGGCTGGGTAGTGGGAGTCTAGGGAGGCATGGGAGAACTGACCAGAGACGTAGAGACGCTCTCCTCATCCGACTTGCACAGTATCTTGTGGCTCAGGCACTTCTCAAGCTGTAAATTCTCTACCCATAACAAAGGGCTCCGTTTGCTTGGGCTATTTCTTATAAATACTTTATAATTTTTTCTTTTTTTAAATTGCTGAAGGTGTATTTCTAAGAAAGCTCAAGGAATGGGTTTTTTTGTCCAAGAGGTTTTCCAACCTCTTTTTGAACACTTTCAAGCCTTTTGCACCTTCAGCTGCTTCTAGCAAGAACATCCTCAAGAACGGCTCTGCTGTGTGCAGGAGTGAGTTGCTTTGAATTCTACTGATGTCAAACAAGATTTTCCAATACGAATATAGACTGTGGGTTGCCTTAGTAGAAATTCCTTAGTTTCACACTGTTTTTATTCCTTACCTTGAGGCAATTTAAAAGAACCTGATCTGTAAGTCTATTCTCTCTGAGTCTTTTTCTGAGACCGCATCTGGAATGTTGCGTCTGGTTCTGGGCCACTCAGTTCCAGAAGGACACAGAACTGCTGGAGAGTCCTGTGCAGAGCCACAGAGATGATGAAGGGGGTGGAACATCTCCCTGATGAGGAAGGGCTGAGGGAGCTGGGGCTCTTGAGCTTGGGAAAAAGGAGACTGAGGAGTGACTGCATTAATGTTGGTAAATATATGAGGGGTGGGTGTCAGGAGGGTGGAGCCAGTGGCATCTAATGGTAGGACAAGGGGCACCGGGTGTAAGCTGGAACAGAGGAGGTTCCACATCAATGTGAGAAGGAACTTCTTCCCAGTGAGGGTGACAGAGCACTGGAAGAGGCTGCCCAGGGGTGTTGTGGACTCTCCTTCTCTGGAGACATTTGGAACTCACCTGGATGTGTTCCTTGTGCAAATTGATCTGGGTGATCCTGCTGTAGCAGGGGGATGGGACTGGATGATCTTTCGAGATCATTTCCAATCCCTAATGTTCTGTGATTCAGATATTTGAGATTAGTTCTCAAAAATGGTCTTGCACTGAATTTTAGGTCTTTGGCTTTTGTAGGGAAATTCTTTGAATTGTTACTCATGCCAACCATAGAACCAGAGAACGGGTTAGGCTGGAAGGGACCTTAAGAATCATTTAGTTCCAACTCCCCTGCCATGGGCAGTGACACTTCTCACCAGACCAGGTTGCCCAGAGCCCCATCCAACCTGGTCTTGGACAATTCCAGGGATGGAGTAGTCATAACCTCCCTGGGTAATCTGTTCCGGGGCTTCAGCCCCCTCATGGGGAAGAACTTCTTCCTAATATCCAATTTAAATCTCCCTCTTTCAGTTTCAAGCCATTGCCTTTTGTCCTATCACTACAGACCCTTGTAAAAAGCCCCTCTCCAGCTTTCCTTCAGCTCCCTTCAGATACTGGAAGGCCACTGTTAGGTCACCCTAAAGCCTTTTTCCTTTTCTTAAGTCAGAAGACACCCCTTGTGTTGAGGGAAATGTCCCTTTGGAGGTGAAGATCTCTCTTGCCAACAGTTGGTTACCTTCACCGGTAGAGTGGCTGGGAAACCATTCCTAGATGAACTGTCTAATGGAGTCTTGTTGAGGGTTTTTATTCTAATCCTGCTGTTTGCTCAGCATGTCGCAGAAAACCCATGTTCTGAAGAATATGAGCCTGTGGGAGCTGAGCTGCCAGTTCCTGGTGCTACAAAGAGCTTGAAATTCGTGGAAATGGGGTTTGGGAACCAAGGCGAGAGAGCTCCAGCTCCAGGAGGAACTGAGCTTTCTGTGTTTCTATTGTATTTCAGCTGTGGCCATCAGGTGGCAATCTGATCACTGAGATCATTCCCTGTGCTCCGGTCACTGTTAGGGTGGGTGCTTTTTGGTGCTTTCGAGTGACTTCTGTGATCTACGGATGTGTCTGCTGAGGTTGGGTCTGTGCCTGGCCTCCACTTTCCATGCAGTTCAGGACGGAGGCAGAGCGACCAGCACAATCCCAAGTGAAGTGGGGCAGGAGATGGGATACTCTTTAGAATTGACCTGCAGGAAATTATTGATTAATAATAAATATATAAACAACCTAACACTGACCTGCAGTAAACTATTGACGGGCAGCACAATATTAGGTAGTAATGAACCCAGTTAGCTGTTGGCAGTGGTTAAACACAGACTTGCTCCGTGGAAGTGTTTGCACTCTTGGCTGGTCTGAGCTGTAATGTTGGTGTTTCGCTCCCAGCTTCGCTGCTGGGGCTACAAATCGGTCATAAAAATGAATTTATTTTTGCTGACGAAACATATTGAGCAAATAGAGCCAGAGTCTTGTCAGCCCAGTCTCCAAGATGTAGGTGGTCTTCTGGAGGTGCCTTCTCTGTATCTGGGATTAAGAAAACCCTGATATAATTGTTCTGTTTTCTCCCTTGGGGAATGTTTCTCAAGGAAAATCCACACAGTGCAGGAACCTCAGTGCATTGCATGGGGTTGGAAAGTGGTAGGGACATCCCTCTTTGGGTTTCAAAAGGTGTTTGAGGTGACACACTGCTCTTCCACTAGAAAAATGGAAATGAATCCCAGGGAAGTCCTGGCCGAGTGGTACTTCTCAATGACACCTTTTAGGGTAGAGTAGCCCAATAATAAACTGTGCCAGACAACACTATGGATTTAATACTGGTGAGGACTCCCCTCGAGTACTGGGGCGGTTCTGGCCCCTTCACTTCAAGAAAGAGATTGAGGGGCTGGAGTGGGTCCAGAGGAGCAACAAAGCTGGGGAAGGGACTGGAGGGACAGTCTGATGAGCAGAGGCTGAGGGAGCTGGGGGTGTTTAGCCTGGAGAAGAGGAGACTCAGAGGAGACCTTCTCCCTCTCTCCAACCAGTGCCAGGATGAGAGGGCAGGGCCTGAAGCTGCCAGGGCAGGGTTAGGTTGGATGTTAGGAAGCCCTTCCTCACGGAAAGAGTGATCAGAGCATGGAATGGACTGCCCAGGGCAGTGGTGGAGTCCCCATCTCTGGAGGTGTTGAAGGACAGCCTGACTGTGACCCTTAGTGCCCTGGTCTGTCCACTATGGTGATGTTAGGTCCTGTTGTGGTCTGGATGAGCTCAGAGGACTTTTCCAGACTCAATAATTCTGAGATTCTATAATACCTGTAAGGAGTTGTTAAACCTAGAGATAGGAATGAGCAGCAAATTCTGAATGATTAAATAAAAAATTCCCAACCTTTACTCAACCAATTAATCCCTAAGGAAAAAGCATCTCAGTCCATCACTCTGGTGTCTCAGTCCCCAGCTATGAAGTCACAATTCTTTTCCTATCGGTATTTTTTACTCCTTTGCACCAATTCTTTTCTTGAGCCTGAGATTCCAAGTTGACTTCTGAGGCAAAATTTAGTTCAGTGGGCGCCTGAGGTTCTTCTTCTTGTTAGAAAATGAAAATAACCTGGTTTTTACACATCGATTCTGTTAGTCCCGACCAGTTGTACAGGAGCATCCTCTGACCAGCATTGTTGTGGGCCTCAGCCTGTCAGTATTTCATGCACACGGGAAATGAAATATTTTCTGAGAACACTCCGTTCTGGAGCTGTGTGACAAATCTGAGCTTGGAAAGTCACCCCATGTCACCCCCCAGCATGACCCCAGTGTCTGGACTCAGTCTGGTGTTTGCTTTGCTCTGAGTACAGGAGGGAACGGAGGTTCAGGTCCTGTCTTACGTTGATTTTAAGGTCAGTGAAGCTCAAGGCAGGTTGTACTTTTATTGCTCAGACACGGGTTTCCTGTCTATGAATTAATTCTTAATGTCTTCTTCAAGTGTCCTGAGCAAAGGAGATGCCCTTTGCAGAGTCTGTCAGTATAGATGATATTGAGCCACTTCAGATAAGCAGCTATTCCCTTAGAAGAACTTCATGTAATAATAATAATGCAATAAACATACTAAAACCCAAATAAAACCCCCAAACCCACCTTTTCCTTTAACATCAGACTTTACTTTTCTTTCATTCCAGCTGCTAAAGAGATTATTCATGAGGTTTCCCTGCAGGACTGAAGCATCACTCTCATTGTCGCAAGATTCTCATTGGTGTCACAGAGATTTTAAGGCTGTGCCCGTGTCAGATTGTCTGTGGAAACAGCTTTTCAATGGGGTCTTTTTATTGAGGAATATTGCTAGTGAGCTTTGAAGGACTAATTTTAGTTTCATGACAGTAACAATAAGGTCAAGTTGTGTTTCTGTGGTGCTTTTCCCATAGCCAGAGCGCTTCAGTCATTGCTATTAGAAGAGGGGCAGATGTAGGACACCATGGTTGTCATCAGCGAAAGGCCACAGCCCACGTACGGCTCTTAAACATGAATGGAAACTCAGTAGGGCTGAAGATTGTTTCTAAAGAACAAGATGTTCTCTGTTTGTTTGGGGTTTTTTTAACCAGTTGTGGTACAGTTAAAGGATTGGTGGGGGGGAGCACTGAGGTTGCTAAAGGGTACAATAGGCAGTGAGGGCAGCGCAGAAGATGCTGCGGCGTGATGATTACAGGTCAATCAGCAAATATTCTTGTTTGGTGATTTCTTTTGAAATATGGGGTCACTTAGATGTGGGTTCAGCCTCAGAGAAAATGAAAATGTAATGAGAATTGTCCCACAGAAGGGATGAATTGAGCAGTGCTGGGTAACAAGCTCTTTATTCCACCATCATTTGAAAAGGTTTGCAGGTCGTGCTCCAAGAAACCCAGTTTTGCTTTTTAACTCAGTTGGAATTCCTGTTTCTTAAGTGCAAAAGAGGGCTAATCATAGAGTAGAAAATAATTTGACTTGCTAATACCAGGAGAGAAAACATTTACAGCAACCACAAGTATTTTCAGGCTGATGGGGCAGATCACAGCCTATGAAAGCTCGTTTCTGGTGCCGTGTTTGAGCAAGGAGGGCAGAGGAAACGTTGGTGAGCCCCGAGCAGGCAGCTCTCTGTGTTCCTCCAACACCAGAGCAAAAAAAATCTTGGCAAAGGAATCAAAATCCTCTGCTTGAGTACAGTCTGCCATCAGGTTTCTTCGGCATGAACTCAGGAAAATCTTTATTAGGCATAAAAAAAGAAGAAAAAAAAATAGAGGAGGAGATGTCTCAAGACAGAAGGAGTATTCTGAGGGGATCAGGGGGGTGCCCTGTGTCCACCTGAAGCAGAACCTTGCTTTTTCAGCTATTGCTCCCTGTTTGGCAGCCAGACCTGCCCTCCATGCTGTAATTTTTGTTGGGTGCTGGTTCCCCCCCCCGATTACATCAGAGGTCAGTCATTAATATGCACTGTGGGAGTCCCTCTCGTTTCAGCGTGGTCCACAATGGGGCGGTTGTTGGACCTTGTTATCATAGTGGAAACTACTGTGCAATGAAAGCACAATCATGCTGCCTCATGTTTAATTGAGAGATGGCAAATCTGTTCCCAAAATACTTCAACTCCTTGTATTGTATGACAAATGTGTTTTTCTTTTCCCTCTTCATCTGTTTCCCTCCTCCCCCCACCCCATTTTTTTTTTTCCTTCCTTTTTGGATGAAAAAATGCTCCATTTTCATTACATATGAATGTTGTAGCTTAGCAGTTGATTCCTCTTGGAAAAATCCCCAAACTTTATTACCCGCTGAGCCTACTGTTTTCACTCTTCAGCTTCCTATCTCTTATGGATTTCAGGCTCCATAGGACTCGCTTTGTTCTGGGGGGGTTTTTTGGGGTGGTTTTTTTTAGCATGTTCAGAATTGGGTGTGTAAGTTCTTTCTTTCACAATCCTGCTGATGTTGGGCATCATCACAGGGGTGTTCTTGGAAGACCTGGTCAGCAGGGATGTCTGTACCCCTGGGATTCTGCAATTCCCTGTCAGGGAGGACAGTAGCAAGACCTGGTGCTCCACATATTTACCCTGAATCCATATTTACCTTTACTCATCAATAGATGACTCTTGTTAGGAAAAGCCCATGTTACGAACTGCTGGGTCCTACCGAAAGATGTTTCCAAGTCCTCACCACTTGCCTGATGGAAATGCCTGAGGATCACTTTGGGTTTCACTTTTTTCAGTTGGAGCAATCGTTCAGTCTGTAGTTTTCTGATTGATGACAATTATTTATTTAATATAAAATTAATGAATTGGACCACCTCTTTATCAGTTTTATTCCTAGAAAGGTTTGATTGGACTGTTGGGTTTTGCAAATAAAGATAATTATATTCTTAGGTTCCAAGATCCAACATCTGGTCGACTACGATCCCATGTGTTTGCTGACCATGTGGCAGGGAGGGAAGAGTCAGAGTTGAGCTCCAGCTCTGTTATCTGGTTACTTGATGTGGAAAAGTTATCTGAGTCTTTGGAGGTCCCAAGGGAATCCCATCTTTTCACCAGGGAATAGCTGGAGAAAGCCCTAAGAGGCCTTTCAGCAGGGTGCCCTTGGAAGATTGGCCTCTTGGATTGACCCATAAATGAGTTTGGGGGAAAACGTGGCAGTTTCTTAGCAGAACTGCACCCGGTGAGGAGACTTCTGCTGTGAAATCGCTGCAACCTGTGTCTGAACCAAGTGATTTGGATTCAGCAAGCAATAATCCTCCAGTCCTTCCAAGAGCTGTAGTGAGCTCTCGTGCTGAGGGACTATTTTCTTACCTAGTTTTCTGTCAGTAAAACTGGTAAACAAATCTCGGATTATTTGCTTCTGGCAAGTGATGGTGCACGGTTGGAAATGAGTGAGCACTGTGCCCAGGTGGCATAAAAGGCCAATGGCATCCTGGCTTGTATCAGGAATAGCGTGGCCAGCAGAACTAGGATTGTAATTCTCCCCCTGTACAGGCCACTGGTGAGGCCTCCCCTTGAGTAGGTCGCTGCTGACCCGAGCACGGCTCTGGGGCACGAGCAGAGGGAAAGGAGAGCACAGGGCTAGGAAAGAAAGGAATTCTGTTTGCTTATTTATTTATTTATTTCCCTCCTTTGGATTTTTTTGATGCTGCTGAGGCAGGGAAAAAGGGAGAGAGAGAAATTATGGGACTAGAGAAGTTAGGCCTCGCCTGGAATACTGGGGGCTGTGCTGGGCCCCGAACTTCAAGAAAGAGATGGAGGAGCTGGAGCGGGTCCAGAGGAGCCGTGAGGCTGGGGAAGGGACTGGAGGGACAGTCTGATGAGGAGAGGCTGAGGGAGCTGGGGGGGTTCAGCCTGGAGAAGAGAAGACTCGGGGGGACCTTCTCTCCACCTCCCTGAAGGGAGGTTGTAGTCAGGTGGGGGTCGGGCTCTTCTCCCAGACAACCAGCACCAGGATGAGAGGGCAGGGCCTGAAGGTGCCAGGGGAGGGTTAGATTGGTTGTTAGGAAGCCCTTCCCCATGGAAAGGGTGATCAGAGCCTGCTCTGGACTGCCCAGGGCAGTGGTGGAGTTCCCATCCCTGGAGGTGTTTAAAAGGCCAGCCTTGCTGTGGCCCTTAGTGCCCTGGTCTGGCTGCTGGGGTGATGTTAGGTGCTGGGCTGGGCTAGATGAGCTCAGAGGGCTTTTCCAGCCTCAATGATTCTGTGATTCTGAGGAATATTTTTGGTCAGTATTCCACCAGCAAATGACTGCCCGTCGTTATGGGTTTAATAATGAGATTGACTTGTAATTCTCTGAAGTGTAATCACGTGTTGCTCAAAAACGAAGCTTCAAGATCCTTGTAGCACTAAGAGTATTTACTTTGGGTTGGGGGGTTGTTTGTTTTCCCCCAAAACACACAGATATTCCCTTCTTATCCTCTGGACTAATTTAATTCCCAGTCTTTTGTAAGCACTGAGCTGTAATTATACTGAAAATGCTGAACAGGAAAAATGGGATGTAGTATTTCTGATGGGATGTAGTTATCAGTTCTGCCTAATAATATGAACTCCTCCTGTGAATCATTTTGCCTTTATCCTACACACATCCTGTTCAGATCTTCTCATGTGTTGTGTGGGGTTTTTTTCTACTACCTGATAGAGCAGAAGAAGTTGAGGTTTAGGGAAAAAGGTGCAGTATATTGCTGAGATGTAGCTGGAAGGTCATGGCTTTGGTTGTGGGACATTGAATCCCAGAAACCCAAATAATAGGCAAACACTTCTCAACAAACCTGAGTTGAATTTGACCTTTTGTTTTACCTCTACAAAATACACTGAGCCTGTTAACACAATAAGTGGGAACCCCAACACCTCTTCTTCATTTTCCTCCCTCTTCCCATTATTCAGAGACAACCAGTACAGTATCCCTGACCCAGTATAGGATGACACCCCTACTCTTAGCTTCACATCATCCTTCAGTAGGACTGACTGAATTTCTCACCTCAGCTCTACCTGAGTTGTGTAGGTGAGGATTATCCTACTTTCTGCCACTGCTCCCACCCCTAAAGCATGTGAACTAGGCTTTGTGAAACGTTATCCCAAGAAGAGATTAACTAATGTTCACGTGAGTATTTCAGTGTGTTTTGTTCTGCTGTTTCCCCTTTTAGGTGACAGCGAGATTGTAAATAATATGTACGAGACCGACCCTGATCTCCTTGCTGGCGAAAGCGCAGAGGAGGAAACAGAGGACAGTATTATGTCCCCCATTCCTGTCGGACCTCCATCACCCTTTCCCACCAGTGAGGACTTCACTCCCAAGGAGGGCTCACCTTATGAAGCTCCCGTCTACATTCCTGATGACATTCCAATCCCACCAGATTTTGAACTCAGAGAATCTTCGATTCCAGGGGCAGGGCTAGGGATTTGGGCCAAAAAGAAGATTGAAGTTGGGGAAAGATTTGGACCCTATATGACAGTACAAAGGAGCACATTAAAGGAAACAAACTTTGGATGGGAGGTAAGCGTGTCGAATGTGCTCACCACATTCATTTGTCTTCTGTGCAAACTGTTGGTAAAGCTGGGCTGAGCCCTGACTGGCTTGGGGACAGGAGTAGGGCCTTTGCTAATGCCCAGCTTCCCTGCCGTATTTTGCACCCCCAATCCCATGCAGCCGGTAAAAGGCATCAGAAGTCCTTTTGTAAAAAGTAGCTTCTTGGGCTACAAATTCTGCTCCAGCCCCGTTTTAGAAGGTTGGTTTTAAATGATGTTGGGTCACTTCTTCAAGTGCTTGTCATTTCTAAGTTGTGTTCAGAACTTGTTGTCATGGAGGGAATATGATTAGTCGCAGCATGTTTTGTAGTTGGGGGTGTTACCTTTGACTTCCAGCCCGTGTTAGCTGGGCAGAGTGTTATTAACTGGGCAGAGAAAAATCCCATGTACCCATTAACAGCCTCCACGTTCTTGAATTCTTGTTGTGCAGCAAAGATAAAGAAATGTGAAAGTCATTTTTCCCCCAGAGCTAACCAAAGAACAATCTTCACCAGCAAAGACAGCACTAACTCAGAACTCCTTTCTTTCTCCCTGCTTTCCGGGGTTATCCCAGAAATTGTCTCTTCTGCTCTTGTAGTCTTGATTGGGAAATATTGATACCCCTAAGAATAACCAGAAATGACAGTAGTGGACAGAGGAATGTAGCTTTAGGGTTCACGCACTATGTCCACAATCCTATCCCAGCGCATCCAGTTCATTATACAATATAGAATTGCTTTTCTGTTTTAGCCGCGATGTCCACCCCAACACAACAGTGTCCCTGCAGTGCATCAATCTGCTGTCTCATGTCTTGAGGAAGAGCCTGAGTCCCACCCCTGCTGTGGGACAGGCTAGTCTGACCCTTCAAAATAGGTGGAAACTGGATTTTACCTCTTTTCTGTCCGGGTGAAGCAGAACCTTGGCCCATTTTCTCCATTGGCCACTAACAGGAGTGAAGCTGTAGTTTAAAAGCTGTTGGAGTGTGGAGGTGGGAAGTAACTATGGGATGAAACCATGAGAGTTACCAAGTGGGGAAGCCGATGGCACAGTCACAGAAGCCCTGTTTTCTTAGGAAACAAGGTCAAAAGGGCCAAACTCTAAGCACTGACATTTGGAATTGTCTCTGATTATATTTACACTCTTGATTGTGAAGCCTGAAAAAAACCAGGCAGCGGTTAGACTCTGTGAAACCCCACGAAATGCGTCCAGATGTTTGTGTTTACTGTCTTTAATGCATCCAAAGTGCAGGAGAAAAGCAAAACCCCTTTTGCTGTAAAAACACAACTCAATCATGGTTTGTCGTTCTGCAGTAGGAAATGTCTGAGGAGCTAAAATCAGCATTTGGGTGAATGATTGAGTCAAGAGTTTCCTTTTCTCAATCCAGTAATGTAGGGGAGGAAGGGAAATTCAGCAGAAGGAGAGCTGTGATCCCCTCTCCCTCCTACCAATGGCACCTCTCTCCGAGAGGTTCATCTTCATGTTTCTGCTTTTCTCGGGGATATCACTGCAGAATATTTGATCAGAGGTGCTTCAGGAGCTTCAAATCATGAGGGTTTTGGCAGAAAAAAATTGTCCCTGTTAATATAGTGGAAATGTTTGTCTGTTTTGGGGAGGCTGTAGGTAAGAGGCAGTTTGAGACACCTAACATTCTGCTCGTTTGATGATCTTTCTGAAGCTGAGCACAGTTTTCCTCTAGGAACAGGCAGTATTGATTATTTATAGGTTGCAATATAGAAGTGACTCCTATAGAAAGGGACATTCACTTCCTCTGATCCTATTATTTGTAGGTAGTGGCTGCTTGGTTTGATTTTATTTTAAAGATGCTGATTTTTTGGGGGGGAACAATGTTCTGTCCTTGGCTGCTGGAGCTCAGATCAAATTTAAGTAGTGCAAATCTTTTCTTTCTTTTTTTCTATGACCTTGGCAAAACGTTGTCCTTGTGCTTTATATTTCTGATAAGAGGTTGTATTTGTATTTGCGTGTTTCAGAAATGTTCCCTACATCCCTCCTGCACCGAATACCAGGCCTTGATAGAAGCAGTTTCTATCAACTTCACGTTGACTTTGCGATACTGTTTATTTTCATAGTGTAATTGAACAAACTTTTCCTCCTCTGGGCTACCTCTCACATTCCAGCGGCTTCTTTTCTTCTCTCCTTTGGCAGGTACCTTTCATACCTCACAGGAAGGACTCTTTGTCCTCCATCAGATGTCCTCAAACACTGTCTTAGACCCACCCTGGCACCATCTCTTTTGACCTTGCCTGTACTTGCAGATCCCTTGAAGTTTGCCACTTCCCACTGTGTTTAAAGAGGGTTCACAAATCCATTTGTAGTCACCCTGTGCCTTTGTCATTTCACTTGGGAGCTACATAAATACTGTCTGAACAGAGCTAAATGGAAGTTCCTGGCGTAGCGTGTGGCTGGATGATGCTTTCTGAGCTGTTCCCTTTGGGTGTGAGTTTGTAAAAGCCTTGCAGAAGGCTTCTACGCATGACACCGCTTTGCTGGGAAACTGGAGCTTGGGCTGTGTCAATCCATCTCCATCCCCGGTAGATAAAATGGAATAGGCAACAGAAGAAAAAAAGGCAAAGGGAAGGAGTTTTTTGTCACCCTAGAACTGATGACTTTTGCCTCTATGTTGTTTCATACCCCAGTGATGAGTGTGACCAATCCAGTTCTTGTAGGGGACCACGAGACTTGTTCCCAGCGCAGGGTGACATGATTTTTTTGACAATACTGCTCTGCAACTCGTAGTTTTGCTGGCGGTGAGTTGAAAGTTGAGTGCTGTTGTAAGACTTCTTCCCATAACCCCTTATTGCTGCTTTGTCGAGGTGTTGCTGTTACTCTTGAATTGCCTCTTCTGTTAGTTATCTTGGTATTTTTCCTTCAGGAAAGTTCTGCTCTTCACATCCAGCCACCTTCTCTATTCAGGGTTGTTCAGCCTGAACAGGAGAAAGCTCTGGGGGCACCTTCTAGTGATCTTCCCATCCAGGCCTGTCAGAGGTCTGGAGAAGACTGTTCACAAGGGCAGGCAACAACAGGACTGAGGGGTCATGGTGTGAAGCTGGAAAAGGGCAGTGTGAGGCTGGACAGGAGGAAAATTTCTTGAATCTGAGGGTGGGGGATCCCTGGAACAGGCTGCCCAGAGAGGTGGTGGAGGCCCCATCCCTGGAGCCGTTACAAGGTCAGGCTGGCTGGGGCTCTGGGCAACCTGGTCTGATGAGTGCTGGCCCTGCTTGTTGTAGGGGAGTTGGACTAGATGCCCTGTGGAGGTGCCTTCCAACCCTGTAAATCTGCATTTCTCTTTTAATTTCCAATGGTTAACACTCTTAATAAATGTCATGGCTGTGGACACCCCACCCAATCGTATCCTAATGACCAGGTCTTTTGTTTGCCTGTTTTCAGTAGTCATCACTTCCTGTGTGTCAATAGTGTTTTTCTGCTATTTGCACAAAGAATTCTTGCCCTTCATCACAGGAAATTTGTTGTCAACCACTGACTAAATTTAAAGAGTCACTAAAGGTGGTAACAGCTACAAATGCCTGGCACCTCCATTTGAAATGGGCAGCTCAGCTTTGCTAAACCCTCTGGTTTCTGTTGTTTAGGTCACAGCTTTGCACATTCTTCCCAGAAAGAGTGGGGAGGCCTTGGAACAGGCTGCCAAGGGACGAAGTGGAGGCATCGTCCCTGGAGGGGTTTAACAACTGAGCAGACAGGGTGTTTCAGAAGCTGGGTTGTAGGGTGGATGGTTGGACTTGAAGATTTTTAAGGTCTTTTCCAACCTTGATGTGAGTCTGACTTCTGAACATGGTCAGTGCAAGACTCTTCATATCTTCAGGCTGATACCCTTCTTCAATGGACACCAATGGCTATGGAGAGTGGAAAGGATGGAACAGCCCTGGAGGATGTAGAAGCAGATTATTTATGTGTAGGTGTGCAGGAAGGTGTGTTTTTACTGCTGTTCCATAGGGTCCTTTATTTAAATCATTGCTGTAATGTAAGAAAATCCACTGGGGGGGCTTGCAAAATGATTCCCAATTGTGTCTTTCTCTTTTACCCAAGGCTTTCTCTTTGCAAACTTGAATAGAATTTGTGCAAATGAAACCAAATTCTTAACTGAGTTTCTTCAAAATCTTGAAGAACCATGGGCTCCTGTCTGGGGGTAAGGACCGCTCTTTTTCACCTAAACTATTACTCCCAGACCTGGCTCTGGTGTAAATAAACCATCTCACTCCAGGCGGCAGGAGACAACTATGTGCTGAAACTCCCAGCTTCACTCGGTGTTTCCCCTAAGAGCCTAAACCAGCAGAGGGAATACAGACTGCCACATCCTAAAAAAAAATGCAGTAAAGTGATTTCTTTTAGATGCCTTTTAGCTAGGCAGGAGGGCACTGGGTTAAGACAGCATGAGCACACGTCCTACTTCATCTGCACCAAGTCTTTACACTTTTCCCCCAATATTTGCTTAGTGGAATGTGGGGCTTTTTTAAAAAAAATCTTTACATTAAACCACACCTATTATTCAAGGGCTTTTATTTTTAGCAGGTGATGGCAGTGAGTGATTCATGCTCATTTCATAAAAATAAATGAAATGTGTTGGTCTTCTGGCCCCCACCCCTCACAAGGATCATTCAGGAAGTGCTTGTATAGGACCTTGGTGTGCAGCGTGTGCCTCATTCCCTGACACTGCGGTGCTGAACGTGTTTATCAACCTTTTTTTTCCTCCTTAAAAGACACCACCCAACCTAAAAGCCTGGTGATTATTTAGTGTGACGTGATTGCATTTCTGCCCTGCTCTCCTGATCCTATTACTTCCTTGCCTGCTGACACAGAACATACCATTCAGAGCCCCCCGAATAAATCACCGCGTGTTTTCCGTTTATTGCCGCTGGGACCTGGGAAATAAATAAATAAGATCGTAAAAAGCGGGTAATGATTTTGATCAACGTTGAGTAAATAGTGAGATTTATCATAGTGCTGTTGATTTTGCTAATTGAGAGAAGGATGGGGATCGCATCCTGGAGGGAAATGTTGCCACTGAATTCTCGGGAATTAGGAAGCAATCAGATATGGTTTTAGCTCTGTTTGCTCCACAGGGTAAAAATGCCTTTTATAAAACAGAGTTATCTGTTCCTCTGCTTTAATTCACATTTTAAGAAGGATGATTTACTGAACACGAGGCTTCTTCTCTTACTCTAAAGTGTGAGAGGTGAGCTGGTTCTTTATGTGTGATAAGTAAGTGCTTTTATTTCATACTTCAAGGCAGAGATAGAAGCTGTCCCACAAAAGAAAGACAAATAACTGTGGAAAAAATAAGAGCTAAAGATGCAGCAGGAGCTCTTGACTTCACATTGGTGCCAGTGGAAAACTCTGCTGCTTTTCAACCATGTTTTATAGTGTCAGCGATTCATAGCAGCTGAATCACCCTGTTTCCCACAAAAACGAATACTGAAATTTTGGTCTGGGGGTTTTGTTTCGGTCTGTTTGTTTTTTAGAAATACTCCAAAGTGCCAAGGAAAATTTACTTCACATAACTGGAGTTGGTTGCTGAGAGGAGAATTATGTTGTATTTTCTTGAGTCCTAAAAATATTAGAATAGGAAGGAGCCTCTAAGCATTCTTCTCACCGAGATGGTTTTGTCATGCTTCCCAGTTAAAAGAACATATGGCTCAAATTCCCTAATTTTGCTTAAAGTCTGATGCAGTTTGGTAAAGCAACGTGTTCTTGTCCATCCTGTTGTTTAACAAAAGCTGCCAAAGGAAGTGCATGAGCAAAGAAATCCCCAGACCTGTTTGCACTCATCTCTCACTTAACCTCCCTTCAGCTTCTCTGCCGAAAGGATGTGATGACATTTCCTTGTAGTTTTTCTTCATGTGTCCTCAGTTTCATTCATTTGCTGTGGCCTCTGCCTTTCCCTTTGGCTTGAGAATAACCTTGCTAGAGCAGCTTCTATCTCTTAGGGAAAAAGAGCTCATGAATTGCTGCTTTCCAAACCACATCTTAGGCTCCTGCAGGGAATGAGCAGCCTTGGAAATTGCTGCTGAATGGTGTACATGTCCATTCCCTAGCAGAGCGTGTTACCTCTTCCCAGGCAAAGTTCCTTCTCAATTTCTCAACATTTTGTTTGGCTGGGGTAATTCTGAAAAAGAAAGAATCTATGGGTTTAGAAGGTAAAGAGAATGTAAGAGCACACAGGACTTTCCAGACATGCCCGGAGCCACTAAGCAGCTGTCAACAGGCATCCGTGGTTTGAGTATGAGGTCCATCCCTTATGAAACTGCAGATACACTTTTGCTTTAGACTGAAACCTGGCACTGAAGTGAGAAATAAATCTCAAGGAGGGTAAAAAACTCACTAAACTTTAAATATTATAAATTCCAGTGTTTTGAGACCGATGAAGTTGGTCAACTTTGTGTGGAACAAATGTGGCGAGAGCATCACCACTTGAATTTTCTGTTTGGTGCATGGTCTTTGTTCTGGGGTTGGTCAACTTTGTGTGGAACATGGACACTTGAATTTTCTCTGGTGTGTGGTTTTTATTGTGGTGTTAGAATATCCCAAGGAAGGAAGAGAGTCAGTTTCCAGGTCCTGTTCATATAGCTGGTGCTAACCACATCCCAGTAGGGACATGCAACTGGCTTTTGATTTACAAAAAGAAGCAACAAAGAAAAAGCAGAGGGAAGGGAGCTTCTTGTTGTACCAAAGGCAAAATCTCATTCTTGACAACCAAATCCATTGAAGTGGGTTAATTTATTAATTCTAACCCTGGATAAAGATGAAAAATGCACCTTATGGCATCCCAGTGCAATTCATAGCGTTTTTTGTGTTTCACGAAATGCTTCAGCGTCAGGGTTAAAGGAGTAAGTCTTTTTTAGGCCCAAGAATGCCAAGATGTCGGGCTCTATCTTAGGCACGTCTCTAAAACATGAGTATATAAGGAATTAAGGCAAAAAAGAAGAGACAGGGGAAGGGAATGACTAAGAATACCTCCTGATATTTCTCCTTTATTTCCATAAGGGGTAATAACTCATGTGCAATCCAGCAGAAGGCACTTTCTTTAAATAGAACATTCTGATTCACAAGCAGAAAAAGGAAATAAATATTTTCTTTTCGTCTTCCAGAGACATCCATGAATACCAGCTCCTGAAACAGTATTTTATCATCCCCACACTTTAAAAATAAAGAAAAAAAGAAAAAAGAGGAGAAGAAAATCCCACGAAAAGCTCAGTGGTGAGCACAGGGTTTGAAGGATCATTCTTTTTGGTATTCAAAGCCTTGCAGAATACAGGGTGCTACTTCTTCCTCTGGAACATTAACCTGCGTAGAAATCGATCCTTTATTTTGTCCTTTCCCAGAAAAGCCCAGCTGATGGGGCACTGGAACACTGCAGGCTTTTGTAAAGGAGATGATCAATAAGTTAAGAGTTAAACCGTAAATAAACACAGGGCTAGAGAGGAGGCATCGCTCTGGGGACTCTTCCAATTTCAGAAGGTGGAAGTAATGCAAAATAAGGCATTTTGCAGCTCTTGGGCTGCTCCTACATGGTAATTTGGGAGTGAGTAGGGTCTGTGTGATTATACAGCATCGAGGGCTCCAGTGGTAGTTGGTGATGAAGGAGTGAACCCACATTCTCTAGTGAGCCTGAACTCCCTGCTGAGGTCTGAGCTACTGCCCTTCCCTGCTCACAGGTAGGCTGTCCGCACTTTGCTCCTCCTAGCCCTTTCTGTGTAAGGGATGTTTTAGGTGTTCAGCCAGTTGTTTTCCAGGGGTGCTTTTCCTATGAAGCTTATTGCTAGCCCGTAAGTCCTTCTCCAAGACATTAGAGAAAGTCATTACTCAACTTTGAGTCAAGGCTTAAATATTTAGAGCTGTGCTTAAACTCCGAAGGTTTGTGACATTAGCAAACCTTGCTGTGAACCTCATTTGAGTTCCTGGAAAATCATCAAATGTGAGGGTTTTAACCTAAATTTCTTTTCTTCAGTCTGTAGGATCTAAGAAGTAACAGCAGTGAATTTTCCAGAGTCAAATGTGACGTTAATTACTTTTTAGAGAAAGGGGAAATCACATTCTCTGCATAATTTGGCACCGACGTCCTCTCCTCGTAGCAAATACAGAGCAGCACTGCAGATTTGGAGAACTGCTAAATGTAGCAACTGGTACTTTGTGAGATTTAGCACTTCACACGATTTGGCACTTGGGTTGCTTCTTACTTGGCGCTGGAATTGTAGGGGAGTTACGTTGACCTACGCAGAGGTGGAAATTAAAAATTGAGTCTATCACTCTTCGAGAAGTGGGGCATGGGTGGGTGTCTGCTCTTTGCTTGTGTCTGCTCTGTGCTTGTTAACATCCTCTTTAATTACTCAACTTTTCCTCTTGTTGTGTGCATCAGCACAGCAAAGCAGGGACCTCTACAAAATGAGATGAAGCAGTCCTTGTACTGGGAGATTATAACTTTTGCAAGCCATGGGGTGTTTATGCAAGAAAGGTATTAAGCTAAGCTTGAGTCACACTTTGAAACATCAATGGAAGAAGCATGTCTGTAGGAGGGGAGGTCCTGTGGTCAGACAAGGTGGGGAATTGGCCCAGCAGAGCGGAAGGAGCAGTTCTGTGCACAGGGATGTCTCTGGAAATGTTGTCACTGGTGTTGTGCTTTGTTGTGCAAGTTGTGACTCAGGCCAGCTGCTTTGGGAAGTGTCTGTATAAAATATATCCACCTTGACTCAGCGGTGTTGGACCGGATGATCTTTTGAGGTCCCTTCCAATCCCTAATGTTCTGTGATTCGGTGATTCAGACTGGTTTTAAATGTCTCCAGAGAAGGAGACTCCACAACCAGGGATCCCCCACCCTGAGATTCAACAACTTTTTCCTCCTGTCCAGCCTCAATCTGCCCCTTTCCATCTTCAAACCATGACCTCGCATCCTGTTGTTCCCTGCCCTTGTGAACAGTCTTCCCCAGCCTTCTGACAGCTCCTTTCAGGGTCTGGAAGGTGGCTCCAAGGTCACCCTGGAGCCACCTTCTCTTCAGTCTGAACACCCCCAACTCTCTCAACAAACATGTCCTCTAAAAATATAAAAGTACATTTTCTGAAGAGGTTTCCCACTCCAAAGTCCTGTCCACTCTCTTTAGTGACACTTACTGAGGCTGCTCCTGGCAACGTGTTGCTAGTGAAGGAAATCTCCTGAGTGTCCTGGAAGCGATGTGATGGAGAGTGAACGATGCGATAGTTCAGAATCCCTGATCTTTAAGGCTCACCTTTGTGTTGGATGCATTTCCTAACCTCCCTGGGACAGGAACAGCAGCGCTGAGCCCACTCATGCCTGTGTATGCACACGAGCAGTCTGTTCCGCACACACAAGAGGGTATTTTCTCCCTTTTGATCTGATTAGCGAGTGCTGTGTCGCTTCGCTTTCAGATAATGCCCGGGCAAGTCACCGCTTCAATTGTGCATCGCATTGTGTCTTCCCTGTTCAATCATGTTCAAAAATACCTACATTTCACCCTTGTCCCCCACCTCCCTTTTCCCATTTAGATCTCACTGAAGTCCATTCTCCCTTATCAGCACAGTAATTTCATGAGCAGAGCTAGGATTTCTGCCGTTTAGGTCCCAGCCATTGTCTGTCGCAGCTGCAGTCAAGATAAACCCTCACCCAGAACAAAGTTGGAATGACCTTTTACAAGCAGAATCTGCCTTGTTTCCCTCCAGACTAATTTATCAGCCTTCATTTCAGCCCAGTCTCTCAGCAGAGGCCTGAAAGAACATTACAGAGAGCATGAATGAACAGGGGGATTAAGATGCTTGGCTAGTCCCTCTTTTTCATCAGACACCTTCTGGATTTACTGAGCTGTAAGCTGTAAATGACCGTAAGTGGTGAACTCCCTTAAACTTGGAGTAAGGGAAAAGGGAATGAGTGGGTTGAGGGGGGCAACTCAAAGCCAAACGTTTGGGAAAGAAGAGCCATGTGGGGAACTGGAGAAACCTCCTGCCTGGTAGGTCTGAGCAGTTATCGAGTTCCCCTGAGATCCACATGTTGAACTTTGGTGTCAGTCCCTGCAAGATGCAGGGAAGGGGCTGCAGGCTGTGCACAAAACTCACAATGGGATGGGCTGCAGCTTTTTCAGAACTGTTAATGGGGATTTTTTACAAGTCTAAAGCAAATTTACTGATTCAAAGAAAATGTTAAAGATTGGGTTGCACACACATGCACCAGAAGTAATTTTGGTGTGGCAGGCCGGCAAAATTTTCTGTGCTGCTTTATTTATTGCACCCAATCTATTGCATTTATTTTTTATTTAATTTATTTGTTTGTTGGGGTGGTTTTTTTTAAAGTGAACTTGAGAGGTATGAAAGAGCCTGATATGAAATAAAAGATCCACTTGTAGCTGGCAACAGGTGCAGTCCAGAGGGGAATAAGGCATAGAATCATAGAGTAATTAAGGTCAGAAGAGACGTCCAAGATCATCCAGATCAGCTGTCAAGTACTTGTCTCTTGAAGGAGAGGAGGGTTGGGTTCGGGTGAAAGTCCTGGCAGCTGTTTGCCTCAGTGGAGCTGGGTAATTCCATCCCTGACACTGTAAGACATCAGGTACCTTTGCTGAGTGCTGACACCTTTTAGCTTTTTTCATCTTTTGTGGGATGAAATCTTCATCTTTCATGGCTGTTTAACAACTTTAAGCCATTACTGTTAAATCATGGTCTGCTCAGGTGTGGTGGTGGTGGTGAGGATCCTTATCTGTCAAACTTGAATTGTGCAGTGGGTTACTTGGAGTTGACTTGAAAACTTCTGCAAGGGAAGAATTAAATATAGATCCACTGACTTACCCTTGGCTACTGGTATTGGGGGTTACTACTGGTGCTGTGTTATTGCACATGTGACTTCTACCATCAGTCGATGAATGAAGTTGGAGCATAAAGGTGGGTGGGAATCACTTTATTCTGACCTGGTCCTGTGGAAATGCTGATGACACCTCTGCAATGCTCTGGCCCTTTGGCCATGAGACTTTCATACATTCCTGTGACCATCCATACTGGTAAACCCTACTGCAATCATTGATATTTTCCTTTCTCAGCAAGAAAACGCAGGGGTTTGTGAATATAACAGAAACATCTAGACTTTTCTAAACTTCTGGAAGACCTGTGATTTAATGTAGATATTAGGGTGAAAGTACAAGCTGTGGTTCCTTTCCCTCTTCTTTACTGCTGACCCATATCTGTGCCTTGGCAGACTCTTAGCTGGTGATATGGAAGTTGTAGAGTTTTTAGAGGTGATGCAAACTGCTGTTCAAAGTCCTGATTTACAGACACCTCCACTCTCAGAAGTTAAAATATCTTTTGCTATCCACAAGTGTCTGCATCATCTCTAGAACGCAGTTCAGTAGCATGGAACAGAGATACAAGAGCTGCCTTTCTGGAGGGTTGTTGAGGCAAAAGGCAGATACTTACTCTTAGCTGGGCAGATTCATTTTGTCTCTGCCTGGTTTTCTAGGAAATGGACAGAAAGAAGCTTAATTTCTTATTTTTCTTAATTTCTTGGGATTTTATTTCTAAATTTGTTAGGTTTTAATAAGCATCCAAGCTTCATTTAAAAAAAAAAAAAATCCAGGAAAATCTGGGTTTGTTGCGTTTGGAAAGGAGGGGATGTAAAGCAGAGGCTGTTGAAGTTTACAAAATCTTGGAAGGAGTGGATAAGGGGGATTTGGACTTTCTACCTGAAAGAATAATGTAATACTTGTAGGAGCGTTTGAAACTAGTAGAAGTGTTTAAATTAAATACAAACAAGTGTTGCTTTATGTAGTCAAAAGTGAATTCCAGCCCATCCTTCTTGTGGAAACAGGTAGAAGGTTCAGAAAGGACTGGGATGGTCTGAGTCCAGTCCATCAATGGATGTATCAGCAGGAGGAGGTGGGGATATTCCCTCTAGTATCTCCTATACAATGGCTCTGGATACTGGAGGGCTGCAGGCCATGCTCAGGGCATTTCATATCCCTCATGAAGATATAAGTTCTTCCATTCCATTCCTGCTGTCTGGCAGTGCTGCACTTGGGTTAGTGGGTCACCTGTATTTCTACCTCGGATTGCATTTTCACCTCTTATTTTTGTAGATTTTAGATCAAAGCCAGCAGTCAAGGTGTAAATTCTCATCCTGTGTGAGATTTATTACAGGACTTTAGAGCAATCTACTGGAAATTTCAGACTGGAACCAAAGTGGTGACTTCTCTTGTCTGTTGTCTTGTCCTGGTTTTCAAAGTTGCTTCGTTTTGTGAAAAGCTCGTGTGTGTGTGTGAGATCAGTAACTGGATGTGTAAATTCACTGCTGACTGTAAGCTGTAACTGGCAAGAGTATGAATAGAGTGGATTCAGAAGGTGAACGATAAAATACTGATACTATATCCTTTAATTTATTACCTGTATTATCACCACTGCACATTTTCCTCTCGGTTCTCTCGCCTTCACGAGCTGTGTTTTCACTAGACTGGCGTTTTCCTACTCTGATGAATTAACTGTCAATTGAAGTTAGTGAGATAAATCAAAACAAATGGACACGCTGCTCCATATTGACTTTCTCAGTGCCTGATTCTGAAAACCACTTTCTGAGCACCGTGCTGCTCTTTATGCTCACTTGCTTCTAAGAAAATGTACAAGAGAGGAGGAGTTGGGGGAGGGAGGTGTTTAATAGCCATCACTGTTGTTGTTCTGTCTAGGATCTTGTCAAAAAATAGCTCTGAGCCATTTACCTAGAGAGAAGACACTTGGTGTTGTGTCACGACATGAAATGGTAGATGGGTCCTGGGAAGCCGACACTGAAGTTTAGATCTTTTCAAGTGTGGTCTTTATGCTAGAGCAGAGGTTTTGGGAATAACTGCAACAGCTGAAGTAAAAAGGAGGAGACTATGAGCAGTAGTGGCTGCATGCAGACACTCGCTCTGATGGAGGAGACAAGTCTCAATCCAGTGAGGTTTATTCAAACATTTACTGTGGGGTTGATTTGTGTATAGTTACACAGTTGTGGGATGTTGAGCTTAATGTTGAGCTCTTGGCTTATACCCCAAGACAACAAAACTGATTTGAAGCCTGGTTTAGTCCATTTGTGCAAGTAGATGCTTGACCATCAGGCACCCACCGACTGGGGTCATCTGTGTCCTTGATGACATGAAGCACTGCACTAAACTAATTGTCTAATCTTAAATTGAAAGTTAGGAAGAAGTTCTTTAGCAGGAGAGGGGGGAAAACTGGAACAGGTTGCCCATGGTGGAAGTTGAGGCCCCCTCCCTGGAACTATTCAAGGTGAGGCCGGAAAAGGCTCTGGACATCTTGATCTTGTTGAGGATGTCCCTGCTCTTTGCAGGGGGTTTGGACTAGATGACCTTTGGGGTCTCTTCCAATCCAACACATTCTATGATTCTATGAATTAGTCAAATAGATCAGCAGTACAGACGCATTTGAGACTATTGCCGCTCCCAGCAAACACATGGTTGCACGGGTACAGGAATTCATTTAATTGTCATCAAAGTTATAATTGTGTGATAGAAGAGTGAGTGATGGTTTTTAAATAACGAGGCTAGAAAATCCATTCACGTGCCTTCAGCAGGGCTGTGGATCTCGAATACTAGCCAGAGCTCAGGCTGACCTTGGTTACTCTGCATGGCCCTGGCAATAAGAACAAGCCTATGCCTGTCATCCAGCAAGAGTTGAAATTCTTTTGTTATTTGTTTGCTTGTATCTCTGCCCTAACACCTTCCTTTGAAATGAATTCTGGATCAAGCAGGCTATTGCTTCCCATGGTTATCAGCCCATTGTCTGTTGTGTCTTCCTGAGTTACCAGCTCCACATTTAGTGAAGGAGTTTAACACCTTCTTACCTGGAAGAGATGCTCTAAACTTTCATTCAAGAAGTAAAAGGTTAAAAAATTGTATGTGCAGAGGAATGGATGGTGGAAAGGGGTAAAGCCTCTCAGCAGTAGGTTAATTGGAGAGTGGAATACCAGTGTAGATAGGAGCACATAGTTTCCTTGGACAATGTGCTAAAGAACTGGGAGCTGGGAAGGACCAGCTGGGATTGTTAGTGAATTAGCTGAAGTCAGAAACTACTGAATGGAGCAAAGAAGTAAAGGGGAAATGAAGGTTAGGGTATAATTCAGTCTAAATTAGGTGGGCCATTCACAATGCATAAAAGGGCTCTGAGCTTCCTTTCTTGGGGAAAATGGGTAGGAAAGCTCACTTTTATTTGGATGTGTGTTGAGTGGTTGATGTTAAGAATGTGCATACCTAGAGCCTACTTTTTGGAAGTGCATTATCCCACATGAGTTTGGAGGAAGCATTGAAAATGCCATGAGCCTGAAAGACAACAGATTTAGTAAGAAAGACTTGCAACCGTTACGCTGCAAGAGGGTGTAATTGTAATCTCTTGTGAGCCGAAACAAATTCTCTTCGTTTATTCCATCTTCCCTTGCATGTTACAGCATTTGTGTGTGGTTATTAATTATTACCTTTTATTTCTAAATGGTTTCACCATTGAAAGTGGTGGGGCAGGCAGCAAATGTTCTTGGAGACTGTATTTGCTCAACCTTAAATTTTAAAACAATACGGAATCCCCTCCCTTGTGTGTATTGAATAGACTAAGAGCTCATTTGAAGGAGTATCTCAGCAAAGCATATGCAAGGGGGAAGTGGTTAGGTGATTTGGTAAAGCTTTGTAAAGTCTCGTGAACTTCAAGGAAAATTAAGAACAAAGGCCATAAACATTTATGTGTCTGTTATTAGGAAAAGCTGAGTCTGAAAGACTTAGTGATATTTGTTGCTATAAATCCATAAGCATTAACTGTGGTCAGTGGGAGCAACCAGACTCCCAATGGTTGGCTTCCAGTGCTGGTGGGATGTTCACCTGGTTCATACTCGGTTCAGAGCCCATTTTCTTCACCAAAATCCTAAAGGGAGGAGTGGATTTGCAGCATTTTTGGAGACAACTTCTTTTCTGTTTTATTTAACACCCATAAAAACGTTTCAAAGCTGAGGGTTTCTCGGAGCAGCCTGCTAGAACCACCTTCTTGTCAAAGCTGAGCCCCACTCTGTAGACCAAAATAAAGGATAATCAGGTAAACAACCACTTGAGTCCCCTCTGATAGCTTCAGCTAGTTCTTCTGTTGAGTAGGATCTTTGTAGTAGGGGGGAAAACAAGCAACATGCTGGAAAGTTCCTGTTGGGTGCATCCTTGGTACTGGATTATAGAGGTAAAGCAAAACAAGTTTGTGGTTACAGATGGTTTTCCTTTTCCACTTTAAAAAAGATCCCTTCCAGTGATCCTTTCCATGATGTGATGGGAAGAGTTTTGTTGCATCCCTTGGGATGGTGTGGCATTCGCTCTCTGTACAGACCTGCCACCTCATCTGCCCTCAGTTTGCTTAGTTTTCCCCCAGAAGTACAACTGACTGTTGGATTTCTGGTCTTCTCCAACATACAGTAGTTTTAAACAAAGGAATAGGGAATATATTCAATTCCAGAAGGGCTTTGACTAGTGGTGAAACTTTTTCCCCTCCAGCTCCAGCCGTACCTGACACAGCCCGCGTTCATTCCTGTGTTCGCTCTAAAGGCTTATGTCAAGCCCAGTCAGTTTAAATGAGATTCAGAACTGGAACAGCAATAAGTGTTCAATCAAAGTATTTGATAAATCACTTAAACAATCTTGCAGATTGCAAATTCTGTAAATGCAAGTTCTGCACTTAGTCAAGGCTAGTGGATGTGACAAGACTAAGAGACAGCATAGTCAAAACAGCAGGAAGAAAACTCCCGATTCTTTGATGAGATTAAAATACCAGCAATTTCAGTTGCAAGCAGGTAGAACTGTGCCGCCTGAGCAGCTTTCGACCCAATACTTGAGCCTTTGCAAGGAGAATATACAGATGGGATAAAGAAGAGAAGGTTGATTTGATGATTGCAGCATAATTTTACCTTTGCTTTGGGGTATGTGTGTTTTCCTTAATATCTTGAATGGCGTAATTTAGACGGTCAGGAAAGTTTTCCCTCCTGTTAACTGGAATGACAAGTGACTGTAAAAGGAGACAGGAAATCTCAACAAACCCCAGACTGCCCTGAATGCTAAACAATTTCTCTTTGCGTAGTCAGATGATAGCATGAGCTTCCTCAGGGAGAATTTATCCTGGATAAGTGTCTCCACATAAAAGGTGAAAACACAACACTGAAACAAAGTCTTTGACTCGAAACTGGTTTGTTGCCCGCTGCAGCCATTTATATGTCAACTATTTATTTAATGATATCTTTTTCCTACAATTCTATTATCTCAAAGAAATAGGGAAGAAATTGAAACCATTTTTTCTTAGTAGCTTCCAAAATGAAACCTTATGGTTTCTCCTTGGACCTTTTCCCTTAGTATTAAAGAAAGATGTTCAGCAGATGATGATGACACTTATCATTTGTCAAGATATCACACAGTCAAGATTTGAACTAGTTTTTGTGGTTACCAGAAGGAAGATGAAGAATTGCATCCTTTTAGACTGCAGCTAGTGTTGATGTCCATCATTTTAGTCTCAAGAAGCTGTTGGGTTTTGCGTGTGACTAGTTCAATGTTCTCTTGTCATCACTGTCCTTGTTTGTCATTCTAGGGGTGTTTTGATTAGGATCCTGGTGCTGGCCTTCTGTTTGCATTCTGTTTGCTTCCTCTCACCATTAAGACATTTCTAATCCTCAAAAATCAAGACTTTGACCACTTTTGGTCCAGATTACAGTAGGTGCCGATTGACCTGAACTTCGTGATGTGATGCTCTCCTCCCCTCCCAGGCATTTAATTCTAGGGATGTTAACTGATCTCTGTGTCTTTAGCTCCACCGGTTTTACTGCAGCGTATTACAAATTATATGGAACTTTGGCCACCTGTGAGGTTGGACAGATCTGCATTGTCCTGAACTTAAATGCATCCATACATTTATATGTACATACGTATTTATATAGCTGTTACATGCACACAGGCTTCAACGTCCCAAATAAAAGGCTAAATGATTCCTAGAGACCTTTTGCATCACTCCGTAGGCTCAGTGTAACCTCCTGTTTCCAAAAATGTCTGCGGCAGTCCTCTCTTAGTTAAATTAGTTTTCCAAAATCTACCAAAATATGACTGAATGTAATAGATGAGTAGAGATCTACATCTGAGACCAGTAGCCACCAAAATGCCTCATTCCATTACCAATGATAATTTACAAACTACACTAAAGTCTACTTCACACACAGTTAAACTTCTCTAGCAGTTAAAAAGTAATTTCCCACTTTAAGGTCATTTTTACTCTTAAGAAAAGATAATACTTGAGACTTGCTTTCTCCCCTAAAATATGCGTTTAACACAAGGAACCCACCTTAATTAATGGAAATCAGGAGCTATAAGGACTCACACAAAACTATATGGTCTGTGCAAGGTAGAAACGTTTTAAAATCTTGCTTTGCTCACACGATGCCAGGGTATTTATTTTCTGGTATGTCTCTGGCTCTGTCTAGCAGCTTTGGAGAGGTTAAGCTCTGGGTGTGCGTGCAAGCGTGTGTGTGCGTGCGTCTGTTGTTTCTTTCTTCTTGAAATGCTTCACCACAGTAGGCGAAATGGATGAAACATAGAAAAAGAGAGACAATAAATAGTTTCCTAACCTGGCTCGGATAATAGAGAAAGTTCGTTAGATTTATTAATCCTCGTTTTCCTTTGGACTGTCAGGCTTAGAGTGACAGTAAAAAAGCTTGTGACGACTTTGGCTAATTTGCACTCCATTCACTTTCTCATGAAAACCCATCAGGATGACTGAAGAACTGCTCTGCAATTGACCTTATTCAATGGCAGAGTGATATACTGGGAAACAGGCCAGTTTTTACAATGCCGAAAAGAGCAAATTGGACGGAATCTTTGTTCCTCTCTTTTTTTCTCTTTCCTTTTTATGCCAGTCTTGCTCTAGTTAAGCTCTCTCATTTGTTCCAGCAGTAGCTCTAGGGCTCAGGTCACCCTCTGGGGCTGCCATTGCAGGTGATCACTGGGCTGCTTGTCTTGGAGGCAGAGAGGAGAGAGAAAGGGGAGCACTGGAGCACTCCGCTGCAGTGAACAAGATGTAAGACCACGTGCTCAGCCAGATGTTCAGGGACAGGAGGCTGGTTCTGTCTCTGCATGCAGAAATCGCTGGTGCTCAAACAGGTTGTAAGCATCTGAGAGCCAGGAGGCAACCGGTAGCCACGTGCAGCGTTCTTGCATCACTCTTTGGGTGAAGCTGGTGAAGGTCATGGCAGAGAGAGACGGGGAGGATGTTCTGGGCTCATCTGGGAAACCTTTCTGCATCCCTTCTATGCACACACCAGCCCAGCAAACCTGGATCTTTGGCTTTCTCCAGCAAGGTGAACGAGATGCACTTTGCGTGGCCAACAGGCTGCTGGTGGAGCTCCCAAATAGGGTGTGGGGACAGCTATCCCCTTAAAGAACAATTAGTGTTTTATGCAAAAGAGGACATGAATGAGAGTCCAAGTCCGATTAGCACATGAACAGTCAGTGCTCTGGCAGATCCTGGATTTAACGGAGGTGATAGAGGAAAGCAAAACAATTTGAATTGGAGTCTGAGAGCTGGACTGGTGCTGTTTTGGGGTGGATTCTCTCTCTTTTAAGTTACTGAAACTGCAGCTTTGTCTCCAGGTTTCAAGTGTGGTTTCTGTAAAGATTTCTGACTAGTGAGATGCTGCTGTTGATGTTTTTAACAACAATAATTCCAAGATGTGCTGTAGGTCCCATCTTTGCTGCTCTCCAACATGTGCTGTGTTTCCCTGCTAAAGCAGCAGGTTTTCACTTGGTGGCAGCTGTGTTCTTGGTTGTCACCTCGTTTGATGAAGCCCTTTGGAGGAAGTGAACTGCATATTCCACAGATGCAGGAGGCAACAGACTCTTTTCTACTGACGCTTTAGGGGGCAAATGTTCTCTTGAAGGGAAACGGTTTTACTGGCACAATGGGTCTTGAAATGCAGGATAGAGAATGGCCTGGATTGGAAGGGAACTCCAAAGGTCATCTAGTCCAGCCCCGCTGCAGTGAGCAGGGACATCCTCAACTAGGTGAGGTTGCCCAGAGCCTTGTCGAGCCTCACCTTGAGTATCTCCAGGGCTGCTCTTAGAAATGCCCTCCCTGTCTCTGTTAGGTCTTTCTCCTCATGTGTCTCTCATCTCCTTGGGATCTCCCACGGTTGATGACCCTGGGTGGTGTGACTTCCACCACTCGCTATTTTCACATGCTGCAGAGTCACTGGCATCGTTCGAATCTTCTCTCTGTCATCTCCTTGCCCTCCTCCTTCTGGTGCCCTCAGGTCCTCCAATTTCCCCTTCTCTCTCTATCAAATTCTGCCCATGTCCGCACCCTCATTAATCAATGTCAAGTCCCAGAGTGTACAACAAGGGCTGTATTCTTCAACTGCCCCCTCAGCCCTCATACATCCCATTGTTCCAAAAAACTGATTCAGATGGCAAGAAAACAGCCGATGCAGCACATAAAAGAGATGAGACAGAAATGAAAAGAATCAAGGAGGGGAAGAAAAAAAAAAAGAGGAGGCATTTTTTTCCCCTGAAACACTCGAATAAATACTGGGCAATGATAATTTAAATTATTCATACATTTATGAAAACATCCATTGAAAAGTGAAGTGTATGATGCTCTTTGTCTACTTTTTACTTGTCTCTTGTTTGTGATTAACCTTTACTGTAACTTGGGCTGGCAGTGCCCCCATCACAAAGACCAGACTTTTCCTTCCATGGGAAAAAAATGTTTCATCGTATCCAAATGAAAAATTAAGTGGAGGTATTTAGTGCTGATGTGGCGATTTGGGGCAGAGCATTCAAAGATGCAGTATTATCCATGTCTGTAGGCCAAACACTGCCTATTAAATAAAAAAAAAGGCGGGGGGGGGGGAAGAAGTAGACAAAGCCAGCTTTTACTAGCGTGTTCCCTTACAGCATGGTTTGACATAGATTCTACTTCCAGTAGCATGACGTCCTTCAGGAGCCAGAGCCTCACCCTATGTGGGGTATGGGATCTGCGGCTCTCACAAAGGGAGCATCCGTGTGTCAGTGTGATCATGCATCTCAGAAAACAGGAAGGGAAAAAGCAGTTTGATGAGTTGGATTAAGACCCCTAAGAAGTGCAAACTGTTTGAGAGAGCAGCATTAACTGTGGAGAGACATTGGAAACCCTGTGAATGCCCAGAGGATGTTTCTTCTGCTTTTTCGGTCTCTTTGCTCAGGTTTTGTGGGCACTGCCTGGTTTGAGGCGAGATGAGTAGGTGGCACAAAAGGCCAATGGGATCCGGGCTTGGATCAGCAACAGTGTGGCCAGCAGGACTAGGAATGTCATTCTCCCCCTGTACTGGGCACTGGGGAGGCCTCCCCTCGAGTACTGGGGGCAGTGCTGGGCCACTTACTTCAAGAAAGAGATTGAAGGGCTGGAGTGGGTCCAGAGGAGCAACGAAGCCGGGGAAGGGACTGGAGGGACAGTCTGATGAGGAGAGGCTGAGGGAGCTGGGGGTGTTTAGCCTGGAGAAGAGGAGATGCAGGGGGGACCTCCTCCCTCTCTCCAGTTCCCTGAAGGGAGGTTCTAGTCAGGTGGGGGTTGGGCTCTTCTCCCGGGCAACCAGCATCAGGTTGAGAGGGCAGGGCCTGAAGCTGCCAGGGAAGGGTTAGTTGGATGTCAGGAAGCCCTTCCTCATGGAAAGGGTGATCAGACACTGGAATGGGCTGTCCAGGGCAGTGGTGGAGTCCCCATCTCTGGATGTGTTGAAGAACAGCCCGGCTGTGGCCCTTAGTGCCCTGATCTGATGGATAGGGTGATGTTAGGTGCTGGTCTGGTCTGGATGAGCTCAAAGGGCTTTTCCAGCCTCATTGATTCTGTGATCCTGTGAGCAGTGGACTATTAGATGGAATATTCATTGCCAGTAGTGATAAACAATCTAATGTCAGGAATAACAACGATCATTTGAGAGGGTTTGGAAAACTCCGATCTGGGGGCACTCTGTTCTTTTGGGATATCGCTGCTACTTGTTTTTATATTTTTTTTCCTTTTCTTTTTGGTTTTTTTTTTTTTTTGGAGAAAAATTGTCCAAGCAAACTTCTCTTTTAACATTTGTGTCTTGCTTGTAATTCGTCAAATTTCTCTCCAACTTCCAAACCAGAGGGGTCTGGAGAATGTCGTATAGTTTATAGATAATCATCCAAACATTTTTATTCTCAAGTGAGCATATTTTGTCCTGCAAATATGCATTTCTGCCTTTCCATAACTCGTTGAGTATGTGAGAGGGGGAACTATTGTCTAGCGGTCAAAGCCAAGGGATTTTAAGCAAAGATTTAGTTACTCTTCTGTTGACTCCGCAGTTGACTTTGTGTGTCTCCTGCTCTGGCAGGGGGACTGGACTAGATGATCTTTTGAGGTCCCTTCCAGTCCCTGATGTTCTGTAATTCTGTGACCTTGGACAGTCACTTCTGCTCTGAAAGCTTCATTTCCTTCTGGAAGTGGGTGGAACAGTTTGGAACCCATGCAGGAAAGTGCATCTGGAGCTTAATAGAGCATCCTGAGGTTTCTCTCAGTAGGTGCTGGTGGGCCTTGGCGATTGACTCTCTAATGGCCAGGGTTTATTACTATCATGGCACTCACCGTGGGACTTTGGTAGATTTTCTTTCGTGCCTTTTTCAGTCTTTTTTTTGCATGTACCTTCTAGGGTTGGGGGTTTTTTTTTCCCCCCTTCAGTTTTTCCATGTAGCAAAATTACTCCAAAACTTGTCCTCTGCATCTATCTTGTCTAGGATTTACTGGGTTGGTATTTTAATGCTGTCTCTGGATTGGTCTTGTGCTGAGGTGAAGCATGTGCCCTTGTTTCAACAGAAAACATTTTTAGTAAGTCCACTAATGGATAAATCTACTCAAAGAGGCTGTCAGCCATAGGATACAGTATTTATATAGAAAGTGTGGTGGAAAACTGTATATTAAAAGAGGAAAGGAGCTGGAGCAAGAGTCCTAAATCAAACTCCTGGCAATACACTGTCTTGGTGTGTATTTCTTGCTAGGCTGTGATTCCTTTTTCTTGGAAATTCTCCAGACCTTCCTGGCTCACTGATCTGGGATTCTTTTCAATGTACTGGATATATGGAGCAGTGGGCAGACTTCAAATGCTGCTGAGATGTTTTGGGGTATGCAAAGACATCCAAAATGTTGGTTCCTCTTTCTTAGCTGATTTGCATAAATCCTCCTTCACTGCTTCCAAGCTTTCCTCTAGTTTCAGAGCAAGAAACAGGCATCAGATCCCTCTTTCCCATTCAGGCACCAAACTGAATTGCCTTTGGGATCAGTCAGGTGCTGTAGAGCTCACGTCCTATGGCAGAGCACCTCTGCTCCTCCTTCGTTAACGAATGGGCAGAGATAGGGCCATGCAGAAGCAGTCCAAGTTACACCAGGAGGAGCAGTGGGAAGGGTAATCTGTGCATGAACAGCCCCAAACATCCCAGTTTTAAGTTTGGGTGAAGATGGTTTCATGGGGATCTGGCTCTTCCAGCTGCAAAGCCCCATCACTTGTACGTAACTGTTGCACTTTCTCATGCCAGCCCTTTCCAGGCTGAGGAATCGAAATAATTTCCTTCAATTCCTCACCTTAGCATGGTTTAGAAATAATCTCTGTACGATCCATTCCCTCCATGGCCGTTTGGGGCATGACTGGGCTCTGCAGCCGCTCCCCCCGCCCCATCCACCAGCCCCCAGCTTTGCCCATAGAAGGTACGGAGATGCCTTGTTGTGCGACTCTCCCTCCTCCCACCCAGCCACCAATACTGGGCTCTGGGAAGGTAGCCAAATGCCACTGAGGACACTGGAGCAATAAATCATCCTCCTTCCAACATCTGCAGCCCCAAAGGCTAGCCCCTTGCCGATGATGATCTCGCCTCCCACCCCCTGCTTTTTATCCTGTCCCTCTCTGACAAAACACCTATTGTCATAGCCTGAGTGAAGAAGAGTCCTTTTTCCTTTACAAAGGCCCTCTGAAGCCAAGTTGTGAGCTGCCAGCGAAGATGCCGATGTCTCGGCGGGGAGTCTATATCTCACTCTTTTTCTCTGTGGTTCATACTTTTTTCTCTCTCTCACGGGGGTCACCCAAAGCCTTTCACTCTGGCTTCATATTCACATAAAGACATCAAGAAAAAGAAAAACCACACCAGAAAGAATTATTAGGCATGGCTGTCAAATGCTTTATGGGTTGGGGGGGTGGTGTAGGGGGAAAGAACAGTAACTCTTTATGTGCTGGCATTGTTATAGGAGCTAATGTACCACTGCCTGGTTCGCAGGAAGATGCTGCATGCCCTAAGAATTGCAGCGACATGTTAAACTGAAGTGCTGTGTCTCAGCATTTTGATTCCATTTCTGGTTCCTTAGCAGGTTTTCCTATGTTATAGGGGGCTTTTTCCAGATCCCACTTCCTCAAAGAAGTGGCTTTTTGGGGTGAGGGAAAGTCTTTATTGACCGCCATCATCTCGCTCCTGGGATTTTTAGGGTTGCGTAGATCAAACTGTCCCCAGTCCCTAGGAGTTTAGACATCCAGACACTATTGCAGCAAACCCTGCCTGAAGTATGAACGTTTCCCCATGGAATGAGCAAATAAGCTGAAAAATGGAAGAGAAGAGCCTTCTCGCCCCTCATCCTAAGAGCAGAGGGACACAGACGCTTTGCGTTTGCTCCCGGTGTAACAAGATGTGGCTTTGGAATCCTGAACTGGCCTGTCTGCAGCGGGATAAGGCTGGAAAACCTTCCTGTATCTGCTGCCCGTCTCTATCCATCATGTTCCCGGGGAACTTTGGAGGGTTGTGAGCTGAAGGCTTCACAAACAGGTCACCTGCCTGAGGTTCATCCCAATGCCACGTAGCTATGTGTGTTTTTAACCCTTTTTAAAGCTGTGTTCCTCTGCTGTCAGAACCCCCTGGCTGCCTTGGAGAGGAAGAGAAATGAAAAACTTAATTTAATCCTTTGGAAGGCTGTGACTGTAAAGTTAACAGTCGAGTAACCTATTAAAATTTACAGTGCAAGGCATCGGAACGGGAGAGAAGTGCACGGGGATGAAGTTTAAAGCATCCTTATAAAAAGCCGGAAACCTAACACTGCATTCCTACAAATTATTCCCTTAGCAAACATTTTTATTTCCAATTAGTAAAAGAAAAATTGCTAATTTGCTGCAGTTGGACAGGCCTGACGTCTCAATCTGCAAAGTGTCAGTGCTGTGAAAGGAAATGTTTCACACTGTGCTGGAGAGAGAGAGCAGCTCTAAAGAGGGTCAGGGCATCGGGCCCAGAAACCAGATTGACTGGCCATAGTGCTAAATTACTCACACAAGACACACATTGTCTGCAGTGCCAGCTCCAGAGGACTCACTTTCTCATTCTTTCCTCTTTTTGAGTTGGTGCTTGTGGGGGAGGTGAGTGCTGGAAGGGCACAGCAGAAGGGGGCATGAAGAGAAGAGGGAGGAGGGCCACTTTCATCAAGTGCGTGGTCTCGTCTCCGCTTCCATCAGAAGGATGAGCCCCTGCTTGGTTGCAGGGAGGTGGAATCCCACCCTGACCCCCAGCCACAACCCATTTGGGAGCTGCTCCCTGAAACCAGGTGCCCTCTGTTGCAGCCCAGGTGTTGGATGGGGTGAGGTTACTATTGAGATAAAGGCTCAGCCTGTTGATGAACAACCCCTCCACATCCTTAACAAAATGAAGTGTCACCCCGCAGCAGTGGTTGTTGGTTTTTAGTGCCAGTAGCAGTGTTCTTGGTGTCAGAGAGACAGACCTGTACAACATGTCTTGCCCCACAGGGTGTAATCCTGGAGAACTGAAGGATGCCAACAATGATACAAAGGGGCAAGAAAAAGAAAGGAGTAGGAAGACAACAGTGCAGGTCTTCAGGGGTGTGAAAGTCAAATGAAAAATTCTCTGGCTTTTAGCACTCTCGGGGTTCTGAGTTCAAAATCATAGAATCATAGAATATGTTGGGTTGGAAGGGACCCTCTAAAGGTCATCTAGTCCAACTCCCCTACAACGAGCCACAACAAAATTCCTCTGTTGCATCTGTTTGACAGTCATCAAGAATCCTTTAATCTAAACACTACTTTGAGGTTGTTGTACTAGCCAGGATGTAAATCTGGATTTTATGAACCCCTCTAGTGATGTGAGTTGTCCACACTGACCTAGAGGCATCACTGCATCTTTTCTGAGAGGCTCAGAAGGCATAATCTGCTTTTTAAGGCTTTACCTCGGTATTTTCCTGCTATGTAGCTGTGTTGAGCAAAGCGAAGACTAACAGATTGACGTGGCTCATTTTGATGTTATGCAGGCTGGTATTTGAATGTAAATAATTATTATAATTATTTTATTAATCATGTATTGAAAAAAAACAAACAAGGCGAGGATCAAGTTCACAAATAATTACCACTTTCTACTTGGCAGTTTTAGTATCTGCCTGTGAAAGGGTTTCTTATGCTTTCAGTTCCTAGTTCCCCCCTTGCTGCTCCCACCCCAACTTTTGCTCTAGTTCTGTGTACTGGGAGGACTATTTAGCTGAAGATGGAGAGCGATAGTGAAGATGCAAAGTGCTCATGAGCTTTAGATGTTTATTTGTCTCATCACGGGGCAGGGTGTTGCAGCACTCAGATGCATGACGGAGGTGAACTTTGCGCTCTTATGAATCAGCTGCTTGAAAGTAATATTTTATTATTATCTACTTTGCTATTTATACATTTTACTAGTTATATGGTATTTAAATATAATATTTATATAATATTTAAATAATATATTTTTCCTATATTATGTCTATATTTTATTATTTACATACTACATTATTTTATCATTAGTATATTTTTGTTATGTATATATGTTATTATTTATATATTTTATGTTGCTATATAAATCTATTTTTATATGTTCAGTTTATTTATATCTATTAGATTTATGTATTTATATCTACTTGATTTATTATATTCATATATATCAGATTTATTACTTAGCTGCTGGTAGCTCTTGTGGAGCAACTTCAGCGTGCAGGAAAGACATCTTAATTTCTCTTTCATTTTCAAGCAAGCACTGATTTCTTTGTGCTAAAAGTCTTCCATGTGGACACAGCATTCCAGTTCATTTGCTGGAGGAGACTGATATCCAAGAAGGAGCTTTTAGCCTGCCTGGGAGGAAGCTTTTGCACCTTCACATAACAATCCCCATAGCCCCTTTCCTAGCCAGACAGGTTCTGGGTTTCTTTCTGCTGATAATCCCATCAGGACCTTTGTTTTCTGATAAAACTAGATTCCACTGGAGAAACCTAAACACATTAGAGGCTCCATTACAGCCCCTACACACTTCTTCAAACCTGCCCTGGGCTTCCTGTGTGTTAAACAGAGCAGATGCCCAGCCCTCTGCGCAGCGGCCAGTCCCGCCGTCACGGTTATTCCTGATAGCCGGGTACAGCTGCCACGATAAGGCCGTAACATTTCCAATGTGCCCCTATTTAAAACAAAAACAAAAAAAAAAAAAGAGAAAAAGGACCTTGCCTGTAGTCAGATAACTAATGGGATAGTTTCTTTGTCAAGTGGGAAGATGCTGCTCTAAAGAGTCAGTTTACAGTCTCTTAATTGGCATGGAGCTCAGCAGGCAGTTGGGAATCATGGAATCATAGAACCATTGGGTTGGAATCCAAAGGGATCCAACCCCACTAAAACAAGCAGGGCCATCAGTCACCAGACCAGGTTGTCTAGAGCCCCAGCCAGCCTGACCTTGAACGGCTCCATGCATAGGGCTTCCACCACCTCTCTGGGCAGCCTGTTCTAAGGATCTCCCCCTCTCAGATTCAAGAACTTGTTCCTCCTGTCCAGCCTCACTCTGCCCTTTTCCAGCTTCAGACTGTGACCCCTCATTCTATCTTTCCTTGCCCTTGTGAACAGCCTTCCCCAGCCTTCTGACAGCCCTTTCAGGGACTGGGAGGTGACTCTAAGTTCTCCCTGGAGGCTTCTCTTCACGCTGAACAACCCCAACTCTCTCAGCCTGTCCACTTGTGATGATCTGATAGGAAAACAGCACTGCATAGTAGGTGTGAAAGAGAGAAAAAGCAGCTTATTTTGGGTTCTGGATTTGAGTGTTACACAAAATCCCTGTTTTTCTGTGAGCCAGACCTTTCCTTGTGCTGGCTGCCAGCTCAGGGAGCTCCGGCGCTGTTTGTGTGAAACTGAGCCCATCAGTGCATCCAAGAGTCGGTTTCCGTTGAGAAGGCACATTCGAGGATCTTGTACAGGAAGGAAAGGAAAGGAGAGAGTGAATCAAACTTCTGGGAGGGTTTAGGAAGTTTTTGTTGGGGCTGAGTGGAAAGATGTGTGAGCCATAGTCTGCACATGGATGAGTAAGGAACCGGAGGCCCCTCCAGGTCACTTCTCATGTTCTTTGGGGCAGAACTTTGCCTCATTGAAAAATAATTGTGAGGAAAAATTTGTATGGGAATCAGCAAAAAATTGTCAGCAAGTTCTTCCTTTCTTAATTGTTGTCCTGCTATCCAAGGAATGCAGATAGTGAGTTGCAGTGGAGCTCCTCAGGGGTCTCATCATGACCTCATGTGGGCATCTCTGCAGTGAGGAGAGCATTTGTGGTCAGTCAGGGCTGAAGGGACTGGGACTTGTGGTTCAAAAATCTTTCCAGGTGAAGAATTTGGTCATTTCTCAAGTCAAACCTAAAAAACCCAGAACAACCCACCAAGTCCCCTTGAGTCACTCTGTTATGTTTTGTCAATCAGTGAAAGGGATGCTGGACGCACCAGCCAGGGGTGATATGGGCTGTGGGCACAGCTGTGGGCACATGCCCCATGCCAGGAGCCAGACGTGGTGGCAGAATCAGCTTGAACACCCTGTTCCTCCTGTGTCCTAGGGCACACATACTGTTTTTTTCCCAGTTCTGTAGGACTGGAAGCTCTCCAGGCACATTCCATATGCAAACACTCTCACCCCTGAGCAGCACCTCTGTCACAAGGGACACAGTCTGTCAATGAGTCCCATAACCCCCCACCACAGAGGGATTTCATACTTCTAGGAGCTAAGGAGAGAAGACCACACTATCCACCACATAGGGTGTCCTGCTTTTTGGGTTGCTTTCTTTTTTTAATCTTCCTGACTTCTGGTGTCATCCTTCAAGCTAGAAAAATATATTCATGCTATAGTTACAACTGTGATAGCCATCCAGAGGTCCTTTGGCAACCAGACGTTCCATTTTCTAAGCTCTGCTGCAGGGGCAGTGGCTGGCCTCGTAGACCTTACACCACATATATTGGAACAGCCAAGCAAATTTGCCTTGAATCTGTAGTTTTCAGAAGAATTTGTCCTAATTCCCTGTCATTTGTGGTCTTTCTCATAATCGTTTTTCTTCTCAGTGGGCTTCACAGTTGGGTAAACCGGTACTGCTTAGTCTTGATATGTGGCTGGTAGCTGTGGAGACCCACATGCCCAGTGCTGGAAAACACATTCCAGCCACAGGAATCTCCAAGAGGCTTTTCTGAAGCCTCATCGTTGGTGACCAGTGCAGGTGCTTTTGCCCTACCAGTGTTTTCTTACCTGTTCTTACCACTCACTCAAGGGTGGGTCTAGATCTCTGAAGGGGGTTGCATCACAGGTTCTTCTGAGCTGATGCCCCAGAATGATCAAATGAACTTGAGTTGCCTTTTGAAACAGGGATTGGTCAGAAACTCCTAAAGTGATTTTCACCCTGGTTTACTGACCAGAGTTAAACCTGGGTTATTGCATTCTGCTTGTTCAAGCTCGGCTCAAGCCAAACGGAAATGCTGTTTTAAGAGCCAAACGCCTTGGCCCTTCTGCAGGTTTGTTTTGGGTTGTTAGGTCCTTGCTGTGGTTCCTCTCTGAATTCAATTGCATTTCAGCTGGTGTTTAATGGATTCCTAGTAGAGACAGCAACTATAAAGCACTTTGGGCTCTGCCAGCATGTAAAACATCCCTGTTCTGAGATACAGGGATTTTGTTTTTCTTTTCTCTTCCTTGATTGTTTGTTTTTCACTCAGACAGATCTGTTAGTTATAGTGGAGGGGACAGTTACACTCCTGAGAGATAAGCCAGGCTTCAAAGTCTGAATTGATGTGTGTATAATTCTGAGCTTACTGGGGTCAAAGGTGTTTGCATCTGCGGAGGAATGACAGCCTTATTGTTAAGATTAGGACCGAGGAGCTTGGAACTCAATTTCTAAATGCCAGACACGATAATTTGGGCACGTCACCTAATTTCTTGTCTCAGTCTTGTGTGTAGCATTGGGACAGTAATCCCCCACTTTCTGTGTTCTCACTGGTTATCTCTTGCATCTGCTCATTTCACAAGGTTTCTTTCGCAGACTCATCTTCGCAGGGCTACAGTCCTTTGTCCTGGGTGCTGCTGATAAGAAATGGTGGGAAACTTGGTCAGGCACAAGGATGTTCAGTCGCAAGATTGTGTGATGTGGTGCTTCCTCATTACTTGGAAATATCAGATTGGGGGTGGGGGGGGTAATGGAGAAAAATCTGTCCCCATCCCAGACTGAAAGACAAGCTATCAGCACTGAAATTTTCCCTTACATAAAAGGTGGAGGAGTCAACAGGGTTTAATGGGCAGGGTGGTCGGACTTGATGTTCTTGGAGGTCTTTTCCAACCGCAATGATCCTGTATTAATGAGATTCTTGGGTGTTCTAAGACCTTAGGACTTAGGTAGACTTATATCTACCTGCCTGAAGACGAGCTTTGGTTTTTTTCCTCCTAGCTAGCCAGAGCGGTGCATTAAGAGAACAATGATTTGTTCGTTGTGTTTCACAGAGCACTCATGGCTTGTTTTGAGCCAAATTTGCTCTTTGAACAGCCTGATTTGAACTGTACTACTGTGCTTTGGAGAAAGAGCAGTGGGAGCTGGCACAGCGGTGTCCTGCCACATCAGGCATTTCTTCACGTAAATTAACAGATAAAGGTCAACTCGTGTCGCCCTAGCCATGACGCAGCTAACAGAAGTGTTGTTTGTGAAGCAGCTGCTGATAATCATTGGCGAGCAAATGGCTTTGAATTTTATAGCTCCTGTTATCTGAAACTAATAAAAAAAACAATGCCAGTGACGAGTCGAAGGTCATCTCATCTCTCCGTTGAGGTTGGATCCTATTGAACAAAGCTCAAGACTATCTGCATTTTTGGTCTGATAGTCCATAAAGAAAAGTTTTTGAGTGAGGGGTGTGAATCAAGGATCTACTCAGTCACAAAATCATTGAATGGGCTGGGTTGGAAGGGACCTTAAAGATCATCTAGTTCCAACCCCCTGCCATGGGCAGTGACACTGCTCACCAGACCAGGTTGCTCAAAGCCCTGTTAATTAAGGTTCTTCCATTAACACTGACACAGAAGTTTTCTTTTTCTTTTCATATTTGATTTCCTGATCACTGTGCTCTGGGAGAGAACGGAGATCAGGGAGTGTATTTCCAACTGGATCAGGTGCAATGCCAGTGAACCAAGCACTGGGATGCTTGTGAACCACTTTGGAAAAAAATTCAATTTAATGGAAAAATCTATTGAAACCATCCCAATACCTTTCTGGGAGCCCATTGTGCCAAGTGCACAACATAGAGAGACAGCAATAAATCATGGTGCTCCGTGCCTCAAATAGATAATCAATTTAATTGAAAGCATCAATAATCATAGTTTGACATTTATTACCCTGTGGATGTTTTATCTTTTAGGCTGGGGGACAGCGGGGCAATGATGAATACCAGTTCTGCCATGGAACACAATTATGTGGTGCAAGGAAAAGGATTTTATGTTCGGGGTGGGGGAAGGCAGCAAGAGTCATAATTGAAGCAGATTGCATGAAATCTGTGAGAAATAAGTACATTTAACTCAAACACATGTAACTTGGAATTCTGGCATTGTGGCTCACGAGATAATGTCACAAATGCTGCGATGGGGGTGTGTGTGTCTGTTTTTAAGTGTCTTAGGACAGGAATCCTGCAGGGCCAGGTCTCCTTCTATTTGAAATAGCGCAATTCTTCAATTAGTCTTCAGCTGTCATTTGAACCACCATTTAGAAACCACAAGTCCTGCCCCTGGTGAAGGTGAGAGCACAGAAGTCTTCTGAAGGTGAGAGGTTCCTCAAGCTGAGCTCCTGTCCCAGCTGTATGTCAGCCAGATGATGGCTTTGGAGGTGATTTTCATGTCCTAACCTACAGGCTGAATGTCTGAACTAGGAAAGGAGGATATACGATTGTGACTTGTAACTTTCCCCTCCAATTGGCAGCCTTGGGTGTAGCAAAATAAGTAATTACAGACCATAGTGTGACTTTTTCTTCCTTCTCTGCTTTGCTTCAGTGTTTATCCTAATACCAGCGACCATTATTTTATTGCTTTAAACAAAAAACCTGCAAATAACTTCTGCCTTATACAAATGTGCCTCTTAAACACAGCAGTGATCCTTCAATACAGCCTGGGGATGGAAGGATGTGATGAGGATGAGCCTTTCAGACACTGCAGACACCACAGACTCATCCTGAGCCCCAAAGTCCTTTATGGACCTCGATGACAGGGTGATACTAAATAGTCAAAGCAGTAAACTACCCTTCAGCAGGAGATGTATGAACGCTGTGCTGAGGATGATGCTGTTTCTCTGTGTGAAAGCTGCAGTATTCCAGCCACAGCTGTTCAGCTGTCTGTGCTGGGAGGAGGAGGAGTTGCAGCCGGGACCATCCCACTTGCCAGGTTTTGGTCCCTTTCCAGCTGGGTCTGAACAGGTGCTGTGGGCAAACAGGGGGGGAACCCACCGCAGCCCTTTGCTAATGAGTTCATCCTTCCCTTCCTTAAGTCCAACCAGGACCAATTGACCCTGGTGACCCAGCAGCACAGCCAGGGAGCTCTGTTGCTTTTGCAGAGCCTGCTTTACGCTCTCTCAGTCCCAGCAGGTTTAGGGTGTTGAGCAAGACAAGAACCAAGTTTCTGAGATAGTTCATCTGCTGTTGTGTCATTCCCACAAAGCAAGGGCTCCCTTGACAGCACGTTGAGATTATTTGGTGAGACAGGATCTCTGAACTCTGCTCAAACCAGGGACTATTTACTTTGGGGTGGCAGTTTAAAAAATGCTTGGCTTCATTAAACCCCCTTCAATGGCTCAAATGCGCTTCGTTTCCATCATCTGGATACATTATGGACATTTCTTTGTCTGTGATCTACTGGTGGTAGTTCTGAAGATGTAAACAGAAATGCTATTTGGCAAGATCGTGTACAGAGACATCTTCTAACCTCAATGTTCCTTTTGGCACGAGATTAAAAAACTCCTCGTAATCGATACCCAGAGCTGGATCTCCCAAGATGTTCCTCAGGACTTTACTCCGGGTGTTTAATAACAATCAGGACTGTGTGCTCTTTTCAAAACTTGTAAGGAAAAAAAAAAGTCCTTTTATAAATTATTTTTTTATTGTCACTGGTGCTGCAGTGAAAGAAGCTCCAAATGCAGAATCCCAATGGAGTTGCTAAGAATAATGGATGAGATATTTAAAAACCCCTATGGCCGTTTTGGTTTCCCTCAGGAAAGTTTGCTGCAAAGATATCAGAGGAATTTTTTAATCAAGGTATATTTTATGGAGAGTGAGAATCTTTGCTTTGAGGATTGTGGTCAAGAAGTGGAGGGAAGTGTCTTGTCAGGTGTCTTTTTGAAGTGGCTGGCAATGGGGTCATCCTGCAGAGAAGGTGCTTAACCAACAGGCAGGCAATGGTCAGGTTCTCCCACCTCAAGAAGTGAAGGGCTCGCTGTGTTTATCAACTCATTTCTCTGATTATTCACTGGATCTTTTAATTAGAGCTCTGTCTAGATTAGGGCTGGCATATCTCTCGGGAAATACAAGCCCATTTCTGTCTTGGAAACCAGAAGTGTTTGTGGTAGAGAGGATCGGTGCTTCTAATGTTCTTAAAGGATGAGCAGCTCTTGTTTGCCCCAGTGCACGTGTGCATGTACTGGCCAGACAGCCCCCGGTTATGACGCGATACCCCTATATCAGCACAGCAGGGTCTCCTGAAATAGCTGCAGAAACAGATTAACCTTCTGGATCCCGTCACTTGCAATCACCCCAAATCCAGAATCCACATGGGATGTGATCGCAGGGTGCTGGCAGACGTCACATTTTCTGGGTGGGTGTTTTCTGGAGGCTCAGTGTACAGCAGCCTGTCTTCTGCCCTACAGTCCATTGTAACTGGTGGGTTATTGGTAACCAGTCATCACCCCTGATTCTCAGCTGCACTGTGATCTGGCAGTTTCGGGACGTGTTGCCCTCACACCTTGGGCAGCTCATCCAGAAAAGCTGGTAAAAAGAATGCAGCAAAAAATCCTCTCCAAACCTGTAACTTCGTGTTCAGAAGGAGCTTTTTAAGAATCAGAAGTGCACCCGAGCTCACATGTCCTGTTGCTTTGTTATTTGTTTTGTTTTGAAAGCAAAACCACACTCCCTCCCCCCATCCCTCCCTGCCTGCCCCAGCCCCTGACAATGCTTGAAGTTCTCTGCTGTGAGTTGAACAGCTGGCTGGGGAAGCAGATAGAACATGAGAACATGTCAAGAACATTCTTTCAAGTCACAATGGAAAGAGAATCGGTATCTAAACAGTTGGGAGGATGTCACTGCCCCGAAAACCGTCGGAGCGGTGCCCCAAGTTACAGAAGGAGGTTTGAGGGCAGAGCAGGAGAATGAGGTGTGGTGCGGAGACAACCTCTGGGGAAGACTAAATGTAGAACTGCTCAGTTTGAAGGAAACAAAGGTATGAGTTGTGGCTTGTAGATGCTAGAGATAGCTGATTGCTGGGAGCACAAAGCTTTCAGGGCAGGTTGGTACGGAGGCTCGGGTGCAGTTTGGACCTCCTTTCTTCACTGGAAAAGGCAAAGGTGGGTGTCAGGTTGATGCTGTGTCTGAAGTGAAGGGAAAGATCCTCAGTACTTGTGGGACAGAAGCTCAAGCAAAAGATTCTATGTTTTTTGTCTCAAGGTGGCTTGTGCAGGGCCAGAAGTTCTCTCCAATACAGTGTGTGGTGCAGAGGGTGTTGAGCTACGTCTGGTGACAGCTGGAGGGGATTTTCAGCTGTGGGTGCTCCTTTTCTGTTCCTTTACTGGAAGAAGAAAGCAGGAGGTTTGAGCTTTCTCAAATCAGTATCTCCCACCTTGTGCAGAGTGCAGCAGCTCATCTGGTCAGGATACAGACCTCAGTGGAAGAGGTGCTGCTGGCATCCCATAGTGCAAGGGATCGTAACGAGCGGAAACTTTCACATCCCTTCATCTTTGAAGTTCTTGAGAGGCTCAGTGCATCCTTCCACTTCAACCGGGAGGTTTTAGCTTTCTCTCCCAGGAATTACTTAAAGAGGCTTTTGAGGCATTTGCTCTGAGGTTCCGACTTTTCTAGGAGCTGATGTAGGACACATACCAAATGTCAGTGGAGACACAAGTCGTCTCTGTCCCTCTGGGATTCTTTTTACTCCCTTGGTTTTAGAAAGGTTTGGAAATGGGATCAAGCCAACTAATATTCTTGTAGGCATCCTGGAGAAGGTGAAGACTTGCTTCTTCCTAGGCTCCTGATGCACGAGGCAGCATGTGCTACCCTGTCAGAGATACATTGCGAGGAGTGATTCACGTTTATTGTTTATGCAGATGCTCTAAAGATGAAGGATCACCTTAGCTTTAATGTTTTTTTTTAGCTTGCAGTTGTCATCCTCTGATTTGGCAATTCCTGAAACGCTGCTGGTTTACAAACCAGTTGCCAGGGGAAGCTGCAGACACTCAGGATGGCATTTGTTCCCCCAGAGCTATACCCAGCCCTATTATATCCTGCCCTTGAACACTCTAAACACAAATTCCTACCTGGGGAAGACATCAGCAACCCAGGAAAAAAACCCATAAACTTATTTCCGTTTGGACTCCCTTGAATTCCTGTCTCAAGAAAATGCCTTGAAATTACCACCCACTCTCTGTCTGGCTGATTAAATAAAATATTGACCTTCTCCAAACACAATATTATCATTCCAAGCATAATATTATCCAGTTCTGTCTGGGATTGTTTCTGCAGCTCTTAAAAGGCAGCTCACCTGGCACTCCCTATCGAGTCAGATAAAACGACACCGAATGCTTTTTGAATAAGACACTGATTGTGCCAATGGCTGCACTTAGTCCGTGGAATAATTCCCTATTAAATTTGCTTTATGGAGAGAATCTGTCACTTAATGTGGAATAGAGGAAGAAAAAGTGCCCTTTTCTGTCCCCCTGTTGTTCTCTTTCCATGCACAGAACATTAATGCCGGGAATTCCTCTCTGCTGCCAACTCAGAGTAAGTTCTTGTGGAGTCAGGCTGAAAGCTGGGGTTGTTCAGCCTGAAGAGGAGAAGGGGACCTCCTAGCAGCCTTCCAGTCCCTGAAAGGGGCCTATAAGGTGGCCGGGGAAGACTGTTCCTAAGGGCAGGGAATGATAGGATGAGGGTTCATGGTTTGAAGCTGGAAAAGGGCAGACTGAGGCTGGACAGGAGGAACAAGTTCTTGAATCTGAGGGTGAGGGATCCCTGGAACAGGCTGGCCAGAGAGGGGGTGGAGGCCCCATCCCTGGAGCCATTGAAGATCAGGCTGGCTTGTCTCTGGGCAGTCTGGTCTGGTGTGTGGTCTGGTGCGTGGTCTGGTGCCCTGCTTGTTGTAGGTGAGTTGGACTGGATGCCCTTTGAAGGTCCCTTCCAACCCAATACATTCTGTGATTCTATGAGTCTGCCTACTCCATGTCAGTGACACCATGTCTTGGGGACAAGCAGCCAGAGAGTGGCCCATGCAACAGCCAAAACTCTTCCTTGATGTTTACTCATCACTCAAAGAAACACGCTGGAACAAAACATTTCCCTCCAGTTTAGAGCCCCTGTGAAGTTCTTCATTAATTCAGTTTATCAAAGACTTATTTTGCTAAATTAAATGAGATTTAAGTGATTTAAACTTCCCTTGAGCTTCCCGTGGCAGCCACTCGTGGTGGCTACATTGGTTGCTACCTTATTTTTCCTTCTGAAAAGGTTATCCCTGCAAAGGAGCCCTGAGTATCTGCATCTTCCTCTAAAATAAAGAGGAGTCAAACATCTCACCATCAACCTTATGTTTCTCCTCCAGTTCTTCTCAGGCTCTAATGGGCCATTTTTCTTACTGGATCACACTGCCTAAGACCCTATTGGGTTAAAGTGACGGGGAGGTTATCCCGCTGATGGGTATCAAGCTGACACATCCCATCCCTTCTGTCTGAGTGCCAGGCAGGGAGACATTCCCAGACAGGCTGCACTCCCCAGCCCCTCGGCTGGTACCAGCTCTTAGGCCGGCTGCTCTTTCACAGTGTGAGCAGCAAAACTAAGCTGCTAACTGAGACAGTGCATTTCCCACTTTAGACTTTGTCAGATTGGTGGGAACCATGCGTATTGGCTTTATTTTCTTTCAAGTGTGATTAATGATCAAAAATCTACATGTCACAGCTCAGCTATTTAGCGTCGGTGAGCTACTGTGGTTACACTGAGGGCCATTATTTTGATGGAGCTGAGGATAAGCTCTAGATGTAGCTGCAGTTTATTGAGCTGGGTTTTTTGGCAGATCCTCTATGCAGTGCATTGCAAGTTGGCTTTTATGTTTGTGCTTGTGATTTGACATGCTTGCACGTGGGGAACTAGAACCCTTTCAGCCAGCTCGACAAAGTTGCATGTCGCTTGGGCAAGAGAAAAGACTTGGCTTTTGAACCAAGCCAGGCCAGCATGCCCATGAAAAAAAAAAGGCACTGCTCCTTATATACTCTTTAAACGTGGCAAAACAATTCATAACTCTTATCAGTGTCTTTTCAGGCTGTGAGGAAGAGAATGAAATGAGGTCATTTTTATTCTGTTCTTTCTCAAGCTCTTTGCTGTGTAATTATTCCATTAAAATAAGGATGGAAGCTGCATCATTCCACATGGGTGATGAGAAAAGCCGGAGCCAGCTGGCTCTGCTCTGTGTCTTGAGACCTGAAGAAGAAAATCTTTTAGCTCGGTACATCTAATCCTAGTCCTTCTCTTTGGCAGCTGTAGGTGTGGAGAGGTTGAAGTGCTGGGACTTTCCTGTTTCCTACAGTGTTGGTGCCAGTCGTTTTGAGCATCAATGGCAATGCTTGGTCTACAATGAAGGGATTTTGTAAGAATAAAGAAGTAATGTTGATGTTGCTATATGAGTTTGAAGGGGCTTAACCTCTGCTGCTGAAGGGGGAAGGATAAGGTGATTCTGAAAGTCTTGCCAATGGAATTGGAAATGGATGCCATCCCAATGACACCATGAATGAGGCTCTATCTGAACCCTACTCAAAGGACTGCTTTTCAAAGAACTAATGATGCCAGGGACTAGGTAGTCTATTTGTTGAATCCATTTGGATTTGAACAGCTGGATTTGTTGAATCTATTTCAACCCACTTCTTCCCTTGGAGGGTATTTTCTAGGATACTCTTGTTAGAACAGGTAAGATTTGAGTGCACTGCCTCCTATAGATTTATGCTTCAGTGTCCTGGATAGGAGAGCTGCAATTTAATATGAAGTATGAGCTCTTCAGCTGAAGCCCAGAGGTCCCCATACGTCACATCAAGTGCTTGTCAGCGATGCCATTACAAGATGATGGATGATCTCTCTTTATTTACTTATGATTATTACTGATCATCTTACCAAACAGCTTATCAATATATGAAGTAGGGGGGAAGTTCATTTATATTGCTTTGTCAATATCAAGGTCATTTTTATAACTAAAAAGGGTCGAGAACAAAAGAGAGATGGAACGGGTAAGGCTGAAGCCAACTGCCCAATCCATTTACATCGCTGCGGACAGCAGAGCTTTATCTGTTAACCAAAACGTTATGCTTCACTCTTCCAGATGATTTTTCCCTCAAATAATAAACAGCTCTAGCTGCATTAAGTGATTGTGTGATGTAGTTCTGGGGCAGATGAAATTTAGAGTCGATGACCCTAAGCTTCCCTTCTACTACTGTTTCCTCCAGGGTTGGAGTGAAGATGTACCTGGTTCATGGTGTAGAAGCACATGGTGTCAGAGGATCTCATATTTATAAGCCGTAAGAATCTGCGCACTGTGTTCCGAGATGTGGGAATGAACAAACTGAGTAAATACAGATGCAGTTCAAGGCTTGCAACTTGTGTTTTAATCTTTAGACTGTACATACCGCTCAGTGCCAGACGTGGAGAGAAAGGCCTCTTTCATCTTCTCAGAATTCAGTGTTAGAATGGAATTTCCCTTCAGGAAAAAGGGAATTTAAGGTACTGTTTGTGAGGGTGTTTGCAGTAGACAATCATAGTTAAGTTACTTTTCTTTTCTCAAAGTTTACATGAAGAAATGTTTTTTCTTCATGTAGGAGATTTGGCCTAGGTGACCTTTATAGAATCATGGAATCATTATGGCTGGAAAGGATCTCCAGGATCATCAAGTCCAGCCCTTGTCCCAAAATCTCCCTAACCCCTAGGTCATGGCCTCAAGTGCTCTAGCTACTCGGTTTTTAAACACCTTTGGGGCTGGAGACTCCACCACCTCCCTGGGCAGCCTGTTCCAGTGCCCAGCCGCTCTCTCAGTAAAGAACTTACTCCTAAGGTCCAATCTAAACCTCTCCTGAGGCAGCTTGAGGCCATTTCTCCTCGTCCTATCATTAGTAATTTGGGAGAAGGGACCAGCACCAGCCTTGCTACAACCTCCTTTCAGGTAGCTGTAGAGAGCAACAAGGTCTCTTCTCTAGACTAAACAACCCCAGTTCCCTCAGCAGCTCTCCACAGGGCCTCTTTTCCAGACCTCTCCCCAGCCTCACTGCCCTTCTCTGCCCCTGTTCCAGCCCCTCAATGTCCTTTTCACACTGTGGGGCCCTAAACTGGACCCGGTACTCAAGGTACGGTCTCACGAGTGCAGAGTACAGGGGCACCATCACCTTCATATTGCTGGTGAGGTCTCTTCCAACCCAATCTGTTCTATGATTCTGTATTTCTTTTCTGGGAGACATTTCAGGAAGTGGCCTAAATACTGGACAAAAGACTTGCAGACTTCCTTCATTAATTGGAATTTACTCTTCCTTCATGAATCACTGCGTGTTGGGAAAAGGGGATGCAGTGGGCATTCACTTACTGTCTTCGTCTCCGTTCTAGAGATCTCAGTCTCTCTAGTTGGTAAAACCTGTTTTCCTCAAAGAGTAACAGTGAATAGGTGGTTACTAGAGGTGATGCTGGATTGCTGAGACAGAGGAAAAAGGATGGAGGGAGCTTAGATGAAAGACAAAGGCATCTCTAGCTTGGGTCCGAGGAACACCCGTAATGAATGAAATACGTTTTCTTTTAGCCAAACTATCAAGTGCGTTTCTCAGGCTCATTAACACTGGACTTTAAGAAGCTGATAAGAATGCAATATAAAATCAAAGAGCCCCTGAAGACTGTGAGATTATGTTTAATACTCTCCTATCACCAGGCCCTGAGTGCTTGGCAAGAGAAACGGTGACATTTACTAATCAGTACCCTCTCGTATTTGTCTTGGCTGAAGGTCTCAAGCCCTCAGCTTATTGAAGTTATTACAAATGCTCTCCATTAGATTCTGTTTAACTTCCCAGTATTTGCTGTAGATCACAATGTCACAGAGGAATTGTGTCTTTAGAAAAGGGGTAGAGGAGTGGCGAAACCCTGGATGTAAATCCTGTGTTTATTTTCTTCCTGGCAGCCTTTGTTCTTAAACATATTTGTGAGGTTTGACATCAGTTCTTCTTAACTACTCTTGACCCTTTCTGGATGCTCAGAGGTCTGTTGCATGTTATAAGAAGCTGCTGTGTCTCACTGGGAAATGTCTGAGGATGTTCCTTGCCTCTGCACACCCTCGGGAATACCCTGGAGAGGTTCAGCCCTGCAAATTACATTTAGAATTGGCAAACAGGAAAAATCCCCCTGTAAAGCTGCACGGGACACCAGGCATGAGCAAGTGCAGAGCTGTTCCCTGCAGCTGATCACCACAGGCTTTGGGCTGTGAATCCCATCTCAGTCTGAACATTTCTCATGCAGCACTGCACCACCTTTTTGTTCAGACTTTCCAGTGAGAAACGAATGGGTATAAAATGGTCCGTGGAGTGCACAGCACAGCTTTGCAGGCTGTTACTGGTCCACAAACCGCAGTTTGGCTGCTCTACAGTGTTTCTGATTGTGCCAGGGTTGCCCTTAGCCATGAATGGTTGGTTTATTTTTTACACTCTTTTCAGCCCCTGCCTTGTTTCTGGCCACTCAGGATAGTGTTGTTCATCCTTCTCTGCTCACCAGCCAGGGAAGGAAATTCTGCCTCTCAGACAAGAGCTTTCCTCCTTTTCCTCTTAATTCTGGGCACGTTCATTGCAAATTCCCAAGGCAGGATATTGAAAATTTCCTCAAATTAATAGGGCTGCACAAATTTCCTTGCATAAGGACAACATAAAATTTGGGTAAATGATTAGCCAGACAGCGCTATAAAATCCCTGTGTTTCAAAGTTGTGGCTAAGAGAAAAATCTCTGAAGTGCTGAAATAGTTTTTGGTGGGTTCCTTCTCCTTCTAGCTTTGCTGTGAAAGGTCAGCATCTCTGTGACTTGGCTGCTGCGAGGTTGTTAGGTGGTGGGATTTAAAGGACCGTTCTAGTTCCTCAGTGCCAAGTTTCAGAGTAAACTTGAGTCATCATTTGGAGGAGCCCACACCATGCTCTCTGCTCTTCTCAACAGCTTGTCCTGCTCATCTTCCTTGCTTCCATCAGCAAAGGAGCCTGAAGGGTTCCAATAGGTTTGTGCTTTAGCAGTTTGTGCTGTGCTGGAGCAACTTCCCAATGGAAAACCAAATCAGAGAATCGTTAATGTTGGAAGAGTCCCCCATGCTCATCCAGTCCGACCATCAACCCAGCCCCTGCCCACTAAACCCTATCCCCCTGGGCCACATCTACTCATTTTTTAAATCCCTCCAGGGATGGCAACTCCCCACCTCCTTGGGCAGTCTGTTTCAACCCCTGACCACTCTGTCAGGGCAGAAACTTCTCCTGATGTCCAACCTAACCCTCTCCTGACACCACTTGAGACCATGATGACAATGAAGAACCCCAGTGTAAACCTGCTGATCCCACGCTGGGTTTATATGTCGTATTTTCTTTTATATCCTACTCATACGGTTCTTCTGTCCTCATGAGCCCACATTCCTGCACAGCCTGTTACCAGCAGAGTTAATCTTCTCTACACAAATAGCATTAAAGTACTTTTTAATCAACTCATTTCCCTGCATCAGCATGTACGAGTTGTGACTTTTTCCATAGGAAACTGTTCCGCTGGATCAGCGAAGCGCTCGCTCAGGTTTACCCTCCAACTGACTGCAGCAGGGATGTATTGGGGTCTTACCAAAGAATCAGGTGAAAACAAGAGCAAGTGATTAAAAACCACTGTGCACTTCTTCACGGTGAGGGTGGTGAAGCACTGGAAGAGGTTGTGGAGTCTCCGTCTCTGGCGTCGTTTAAAACCCGCCTGGACATGTTCAGGTGTGACTGAATCTGGGGGTCCTGCTGTGGCATCAGGATTGGGCTGGATGAACTTTCAAGGTCCCTTCCAATCCCTAGTGTTCTGTGATTCTGTGATATCTGCATATGGACTCATGCAGGATTACTGGGTATCCTATTCTGTTTCCAACCTGGAGCAGATGCTCGAATCCCTCAAAAATCCCGATTGCCAGTGCCAGAGCAGGGGCAGGTCCCATCTTCTTCACCGCCAGTTTTCTGAATGCGTCAAGCCAAGCCTACTTCAGTTTTGGGGTTTTTTTTTGTGTTAAATGACAGTTTATCTGAGCCCAGGGAATGAATGGATAACGTTACTATTTACATAAGCTCATTGTGATCTGTCTCGGTAATGTAATCAAATTAGGGGTAACTGCAGCTGCAGAATGCCAGCTTGTAAACTGTTTTTCAAAAAGAATCACATGGTGTTACTTGACATGTTTACTATACATTTGGGAGGCTGCACAAAAATTATAGCACATCCCTAACTCATGTAACTGGAGGCAGCATTCTGTTGCCACCAGTTTGCTGGATCCGGCAAACGAACCACCGAGAAATTCATCGGCAGTCGGAGGAGATGCCCCCTCCAAGCAGACTCCTGAAACACGAGTTTCTCTGACGTGGCTGCTGCTGACATGTTGTCTTTCTTCTTGGCTAAAATCAACATATCAGTTGATAGAAAAAGCATATGGTGTAAATTTTGAGTACATTTAAGAACATCTGTGTTAACTGCAGGAGTGCAGCCCACTGTACACGTCAAGCACTATATTTAGTCTTATGGCATTCGCAGAAGATGAAGTCCAGCCTGAGCTAAAATTACCCAATGAGTAGATTTTCAAAGTATCTTTTGTTATTCTTACTAATAAACATCGCATCTGGTTCTTACTTTCCCCCTTTCCCCCTTTCTCAAGTCATTAGGAGGTACCGTGTGCTCTGTACATCACAGCACCACAGTCATCCAGGTCTCCTGCTCCTGCAGATCTCATGGGACACCCTTTCCTGCTCGACTGATGGGGGCAAACAGGACATTTGGGCACAGTGGGGTTCTGGGCTGTGTCCAAGCTAATGTGGAAAGTCAGTGGCAGCTCTTAGTCCCATTCTGCTGCATTTTGGACATCATCATCATCATTTTTTAACCTCTATGTAAAAGGAAGGATGGAAAATAGCACGTGAAGATTGTTCCTAGTCTCCCATTACTTCTCAAATACCTTTTTCCACATGTGAATCCTTTGATAGTTCCAGATAGCTCCTTTGAAACTAGAATTCTTCATGAACTTCTTTCTTTTCTCCCCAAAAGTTGAGTGATAGAAGGGAACTGAAAGAAATCTTCCCCCTTGTCAAAATTCACCCACTTTGAAATAGTCTGGGTCAGTCGTTGCATAAAGCGCTGCTGCTGGTTTTTCTCTAGAAGCAGCACTTTTGATTTTTGAAACATTTTTTACCAAAATTCTCTTCTCTAACAATTGTGAAATTTTGCTATGAATTGAAGGGGAAAAAAAAAACCATCTACTTTGAGAAACAGAACTTACTCCTGGAGCACAAATCTATCCAAACCAACAAAAGGAAGCTTGTGTTGGCATTTAGAGTCTGACTCAGGAATTCCTGACTCTTAAGCCTGTTTATACAGGACTCTACCACAGTCCAATTTGCACTTCATTTTGATTTTTTAATTTTTTTCCCCCATCTCTCTATGTTTATGGCCACGTTGAACGGGTGGATTATAGACTCTGAATGCTCAGATGCGACCTATTGTACTTACACTTTGGTTTTGCAAATAGTAATTATAGTGAAGAGTCTTCATTTGAGAACACCATTCCATGAAGGCTTTATAGCCACCTTCCAGTACCTAAAGGGTGAAGAAGGCTGGAGAGGGACTGTTTAGAAAGGCCTGTCGTGGTAGGATGAGGAGCAATGGCTTCAAAGTAGAGAAGGGTAGGTTGAAACGGGATGTTAGGAAGAAGGTTTTTAGTTTAGGAAGACGTTCTTTAGCAGGACAGGGGTTGAACACTGGAATGGGTTGCCCAGGGAGGGAGTTGAGGTCCCATGCCTGGAGATATTCGAGGGGAGGCTGGACAAGGTTCTAGGCAACCTGATCTAGTTGAGGATGTCCCTGCTCACTGCAGGGGTGTTGGACTGGATGACCTTTCAAGGTCCCTTCCAACCTGGGCCATTCTGTGATATTTCAGCTCTAGAAGTCTCATGGTCTAACTCTCCAAAGGCTTTTGAGGGTCATGAACTCCCCATGGAAGTAACTGGTGCTCTGTGGTTGGGATCATTGAGCACATCCCCAGCAGCGTGGGGCCATGCTCTAACGGTGCCTGATAGACAGTCCCCTGCCAGTAATTCAGGGTGAGATCTCAGTGTGTGTTTGCACACCCAAGTGCAGGAATACACAGACTTTATTGCTCTGGTCTTCACCTCTCGCTCCTATTTGCTTTCAGCTACTTTCTAAACCGCAGTTTCAGTATCTATTAGAGCTGTTGTAAAATTCAGAACGGCTGAGGTTCTGATCTGTTTCAAACACCACTCGCTGTTATTACAGCTGAGCTTGGAGCTACTTCCCAACATTTCTGAGATTTCTGAACGGGTTGATCTCACCTGGGCCTGGTCAAAGGGGACCAAGTACTTGGTGCCAAATTCTCAGCTCGTGACATGCAGCGGAGCTGCCTTGGCCCTTTTTTTGTTTCTTCAAGTTCCTTTGCAATGCACAACCGCTGTCTCATTGCTTTGGGTTCCCTTCCATTCTAATCTCTGTTCCCCAGAGCTTTTTTTCTGCTCTTTGGTAGCCAAAACACATTTCCTGGGTCTGGAAGCCCTGAGTACCTTGACCCAACCCCAGCACTGAGTGTTAAGTTTTACCTCAGACATCAGAGACCCCACTAGGGTCAGTGAAACTACTGAAATACTTGGAGTCTGGCTGCTCCATTGAGTCTGTGTAGATTGTGTTTATCCTGATGGGGCTATGCAGTGTGATATAAAGTTTAGGTACTTGACCTCCCCAAATGCCTGCTGACCTAGATCTAATCAGAGGTAGAGCACAGCAGCGTCTTAATGACTTGAACCACCACACCTCTGTTGGAGGGAGAATTAGAGAGCTGCAGAAAACATAGGGGTGGGGACAGTGTGGAGGTTCTGGTAGAAACCTGCCATCGAACTTCAGTCACGTTGCCTTTGAAAATCGCAATAATAATAAAAATAATAATTATCTTTATCGCAGTCATTGCACTTTGACTTAATTTTGTCTTCTGTTCTTTTTGTAGCAAATTCTGACTGATCCCGAGGTGACGTCCCAAGAGGGCAACATCAAAAAGGTAGGATGCGCGTTGCTCTTACGCGGGTGGTTTCACTGTCTGGCTCCGGTGGACGCCCAGACACTTATTTCTCCTCTGGCTTTTGAACCAAGGTGTGATTTGCAAGCGCATCGCGATGGTTTTCTAATACTCACTGTTGCTTTTTCGGATTAAGCATCGTGGTTCTCCTGGCTGCTTTCCTGCCTTTCTTGTGATTCCAGTATTTATGAACAAGAAAAGAATAGTTTGAGGTGTTCCTTGATCCGGCTACAACACAAACAGTGACAGGGGCCAAATTGAAAAACCTCACTTACCTCTTTTCCAGTAAAAGAAAATGTTGGTCCTTTGTTAAAGGCGCTAAATTTTTCAAGGTCGCTTTGCTGTGTAAATGTGGCTTCTGTGAGGCCCGAGGGAAAAGGCAGAGATACACGAAAGGCTAAAAAATCCGACTCACATGATGTATGACTGGTGCTTTTCATCACGTTGAGATGCTTAAACTGTAATACTGACCAAAGGAAAATGTGTTCCAAATACAGCCCAGCTGTATAAATTCCTTCATTGGAGCTGTGAGCGGCCGCAACACCGGTAGCCAGTCGGCTCGTTGGGTTGGGTTGTTCTCAGGAAGGCCACGATGACGTTTGCTCTCTGTGGCTGCCTTTTGGTTAACGGCTTTGCTAAGGGAAAGTGCTACAAGTCGGGGTTGATTATAGCCTCTCTGGATGGCTGGAAGTGCTGCGTCCTGTCGAAATAATGAGCGCGCCGTAATTCTTTTCATATGCAATTGCCTGGTAAGGGCTGCTCGCAGGCCTCTGCCTACAATCTGAGGGGGTTTTTGAACGTGGAAAATATTTATAGGTTGGGGCTTGCACCGACTGCCATTTGTACTCGTTCATTTGGGTGAGTTTCGATGCCGCTTCTTTGCTCAGAAAGCTGAAAGGAAGCACTTGTTTTGCTCTGCCAAACACAGTGGAATACAAGACCAGTCAGGCTCCAAAGTTAGTTTGGGCAAAGATATTTAGATGCAAGTCCTGTATAGGCTGTTCTTCTCTTAAGGAGGTGAGAAAAACACACTTTTGTTCTATTTCCTTTCATTTTTAAAAGCCAGGGTCCCCATATGAAACATCCTGTGACCATCCACTGACCTTGCGAAGGACCTATCGCAATACGGCTGAACTTTTTACCTTGTGCATCTCCATAACTCATTTGGGGTTTGTCTCTGCCTCTGTGGGATCCTTTTGTCCCAGCAGACATGGTGACAAGGTGGCAGGTTCTTATTATCACAACACACTTATCACCAGGGATGGAACAAATTCTCCATGGCTCAGGGCTGCTCGGCTACTCCTTTCTTAGTTTTAATTACAATATCCCAGATAAATTCTACGCCCCTACCTCGCAGAACCTCTGTTATCCTAAAGACAACAGACTTTGTATGAAACAGGGAGATGCCAGGCTGGCAGCTTTATATGATCAGCCCATGGTTTTGTATTTAAACCCCGTTGCTTGTATTTCAACGGAGAGTGTCACAAAGACTACAGGTCTTGGTAAAACACTGTGGCCTTAAATATTTCCCTGTCCAGCAGGTATAAAACTGGACAATTATGATATCTGACAAGGGGAGAGAGGACTGGCCCTTCCACGTCTGTCTTTGAAATGCATTGTAGAGAATCACTAGTGGGAGTTTATGAGGTGATAAATTTATTGAAGGATGGGCAGTAGGGTTTTACAGCTGGGGTAAAAAAGGTCAAAGCAGTAAGGTAAAGAGTTCAAGTCTAAACTTTATGGCTTGTGAAAACACCACTGCTAGACAGCTTGCTGGTTTTTTCAGATGGGAGAAAATGAAAAATTTTAAGATCCTCCAATTTTTGTAGGATGTTAAAATTGTTTGTAAGTAGTACTCCAGCTTTTTTTTTCTTTTTGTTTTGCTGTGGCAGTACAAAACCCTCCTGGGAGAAGATTTCCTTTCCCAGCCTCTCTAAATCACTCAGTTGTCATATCCCTGAAGACACAATAGTTGAGATTTGACTTCAATGTATTCCTATTCCTTCCACGGTAGGTTGGTGGCAAGAAGGTGACTGAAGACAAATGTAAATGGTAGTGGGTGGGCTGGTTTAAACTGGGAGCAAAGGAAGCCAGAGCCAAATGCAGGGACCGACATCTTCGGGGGCTCATTTGACTGATTTGACTGACTGCTGTATCACACACTCAGAATTGGGGAGGGACAGGGACTAGGAAGACAGAAACAACTGTCTAGAATGCAGGGAAAATCAGTAAAACAGGTAAAAAAACAGATAAGTGAACAGAGTGATGGCAGAGAGAGGTATAGGAGGTGGCACAGGCAGCATTTCTGCTTAGAAAATTATTATTTCTTCTGTTAAACTGCCAGAAAAAAAAACATTCTCTTTTACTTCACCTTTCATGACCTGAAAGGCAGCAAAAAGGCTAAAGATGCAGCACACAGACACGGCTACAAGTTACACACCTTTTTTTAGCTGGCTTGGCACAGACTAAGAAGTTATTTTCCCACTGCATCCAGTATTTCTCCAGTTCTATTCATTATTTCTGCTGGGAGCACTAACACCAGGAACTGATTTGTTAGTTAGTGGTTGAGTCCCAAGAAGTAAGATTTCTAGCAGTATTATTAAAGGAGCTGTCCCCAGGATCATTTCCCTGTGTCTGGGAAACATGCGATGCCATCGGCTAAAACGTGGGGGCCTCCTTACAAGATTCCCTGCTTGGCTCACTGATGTTTAGATTAACCTGCACAAATACACACCAGCTCCTCATCCTTTTTCTTTAATGTTAAATGCAGTAGTGCTAAAACAGGAGATTCTCTTTTCCTCCTGAGGTGAACACGTGTTCAGGGAGAGATGAGCACAAAGACCTCCATTAGACCTGTGGGGAGATTGTCCCGTATACCTCAGTGTCTTATTTTTCATTTCTGAGCCATCTTCCTGCAATCTGTTCATTTTGCTCCAAGAGCAGCTTATAGAGTCATGATGATTGTGGTGAGATCATGATGAGGTCATGATGAGAATCATGATGATCATTATGATGACTATGATTTACAGTTTAGGGGTGAACTTTGCAGAGCGGGGTTAATGGTTGGACGTGGTGATCCCAAGGGTCTTTTCTAACCTGAATGATTCTGTGATTTTATGACCGGATCATGATGACAATCCTGATTTTATGATTGTCACACGTTCTGATGTTTCTCAGCCTCACTGCTGCATTTCATTTTTGGAGAGCATGGCTTGTTATGGGCTTCATTGTCAGTTCGATTTAACTTGGAGAGGGAGATGAAAGGTTTGGGCGTCCTCCAGCAGGAAGCAAGGCCTGTGCCCATTACAGGACACCTTTTTTTTCCTCAATGAGCAGTGCTAGATGCATTTTTATCTCCTCTAAAAGTCACTTTGGATGGTGGTCCATAGAGAAAGAGGCTCTGTATGTGCAGAGCTCCCTGCCAACCTCCTCTGGATGGGCTGTTTTCCTGACCATGGTGACAAGAGACCTCAGGGACTTCTCTCTTCAGTAGACTCTCTATTTAGTTTCTGTTTACTTAGAAGGAATAGCCTGAGGGGCTACTGGAGAGAAAACATCTGTGGGAGATAATCTATAGAGTTATCTATCTATCACTCTTGTCGACCCTGTCTCCCTCGAGAGCAAGCTGAGAGACTTGTAATAAAAAGGCATTGCTGAAGAGGCTTTAGGGACAAATAAAGAGACATGTTAAGGGCCAGCTGAAAAAGGATAGAAGACATTATTAAAGCTCAATAGCTGTCTTATCAAAATCCAATAGGACAGGCATTTGGCAAAAGGCTTTAAATTTATTCTTTGACTTTCTCGAGAGCTCGAATTTATCCCTTAACAAGAACAAACTGCCCAGGGAGAAGGAGATGCTATCGGCCTCTGCAGAGATGAATTCAATCTATTGTGCAAAACACTAAAAGCAACAAAAACTGGAGGCAAACCCCATCTTTTCCCCTGCTTTGGCTGCCTTCAGACCTACATTGCAGAATACTCAAAGCTGGTAACAGAACCCTGATGGCACCATAAACTAAAGACTCCTTGTGCAGCCCAGACCCAAATCCCATAGATATTTTAAAAATGAAGTTACTGTCAGAGAACTGGGTGAGATTAGAAATTCTGGTCTCTTGGAAAGCATCAAGTAGCAAATAAGGGACTTAGGAAGGTGGAGAAGTTCTAACCCTAAAACAAAAGTGAAAACCACCTCGTGTTTTGCTCCTGCAGATCCAAAGTGAGATAGGGCCATAAATCTCTCTGGGTTTGTTATTATATCCCAAATGCTACAGGTCACAGGAACCATCTGATACTTCAGAACCACATTGTTCACACAAGATGATTGATTGATAATTATGATAATTTGCAAAATGATTATTTGGATATTATAACCATGGCTTGTCCCCCCGGATTGCTGTGAAGACATTTTCTATATCATGGGCCGTCAGAAATGGCCCCTGGCAACGAGGGATATGGAAAGGTCTGGCCGGTCTCTCCCAGTGGGATCTGTAGGACTGATGAATGATGACCCAGAGGAGTAAGAAATCAGACTTCAATAAGCAGTCAGGAAGGTAGTTAGAGAAGAGCAAGGGAACTGTTAACTGTCTTTTGTGGAGCAATTACTAGCCTGGCCATACACCCTCAGGCTTTGGCAGGGGCTGTCAGAACATTTTACAGGCAGAGATTGACTTCCAGATTTTAACTTCCAGATTTTAACTTGAGCTCCCGAAACTTCCTGGATTTGCAGCACTTTGCACAAAGGACAACTGAATTCCTGCCTTTTATATAAGAATATTACATCATTGTGTCTATGATATACACTATACGTAGTACAATGATATGGTATCTATTATAATGATGTGATATATAAGTATATAATAGGCAACATATACTATATAATATATGATATTATATATACTGTATCATTACATATAAAACCAATATATTATTATCTATGTAGGATAAAAGTTATTCTAAACCTGTGAGTAAAGATTTAAACCTCCCCAATTTCAGTTACGTTTTTTCATCTTTTGGGTTTGAATATTGCAGATTCAAAACCCCCAGTTCTAGTGGTTTTGAACTGGGAACTTGCTCTATTAACCAGCTTGAATTGTTTTAAAGTAGCGTTGGCTTTTGTGGGCTTAAATTAACTTAAAAAAAGGAAAGTGTGCTCTTATATAACACACCAGACTATTGAGAGCTCGAAGAGAGTGCAGCGACCACAACTGGGGGTTAATGATGCTTCACAAACCCCTCTGAGATGGTCTAACAATGCCCAGTTATCATAGTTCAGCCCAGTTTCAGAGTGATCGCTGCCTTACAGTTCCTACTTCGGAAAGAGCTTTAATTTGCTTGTTTTAGAGGTTGTATCTTTATGAAATAAAGGTATGTTTAGCTGCCACAAATAGGGGCAGCGCTGAGTTGGTTTTTATAATCTTTTCTTGAATAGACTTGCGTCATTCCAATAAGCCCCAGACAAAAGAGTGGACAGTTGTCTGAGAGTCTTTTTTATAACATTTCTCTCTTTCCATTGTCTGAGAGCTGCTAATAAAAGAACCAGGAGTCCATTAATTCAGTGAATGAACATATAGTAAAGTCAGTTCCCTCTTGAGAACAATAATGTTGCGGTCAGCTTAGGTTTCCATGGAAACTAAGTACTTCTAAGAAGTTTGCATCCTTGATTTTGCTGAAATGAAGCATGTAAAGGGGAAAAAAAAAAAGGAAGGCGTAAGGCCAGCACAGGAAAGTCGGCGAAGAAAGTGATGGTTAAGTTTTTTTGCAGGAGGAATAACAGTGTGTGTGTAATTTCTGTGATACACGTGTTTGGGTTTGGTTGTCTCATGTGTGTGTTTGTATGACAAATGGCTCCGTATGGAGGTGTCTGGGGGCCTTTGAGCCCATAAATCAGCCCACATTAAGAAGACCTGCAGTGGTGATATTTGCTCTTGCCGTATCTCCAGTACTTTCCAGTCAACTGTAGCCACACACATCCCAACAAGATGCAAAGGGCTCCAGTCTCCATTTCCAGTGGGATCAGGGCGGTTAATGCTGATGTATAGAAACACAGAATAATAGAATAGGAAGCAACCTCCAAAGACCATCTAGTCCAACCCCCCTACAACAAGCAGGGCCATCACTGACCAGACCAGGTTGCCTGGAGCCCTAGCCAGCCTGACCATGAACAGTTCCAGGGACGGGGCCTCCACCACCTCTCTGGGCAGCCTGTTCCAGGGATCCCCCACCCTCAGATTCAACAAGTCTTTCCTGTTGTCCAGCCTCAATCTGCACTTTTCCACCTTCAAACCAAGACCCCTCATCCTATTGTTCCCTGCCCTTGGGAGTGGTCTTCCGCTGCTACCCAGCCTTCTGACAGGCCCCTTTGAGGGATTGGAAGGTCACTACAAGATCCCCACAGAGCCTTCTCCTCTTCAGGCTTTGTTGGCAAGTTAATGCCAAGTGGGGCTGCGGTGTGAACACCTCGTTCAATTCTAAATGAGACCCTTTTGTAAATTAAATTGCTTCTTTTCCTCCCTTCCACTCGTGGCGAGTTCATACAGAAATCTTTATGGCCACCAGAGCAATGATGGGATTCTGTCCCTTTAGCACTAATTTATAATCTGCTCCCTGGTTTTCTGGAAGAAGCGAATCTCTCTAGCTAAGAGGGAAGTGTTCGGCGTGTCCTGCTGAGCTATTTATATCCACTGCCCCAAACGACAGACAACAATATCTGTGGAGATAAAAGTGTCCCTTTAGACTCAGGCAGAGACAGTATGAGGGGTCACCTTGTCTTCCTGCAATGCATCTCGAGCATAAACACACAGACTTCATGGTGGCCTTGGGTTATTAACAGAAGCTGGGACACAGGTTGGGAAGTGAGAAGGGAGGAGAATGTTCCCTTGACAAAACCAGCCAACCCACTCATGTTGGTCTGGGTTGGGGATCTGCTGCTGTCTCTGAACAGCACGTGAGGAGCAGAGTCAAGTCCAAGTTGCTGTCTTGTTTAACCCCTGTGTCTGCTTGTGGAGGAAAGAAGAGCCAGACCCCCTCTACTAGTAATTTATAAGCGTCACAGTCCTGTGTCAGCATCAGCACAACCTCGTCTCATTAGGGCAGGAGCAGTAAGTCATTAGCGAGCTGGGCTCGTTTGCCTCTCCTGTTCTTTTGATTGTAAGTGAGTTTCTACATTTTCATTCGTGAAAACCTTCTGAAATAGTGTGAAACCCCCATGTCCTACAGAGCGAGCTCTGACTTTGTGCCTGTGGAGATGATCACACCAGCACACGTCACTAGTTTGGACCCTTCTCACAGTAAATCGAGTTAATTTCAGCAATTCCTTGTTGAAAAAGCTCGTGTAATGAAGTTGAAAGTGCTCCACACGTTTCTTTATCCATCACACTGCAGGTTTGTCTGTGATTGTTTTCATACCTCTGCGCACATAACTCGTACGTCTCGGTGTTGTTTCTGCTAACCACGTAGACTGCAAAGTGAAAGGCTGGCATTTACGCGCCGCCGGTGAGACGATTACTGGTGAAATAATATTCTGGATGATTAGGAGGCTTTACAGCCTCTCCGCAGTTTAGAAATGCCAGAATGCCCCAGAGATCCCCATGAATCTGCTGCCAGCCGGCCCCTGTCAGAGCTGAAGGCAGCACTGTCTGGAGCCCAAAATCAACCTCAGGAAGGTCATGTGAAAGAAAATCCTCAGTCATCAGGAAGCCCTTGGCCTCCTGGCCTTTCTGACATTTTCTGACAAACCTTAAATCACCAGAGTAGACAAAACATCACAAAATTTGGAATGATAGCCTCTGGGATTTCAAAACTCCACGTTAACATCAAGGTAACCCCCAGCTTGGTCTGCTCCGCCGTTCCTCCTCGGATGCCGAGGGAGGGTGAAGCGAGTGAGGCAGGAGGTGCTGCTGGAGTCGGTCTGGATTCGGAACCGCACGCAGGATGGGCACCAGAGGTCCGTAACCGATACTGCGGCGAGGGAGGGTGCTGCCTGCGTGTTGCCACTGGTTTATTTACACAGTTCTGGGAGTATCCATCAGGGTTGTGAGAATAGATTGCACCGGGCAGGACAAGTTTCTGTTCCAGAGTGAAATTTGGAATCAGGATTTATTGTCTACATTACTCACATTATAGAAGCCAGATGGTTCTATTAATATAATCTGTGATCCAGAGGCGCGTGCAGGATCCGCTTAATCACGTTCTGCAGTTATTAAAGGGAATATATATCAGGTAGGAGGGCCGTTAGAGCTTGCTAGCTGAAAAGGAAAACCTGAACAGTAATTGGGGGAGAAAGAAAAGGGAGGGGGGCATATTGTGAATAACAGGGATTGACTTGAAGTTGGCTCTGACCACTGCTTCTCAAAGAAAAAAGCCAAGAAACAGGGAGTTGGGTGCCAGTGAGCTATAATTAAATATAAATATCATAGGAAACCCCCCAACATTGCTTTTGATCTTCTTTTTATTCTATCTTTTTGCTGTAAGAACAAATCAGGGGTTTACAAAGCAGTAAAGGTAGAACTGCAGTCCCATGCACATTCCAGCAGCACAGTCTGTTTAGATGATGCCAGTTAGAATCACAGAATATATTGGGTTAGAGAGAGTTTTGATTAGATGAGAGGTTGATGTGGATTATTAAAAAAAGCAAAAAAAAAAGAGCCCCAAATCTTACCCCAGTGTTTTTGTGAGATGACCTGTGGGTTATTTGTCTGATGGCCACCTGGAAGCCAGATAGCAGATTTGATTTTTCTCCTTCCCACGAGCTGATCAGCAGTTCCTCAACGTAGCAGCTCATTACAGAATTCATCAGCAAAGGGACCTGTCTGAGGTGCAACCCTTGGCAAGGCTGAGCAGCGTGTGGTGCTCAAAGCTGCTCGTATTCTCCAGACCTCACCAGGACCCTCCAGGCTTTGCTCACACACAGGAAGAGGTGTGCAAAGCTCCTTGGACTGTCCCTTTGACTGTCAGCAATGCTCTGCCTTTGCAATTCCCTGCCTTGTTACTTCTGCCTTCAACGAATTGGCTGCATTGTCCTTCTGACAGACACATCACCCTAGAAAAGCATGAAACACGAATGTGCCTTTCCATCTTGCTCTGATTTGGGTGATCTTCACTGAATTTCCAGCTTTAGCTTAAGGTCAAGTTTTGAGGATCCCCTGATTAAATTCCTGAGCAAAGAAGAACAAAGTTTTACCCCTCTGTTAATGCTGCAGGGGGCTCTTCTATGACGGTTTCTGTCCAGTTAGGCAGCTGGAAGGACCTGAAATCTGGTTTCTTTGAAGTGTTAGTTAGTTACTAACATTTAGTACCTAATTAAGTTAGTTCTACATGAACTAGTGCTAGAGTGGGGCCAGAGAAGGGCAACAAGGCTGGAGAGAGGTCTGGCCAACAGGTCCTGCGGAGGGAGAGCTGCTGAGGGAACTGGAGTTACTTGCTCTAGAGAAGAGGAGGCTGAGAGGAGACATTATTGCTCTCTACAACTACCTGAAACGCGGTTGTAGCGAGGCTGGTGCTGGTCTCTTCTCTCAAATTAGTAATTACAGGACAAGAGGACCTCAAAGGTCATCCTTGACAGGGAGAAGACAACCTCTTTTGCTCTGCTAACCACCCCCCTTCTGATACACCTCAGGATACCTTTGGCCTTCTTGGCCACCAGGGCCCATTGCTGGCTCCTGGCCATCCTGCTGTCCACCAGGACCCTGAGGTCCCCTTCTCCTATGCTGTTCTCCAACAGGTCAGTTGCCACCCTACACTGGTACCTGGTGTTGTTCTTGTCCAGATGCCAGTCTCTACACTGCTCTTGTTATAGTTCATTAAATCTCTCCTTGCCCAGCCATCCAGCCAGTCCAGGTACTGTTGAATGGCAGCACAGCCTGCTGGGGTGTCTGACACTCCTCCCAGCTTTGAATGTAATAAAATACTAGAATATAAAAAATACTAGAATATAAAAAATACTAGAAGTAGAACAACCTAAATTAAGCGTTTAAATCCTTACTTGGCTACTGTGTGATTGATGTTTTTTCTTTTTATTTTTCGTATTTTAAATTATAATAGAAAATGTAGGTAGAAAAGAAGCTGCAGGATGGATTATAAAACAGTTTGTAAACTTTAGAGGAACTTTTCCTTCAGCTTCTATTTGAATTCAGTGTGTCCTCCTCTATGCAACTGAAATTAAGAAATCTTCTACCATACCGGGACATCCCACCTCTCCTAAGGTGGGATGAATTAGCCAATTAATTTAGGGGGGTTTTTTTTGCTGCCCTAGGAGGCAAGTGAGTCCAGCTTGCTCTGAGCCTTTTCCCAGATGGTTAATCATTCCTGCAGATACAGTGATGCATATCTACTGTCAGAACATTTTAGACCCTAGCTGGAGCAATAATTCCTTGTGTTCCAGAAGAATAAATCAGGAGTCCTAAAGGAATTGTTCATCTTTGTTTTCCACTGGAATGTCAGTCTTAAAGCTTCAGCTTGTGTCACCCACAAGTCGAGTAGTTCATCCCCAACGAGTAGTCTGGTGGAAGCTTGGAACTTTTGTATAAATCCTATTGCATCGAGTAGTTTCATGACAGTGCAGAATTAAGTTTAAAAAATTAATCAAGAGGAATTTGCATTTTTGGTGTTTCCCCTTGCGGTTCCATGTCTTTGTAGCTAAAACCTGAAGAGTCTGGGCATGAGAAAAATATCTTTAATCTGAAGGTGGAGGATCCCTGGAGCAGGCTGCCCAGAGAGGTAGTGAAGCCATTCAAGGTCAGGCTGAATGGGACTCTGGGCAACCTGTTTTACTGAGTGATGGCCCTGCTTGTTGTAAGGGGGTTGGACTAGATGCCTTTGGAGGTCCCTTCTAACCCAACACATTCTGTAGTTCTAAAACTATAGACTTTCCTTGGTCAGTCACTTTCCTTAAGATCTGGTTAACTTCTTTCTCTTCCTGCAATTATGCCCAGCCAGGGGCTACCTGTGGCGTTGTCTTCGTAACTCCTGTGGGGTTTTTTGTCCCATTTCCTACCTTCACATCTTTTATACTAGTTGTGTCTTTTATACTAGATGTCTTTTATGCTTAAGGACCTCCCCCTGCCTTAAGTAAGATAATTTCTTTCAGGCTTTTTGTCTTCTGATGACTAGAACATGGCTTCCAAGTTCCAATGTAAATTTATTCCTGGCAGTTTATATTTGCTGGTCCTTCTGCCAATAAAAACTTCTAATTTGAATGGTGTCCCATCTTCCATTCCAGTTCTGATGATCCCCATATGCTTGTTTGCGTTGTATCTCCTGCTCAGCAAATCTGTCTGTGGTGAAAACCAGGCAGTGACAGTGTGGGGAGGTGTTTGGCTTTAGGATCATCTTCTTTTTCTAAGGTGCTGGATACCTGATGTCTCCAGCAGTGGCATCCAGCTACTGGGGTGAGTGTAGGCAAAGAGTGTGACTTCTTTGTGCCGAGATTGCTGTTCACTCAGCTCTGTGATGAATTCTGCTTTGTAAAATCTGAGAAAAGAAGTTTTAATACTAAGAGGTAGATGTTTTGATTATTATTATCCAGAGAACAAGAGTAATGGAGTCAGAAAACACAGTTTATTATTTAATCCTGGTATCTGTCTGCATTAGTCCTGAACCTAGACCGAGCCTTCAGCTATTTGCTCTGTGGGTATTTGTGTGCTTTTGCCTTAGAAGTGTAGCACAGACAGACAGAGGCTAGTAAAATGGCCATGACTATGACAGCAGATTATTCTGAGATGAACATTAAATGGCCCTTTTTGCTGCGTGATAGGAAGGCTGGCAAACAAGTCGCTGGTGAATGTCAGAGTTTGCAGTGCTGTTTGCTTTGGAAACTTGCTCAGGAGTTTGGATGCATCTCTGAAATTCATCAGAAACCCCTTTGGTCTGAAAAACACTGATGAAAACCTTGCACATGGCTTTTTTTCCTACATTAATTTCTTCTCATTCCTCTCACTAACCGGGCTGGAAATACCCAAGAAATAGGTTTCCTTGTTGCATTTCCTCTGTTCTGTTTAATGCCAGCTAGAATCTTCAAATGTTAGAAGCTTAAGTACATAAATAGTGAGGAAATAAGCTAATGGAGTTTTTATTTTTCTCTGGAAGGTCACAAATGCTGCTCAAAGCTTTGAGAGTGGGGTTTTTTCCCTTCTTGCAGAGAATTATTAGAATCAAAGAGCAAGGACCTTTTCTTTTAACTTGTCTAAATAGGCTCTCTAAGTGGACCCTGAGTGGTTTCATAGCAAATCAGAACCAAAATGTAGAAATGGTCGACGTAACAAGCAGAATAAAGAGGACTAGGAATGAGAGAATGGTAGATCTTAGGAAGAACAAGCTCATATGCTGCTGATTCGTTAAAAAATGGGACAGACAACCAAAAAAAAGTCTGATTGCAGCACTGGTAGGTTTGGTTGCTGCCTCAAACTGCCTTCAAGTGGATACAACCCTGGGTAGATCTTTTTGAACTACTGGAATCTCTCACTTTTCCTGTGATGGTGTCCTGCCAGAGGAAAACCCTTCACTGGCAGAATCTGTTTCTCTGATATGTGGTTAAATTAACGTTTAGTGCCAGCCACACAATATGCTGGACTCTCTTTGGGTAGGAAAAGGACTCTGTTGATCTCACCCTCTGCGTTGTCCTGTATCTCTGCATTGTCCTGGTAGTCTTGTGCTTTGTGTGCGGTGAGTAACTGTGCATTTGGTAGCCATCACCCCACTTTTGAATAACCATACAGCTCTCTGTGTTGACACAGTCCCAATTTACCTTTGTTTGTAGCCCTTCTTCTTCCCCAGTTGATTTTCACTCGCACAAACCAGTTTACCTGCACTGGCTGTGTTTACACAGTGCTCCCCCTTTTCATGCTCACACAGCAAATCAAATATTTGTTTGATTTTTTTCATTTAGATTTCTACCTAAATAAAAAACCCTTGTCATTCTTTCTTAAAAGAGGAAAAAAAATCTGCTAAGCATCTTAATCCATGGGGCACAATTGCAAAGCCCATGCAGTGGCAGAGGGAAACCCTCTTTAAAAGACACAGAAATGCCTTTAAATAAATAAATTCTGTCTATTTGGGCTTCTGTTGAAAAAACCCTTAAAGATAAGCAGATGTCATGCTGCAAAATAAACAGCTGAAGCTAAAACTCATGTTGGTATGAACCTCAGAAAGGGTAATCAGAAAGGGTATCCCACACCCATCAGAGCGAGGTGAAAAGAAGGCAACCCTGTAGCAGGAAAGGTTTGGATTAGATGCTAAGGAAAATGAACTATTAGAATAGTTTAGCACCTGAACAGACCCACTAGGCAGGAGGTGAAGTAAAGAATCATAGAATCATTAAGTTTAGAAGAGACCTGTAGGACCGAGTCCAACTGCCAATCCAACCCCACCATGAAGATCTGCCACAGAAGGCCCTTGAGGGTTAGGGAAGCACCTGCCAGGCTGGATGAGATGGACACAATCCTGTGATGGACTAAGGGCTATCTGGACGGCTTCCTGAGATCCTTTGTAGCTTTATGGGGGTTTATGGTGCTTCTGAGTTTCTCTTGTTAAGCGATGTGAAAGCAAGTGGTGGTGTGAATGGGGCAGGGAAGCTGAACCAGCTCTGTCTCTAGGTAAGCTGCACGTGGAGGCAGGACCATACTGAGAAGTCGGAGATGTCGGGGGCGGTGAACGCTTTTCTTCCTAGTTTAGACTTCTTTTACTTCTCTGTTAAGCCTGTTAAGTGTTGTGCTCTCTGTTTCCAGTATTCCTTATCAGCCCAACATTTTTCTCCCTTTTCAAGTGGATTTGGTGCCCAGGAGAGCTGGCAGGTTTATCCAGATTCTAAAGCATTAAGTTATACACCTCTGAAGAGCAGAAAACGAGAGGAAAAGAAAAGAAAGAAGGAAAAAAGAAAAAATTAAACAGGAAAAAAGCAAATCCCAGGTATTTGCAACTGTAAACCAGAACCCTGAATTAACACAATGAGGAAAAACCAGTGGTGATGGAATATGGAACAGCAGATGCAGTATAGGGTGGCAAACTAATGCTGAAATTCTCAAACTATGGAATAGATACAATATGGGGTAGCAAAGTCATGTTGAAATTCCTAGAATATGACATGGATGCACTATGGGGTGTCAGATTCATGCTGAAATTCCTAGAACATGGAATAGATGTACTATGGGGTAGCAAATTAATGCTGAAATTCCTAAACTATGGAATAGATGTACTATGGGGTAGCAAATCAGTGCTGAAATTCCTAAACTATGGAATAGATGTACTATGGGGTAGCAAATTAGTGCTGAAATTCCTAAACTATGGAATAGATGCAATGTGGGGTAGCAAATTAGTGCTGAAATTGCTAAACTATGGAATGGATGCAATGTGGGGTAGCAAATTAGTGCTGAAAGGCGTTCAACTTTGACAACGAAGACTTCAGGTGTCAGAATCCCTTTCCGTGCCGACATGGCAGCTGTTTGTCCTTGCGGCTGACATTGCTGGGTTTCTATGTATCGTGGCAATGGGTGGCAACATCCTTTTAACTGCCAGACAGCACTTAGCGATAAGGCAGCCAATTAATAATGTTGATTTGAAAAGCTCAAGAATAGGTGAGAAAGCAAAGTCCTTCGCTAAGTCATATTTGCACAGTACTAAGAGTCCCCTTTTACCTGCTCTAGTAAACACGGCATTAGGAACTCTGTGCTATTGAAAAGTTGAGAGACCATAATGATTCGTGTAACTGATAATTGCCACTCCTCACCATTCAGCACCCACTTATCGTGCCTTTTGTACATACATACCTTTGAAAGACACAGCTCACATGCGGTTCGCCTTCCGAAATACTGATGGGGCTCTTTTTGTTGTTCCTCTGACACATCGACCTGTTTCAACCAAAGGAGTTAAATGAAGAAGAGGAATCAGTGCTTCACTCAAAAGTGGTGGCCTGCAAACGGTAGACTTGATGTTAGGTGTGGGTGTGCAAATAACCCCCTCTGTTTGCTCAGCTGATGCCACAGTTGTCTCCTAGTGTGTTGTCCTATGAGGGACAAGATGAGTTTGGTTCCTGATGAAAACAAAAAGTGACCTCAACCTCATCAGGTGGCTGAAGCACCTTTCTGGTGAAGACAGACTGAGAGAGCTGGAGTTGTTCAGCTTGGAGAGAAGACTCCAGGGGGACCTTCTAGAGACCTTCTAGTCCTAGAAAAAGGCTCTCAGAAGGCTGGGGAAAACTGTTCACAAGGACCAGGGATCATGGTTTGAAGCTGGAAAAAGGCAGACTGAGGCTGGACAGGAGGAAGTTGTTGAATCTGAGGGTGGGGGATCCCTGGAACAGGCTGCCCAGAGAGGTGGTGGAGGCCCCATCCCTGGAGTCATTCAAGGTCAGGCTGGATGTGGCTCTGAGCAATCTAGTCTGAGATGGCCGCACTTGCTGTAGGAGGGTTAGACTGGATCCTTCCAACCCAACACATTCCATGATTCTATGGTAAGGAGATGCAAAAGCAAGTCACTGGGGTAATTGTAACTAACTCCATGCAGCCGCTGCTTGTTACTGGTGGTCTTTGACATGAATCTGCTCAGTCTCAAGCAGCAGAAGCACCAAAGATGTTAGACAGTGACACACAGAACATGGCTTAATCCCAAGGGAAGCTTGAGCAGTTTAGAAGCTGTCAGCTAGCAACAGAATGCTCTCTATCGTCTGTATCTCTGTACGTTCCTGCACTCTCAAAAAGGCACAGCGATGGAAGTAATTAGAAGTAAAGGAAGCTGTTTGATTAAAGGCTCTGTTTGTTGCCCAGATGTATGTAGAGGTATAGAAATGCAATTAGTTTGAGAGTGCCATTAGCAGTGTCAGAGACCAGAAGTAATAGAGCTTAACCCTCACAAGAGCCGCACTGTAAAGCCCTGTAGAGTCCCGATCCCTCCATGCAGGGCGTTTTCATCTCTTAACTCTTTCTGGGGAGTAATTCCAGCAAGAGTCACTCTGTTCTGGGAAAGTACACGCAGTGCCCTCGTTTTCCTTCCTGCGATAGTCAGGGTTGAAAATGAAAGACGTCAAAGGCTTTCCTCCAAGTGCACAGAACAGATCTTGAGCAGCTCTCAGAAACCCCTCAGAAGGATGGTGCTGAGGATCACATTAAAGTGACCTTCCAGTCCCTGAAAGGGGCAGTCAGAAGGCTGGGGAAGACTGTTCCCAAGGGCAGGCAACAACAGGACTGAGGGGTCATGGTTTGAAGCTGGAAAAGGGCAGATAGAGGCTGGACAGGAGGAAAAAGTTCTTGAATCTGAGGGTGAGGGATCCCTGGAACAGGCTGCCCAGAGAGGGGGTGGAGGCCCCCTCTCTGGGTCAGGCTGGCTGGGGCTCTGGGCAACCTGTTGTGGTGAGTGCTGGCTCTGCTTGTTGTAGGGGGATTGGATTGGATGTCCTTTGGAAGTCCCTTCCTACCCTACGATTCTATGATTCAGGAGGGATGGTGGTCAGGTGCTGCACCATGCTGCTGTCTTCAGCAGTTCAACTTTATCAGCTGCTGCCTAAGTTCACAGAGATGGTGTTAGGAGTTGTTTGCACCTCTGGGCAGAGAGTGAACTTTGAATGCTCTGTGATCAGTTTTAATGAGTGTCATGTAGTCTTCATGCTATTGCTCCTGTTGTCTTTCTACGCCTGAGTGTAGCCAGTACCAGTGTTTTGCTTGTCCTGGCTGAGTGACTTCTGAGGTTCTGCCCAGTGCACTACATGTTGCTGCACTGTAATGAAAATTCTACTGATTCCCTTATGAGGAGAGGCTGAGGGAGCTGGGTCTCTTTAGCCTGGAGAAGAGGAGACTGAGGGGTGACCTCATTAATGTTTGTAAATATGTGAAGGGTGGGTGTGAGGAGGATGGAGCCAGGCTCTTCTCAATGTCATCTAGTGATAGGATGAGAGGCAGGGGGTGTAAGCTGGAATATAGGAGGTTCCACATAAATATGAGAAGGACCTTCTTCCCAGTGAGGGTGACAGAGTGCTGGAACAGGCAGCCCAGTGGTGTTGTGGAGTCTCCTTCACTGGAGATGTTTAAAAGCCACCTGGATATGTTCCTGTGTGACTTGGTCTAGGTGATCCTGCTGTGACAGGGGGATTGGACTAGATGATCTTTCAAGGTCCCTTCCAATCCCTAATGGTTCTATGATTCTATGATCCACCCACACTGGTCCCCTTTGCCAACTTGTAATGTGTGATGAAACACTGAAACATTTCTTGGAGGAGAAATATCAACGTGTGTGATGCCCATCATGTGAGGAAAAAGTTCAGTGTCAGTCAAGGTTGGGACAAATTTGCCTGTTAATCATCATAAATGTATATGGTAGATCCGTCCTTTCCCTTGAGAAAGTACTGTACTTTAGATGAAAAGAAATGCACTTCATATTTCAGCTGATAATGAGAAGTTAATAAAATTGGGATTTTGTGCAATGCGGGACCTCTGACATCTTAATCTTTATTAAAGAGACTTAAACTACCAGGAACTGCTGGCGCTGACTGGCACAGCCAGACTCAAGAAACACCAGGAGAGACTGGTCAAATGAACTGTTAAACAACTCTTCCTAATCCATCAGGAAGAAACAATAAGTGCTGGAAACATCTATTTACCATGCATCAATCACGCTTACCTAAGCAATTTCTAAGTAATTATACTTCTGTGCTATAGTTCCCGAGATGACTACTCTGAATGAGACTTTTACTTTATTAAAAATTTTTACAAACCCCAACAAAACGAAGCATTTTAGTTGCCATAGCAGACGTTGCTTCGTGTTCTGACTAAGCAGTCGGTTTTTCTGGACATAACCTCGCCTAATCGTTCCGTTAGAGTCCTACTTGGAATTCAAACAGCTAGTTTCCCTTTTTAAAAGCTTAGGATTTAGAATTTTTGAAGTGGTAGAGATTTTTGTCTGTTGAATTTTGCTAAGTCAGCAAAAAACCTCCAACCCCCGAAGTCTTTGGAGCAGCATGCTACGATGTGACCTGTGCAAAGGCAGTGCTTTGAAAGTGAGGGAATAATAACTGATATTTGAGTAATAAAAGCTTATTGCCTGCTTTCTCTCTTATTATTGTTTCTGCTTGCTTTTAGCTAAGGACAGCCGTGTAGGTGCAGGGAGAGATGCTGAGAGGCTCTGGTGGTCTCCAGAACAGAACAGGTTGGGTACATTTGGCTCTTCTTGGTCCTAGTACTGAAGGTTTAAAAGTTTTGCTTATATTTTCCCAGAGCAATATAACACTGTGGGCTAATAGATAAATTAATGATGAGCAATCAGTCTCTTCATTTTCTGTAGCTGTACAAATAGAGCCTGTTGTGTCTTGTTGACCTTTGATGTTTGAACATTGTGGTGTTATAAAAACAGATATATGTGTGTGTGTGTGTTTTACAAACCCATCATTGTGCGGGGCTTTGAAACGTCGTTTTCTAATCCACTCGGAGAAAGGGGAGGTATAGAGTCTTTGTCAGTATCCAAGCAATTAGGATAATTAAAAAAGAAAGCTTATTGGGTAAACATGCTCTTAGATTGTGACCTCTTAATTAATGGACTACAGGGAGAAATTACAGCAGTGGCAAGATAATTAACACATGCATTTAAAAAGAACTGTTAGACAAGGGTATTATAGGATAGTAAGACACTGATTTGAATCACCCAAGGACTATGGAGGTGAACACACACAGTTGAACAAGACAAGATTTGCATGTTTGAGTGCCCCAGCACACAAGAGGGAACAGATTAGGTTAACTTCGTTATCACATGGAGGCGGCTCTTTTAGTGGTACATTCCCTTCACAGGAGTATTTCGAAAATCTGGAGGACCTGAGTGGCTACAGAGCTCCCGGTGCTGTTCGTGGGGCATGGAGGAGGACGGATGACTCCACTCAGCCCGAGTGGGGTAATTTCTCTGGTTTTAAACACCCAAATATCCTATACTGGTCTCCAAAAGGAAGTAGATTATGATATTCTTGGCTGTAGTAAGGATTTAGGGAATTGTGGAAAGTAGTGGGGATAAAAGTTAGTGCATTGCTGATGAACCCGATAAAAGGCTCTAGTGAAGAAGCAGTACCGTGGGGTGAACCTGGATCCATTAAACCAGGACAAGCAGTCTATCCCTTTTCTTTTTGGGCCTCTGGGTATCTCAAAGAAAGCTGGTGCAGTTCTGGCCTGCTCGCAGCCGAAGCTCAGATATTTGCAACCTTGTCGTGAAAAAGCAAAGGGTTGTTTGTAGAGTTTGGGTCTTGTGCGTGCTGTTGGGTCCCAGCTACTGATTGCAGGGTCAGTCATCGCCTCACTGTGTAGTTAGCTCGGCCCAAACAAACTGAAATAAATACCTAAACCAGCCACTGTCCGATGAATTTGCCTTACGATGGCTGTCAGTAATGGTCATCAATAGTTCAGTAACTGTTGTTTGTTAGGGAATACTGTTGCTGAACAGACCTGGCAAGTGAGAGGCTGAGCAAGAACAGCAAGTGTCTTCCTCCCCCATGATTGGTTTTCCCCTCTTTGGACTCCTGTCCATTGTTTTTTTAAATAAAGAGACAATTCCATGTAAAGCTCAGGCTGTCTGTGATCAGAACCACCTTGCGAGAAGGCAGGAGGTTCCCATCTGAACAGCACAGGGGAGAACAGCTCACGCCACCAGAGCTGAGGGCTATCTGATGTAGCATCGTGTGATTCACAGTGACCCATAGCCCTTGTCTCAAGAGCAATATAAAGACATAACAAATATGTGATGGCAGCACATCGAATTGTCCATAAATCAAGGTAAAGCTCGTCAGCCTGCAGCCAAGGTCTGAACTTCGGGGGCTTTGTCTGTATAGAATCTCTTGTATCCACAGTGTACGTGAGAAAGCCGTTTTCTGTGCTCCCTAATCATTAAATCTCCTAAAGTCTCATTTAGAAAAAAGGAACAAACTGCTGAAAAGTCTAAAACCCAAATGATTTGTGTGAGGAGCTCAAACCTCACGCTAGAAATGTATACAAAGCCAAAGCCGGGCGATTAGGTACAGTTTAGGAACATGTGATTTGCATAAGTCCTCGCTCCTCACAGTGTCACGGGGAACAAAGCGATGCTCTGCCAAGCCAACATTTCACATCTCCAGCCGCGCACTTATCCCAAATCCCACCCACTTCTTGGTAAGTCTTAGTATTTCTTCTTTTGTCCGTATTTAAATGTCCTTGTTCACCACCGTGTTCATCCTACCTGGAACATTAAAGATGCATGAAGACCAAATAATAATAATAATAGTAATAATATAAAACCCCCAAACTTTAAAAAGCCTTTCTGAATGTTTGATTAGTGACCTGGGCCCCCAAATTTTTAACTAATTGAGTACATTAAATAGTATGTCTCTGAAAGACTCATACAAGACACTTTTCAAAGCTTCTTTAATAAAAATTCTATTTGGGATTTGACCATAATGGCTATCCTTGCTTGCCAAAACATGACTTCTTAGCAGGTGACTTTCATCAAGTACATCTGAAATAGTACCTAAATGAATTAGCAATAAAATGGACTTAGGCCTAGCAGTGGGAGCCTCCATTAATCTTGGGTTAATCACTAAAGAGATGCCATTCACTTTTCTTAAGAAGTCACATTTTTCTCCCCTTGCTGGCGACCAGATTTCATAAAGTAACATATTTCTAATGAAAGGGCTCTGCTTGAATTAAAACCCTGAAGGTTTATGCAGATTTTAGTTTTGATTACTGCTGGCATGGGCTCTTAGCAGACTCCGGAAGGTAGGTCCGCAGTGAAAGAGTCCCAGCATGCAGTTCATAATATTCTTTGAAATAAAATAGTGCACTTGTACTTAGTGGCTTTAATCAGCTCTGACTTTTGATAGTCAAACAATAGCTAATTACAGTAACACCTGCCTTCTAAGTCATGTCATGTAGGTTACTGCCAACAAGAGACCTTGTATCTTAGCTGCGTGATTATTATAGAGTCTAAAACCTATCTGTTCAAAAAGGGAGGAGGGGGGGAGAAGAACGGAGTTTGGTAGGCATTACACGTCTTTTTATTGTCTGAGGCGTTTGGGGCTTTTCTGGTTGCAGTTTTCTGCCTTGGAAAGGCAAAGAGTTGGTGTTTACAGCCAGATTAGAGAGGAGAGCTTCGAGAGGAAATGGTGACGGTTCTGCAGCTCCTGCTTTTCTGCGGAGCAGCGATGGATAACGCAGAGCGTAGACTATGTCCAAGCAGGTTCGACTTTCAGTGTCTCGATTTTCAGTGTAGCCCAAAATTTAAAAGATGTTGTGGGTTGTTCGTATCATCTATCTCTGGCGTGTAGCCACAGAGTAGAATTTGATTTCGCTGTCATTAAATGCAGCGGTACACCAAGGGGTACAAAGGCCCATTTATTGCGACCTTCACCAAATTTGGAAGGGCTTCCTAAAATCAAATAGCCAGCGAAGAAGCTGATTTTGAAAGAACAATGTTCCTGAAAGTAAATCCACACCCTTTTCCCCTAATATTTGCCTTTACTGTGGAGAATACAGCCTGATGAGTTTCACTGTATGGGCCAGCTGCTGCGGAAGCCATAAATTATTGTCTCATTGAAGACTCTTTTCTCATTAATTTTGCTAGCAAATAAGGCTTCGTTTTCACAAACTCAGTCAAGTGAATAATATCAGATGTTTGCCAGAGGCTCAACAGCCACTGTAGCCACTCTCCAAGAGGCAGAACCACACAAACATGTGCCAATAGGGCGAGGAATACTCCTTATCCAGACCCAAACAGATAATGGGTGAAGCTCTGCACCCAGCTCTGCCAGACTTGATCTCAGAAGTCTCCAGTGCAGCTGAAAGGGAATTTAATAGTCTGAGCAGAAACGGGCTGATGAGAAAGGGACAAACCAAGAGCTTGTTTTACAAAGTGAATTTCCAGGTGGATGTTTTAGAACAGCTGGTTAGGTTGTGTGTGAGGTGGTTTCCCCTCATTTCTCCATGGTTCTGAAGGCAAATAGATGGAGTCTTGGGAAGAGAGTAACTCTCAGGTAGTTCTTCTCTGCTTGATGACATAACATCTGTTTTGGGGGATTTTGACACGATGTGATGTCTCTGTGCTCTCGGTTCTTCTTCTGACATCTTTTCCCTGCTGTCAGTGGTGGCTGAGCAGCTAATCTGGACGAGGCACTTGCAAATGGACCTTCATGATTGTTTAAGCTGCAGTGAAATACTTACTCAGGTTCCACACTCCGGTGGTGTTGGGATCCTTCAGCAGTGACAGGCCAGGCCCCACGGTGTAAGCATACAGCACACTTTGAGCCAACCTACCCTGTACCCACTCTACGAACCTACTATGTACCCACATACTGCAGGTGGGGTTTAGTAGGTGGTTTTATTTCTCTTTGCAATCAGGCTGGATTATACGAGGAGTTTGTAAGGGTCCAGGGTTACCTTAATGAACAGGGAAGCTGAGTCTTAAAAGGAATTGTTGTGAACTCTGTTTCCCACAGCCGCTTTTAAGTTCAGTGTTTAATGGGCTGTTTTCCCTCCCTCTCCTCCCCGTAAGTTATTCTTTCTCACTCTATCATTTGTCATGTTAACCTCAAACTGTGTAGCAAGAAATCTTCCTTATATCCGTTACCATGTTTGCCATGTCTGATCAGTTTGATTGATCATTGCCTCAGCCACAGGTTGGTAATAAGCTGTTTTGAGAGAGACACACATTTCCCATAGGACAAAATTGGCATGACAGCCTTATAAACTGGCCATTTATCAACCTTCTCCCTGGTGGTCACTGTCTGAGCTCTGCTAGGCAGGCCGGCACTCCAGACTCCTGCGGCACCTCGGGGGGACAGAATCGGAGCCAGTGGGCACTGTGGTGCGGCTAATACGGGAGACAGTAATAAATGACACCGTATTTGAATCAAAATTGTTGGTGCAAATGTCACCAGTAAAGTCTACCGACTTCCTCCTGGAAAGGCTGCCCCACGTGTCAGACAAATGTCAGGCTGGGCTCTTTGCTCCAGATGGGAGCAGGTCAAAACTGATGGCGCTAGGGAAGAACAGACCCACAAGAGGTGATGGGGTGGCTTTGCTGGACCGCAGGGTGATGATGGTTCACTCTGTCCTCTCCAGAATCCTGACTGAAGTAAACTAATCTCTGTGTGCCTCGGGATTTTACAGACTGGGGCTGTGTCTGTATAGAAAGGGGAAAAGAGGCAGAGATAACCTTAAAACATGAATATTCTTCACTCCCATTTTTACTTACTTAAAATGTAGGGATGGAATAAGGTGAGGACTTAGTAAACCAGTAACTAGCTTGACATTAACTACAGGCAGCTGAAATGATGCATTTCTTCCTTTCTTCTCCCAGTAAGTTTCAACTTTATCTTTTTTACCAACCCATGACCTGGGTAGTTCTTTCATGAATGAAGAATTATTAGGGAAATCACCTACTGCAAGCTTAGAAAGGAAGTGGCAAAAAGAATTCCATCCCATGGCTTCAAAACATGAGGCTCAAGCTGCAACCCCGTATTGTCTGTATCTTGGTTATGTTTGGTAGAGGAGCTGAAGTTCTTTAGTTAGAACTTCAGAATGAAATGTGACAGAGAAACCCAGAGTTCCCTCCAGGGGAAAAATCCTTTAAAGAACATTTTTTCCATGAATCCAGATTTTTGGGTCATCTTTGGCTTGGCAGTGTGTGTGATGGCAGGGGAGAGGAAGAGCTAATAAGGTGCTACATAACTTCTCTTCTTTTAATCCGCCCTGTATGTTTGTGTTGTTCTCCCACGGAATTTTGGTTAAGTGACTTTTATTTTCCAGCTTGAGTGTGAAGTTATTCCCAGACTGCATAAACTACAATTTTTAATCTTAACGATAGGTTTAGCGACCACCAAAGTGTAAAATAAACTACCATGGTCTAATCAATCAAATCTGCATACTTGAGGGAAAGCACCTGTACGAGGCTTTTCGATCAGGGTGTCTGTAATAGTTGTTTATTAGCAACCATAAAGCTGTTGGAATTTAATATCTCTCTCAAAATAACACCAGGGGCACTAAAAACAAATATTGAAAGCAAATGCAACTGGGCTATAACCAGCCCACGATGTTAAGGTTTAAAAGCCATTACAATAATCCTGAGAGATTCATGGTTTGCTTGGTACCTTTGGATGCTCAGGTCGGGTAAAGAGCCACTGGAACCTCGCCACAAGTACTGGGGGCAGTGCTGGGCCCTACACTTCAAGAAAGAGTTGGAGGGGATGGAGCAGGTCCAGAGGAGCAATGAGGCTCGGGAAGGGACTGGAGGGAAAGGCTGATGAGGAGAGGCTGAGGGAGCTGGGGGTGTTTAGCCTGGAAAAGAGAAGACTCAAGGGGGGACCTTCTCCCTCTCCACAACTCCTTGAAGGGAGGTTGTAGTCAGGTGAGGATTGGGCTCTTCTCCCAGGCAACTGGTGCCAGAACGAGAGGGCAGGGCCCGAAGCTGTCAGGACAGGGTTAGGTTGGATGTTAGGAAGCCCTTCCTCATGGAAAGGGTGATGAGAGCCTGGACTGGACTGCCCAGGGCAGTTGTGGAGTCTCCATCCCTGGAGGTGTTGAAGAACAGACTGGCCGTGGCCCTTAGTGCCCTGGTCTGGCCAACGGGGTGATGTTAGGTGCTGGTGTGGATGAGCTCAGAGGGCTTTTCCAGCCTCAATAATTCTGTGATTCTCTGAATCAGGTGTTGCCCAGGTATTGATGATTTTGTGCATCGATTTTTTGCACAAAGAACATCTAGAGCTCTCTTGCTCCCCACGAGGCAGTGATCACAATTCTGCTACATCTGAAAAATCTTCAAAAATCAGATTGTGAATCGTGTACCATCAGCTCTTCACCCCAGAACCTTCTCTGGTGAAGCACTGATGACTCTCAGGTTGTTTTGAAATACCAACTGGGTAGCAAATGCTATGGACTTGGTAGAAGTGACCAAGCAGTGCCTCATGACTGAGCATTTTTAGGTTTTGGTTGGTGCTTTTGTATCTGTAGAACACATAAGTGTGGTGATAAGAAAATAGCAAACCAGCAAACCCATCGATAAACCCCTGGTAATTCACTCCTGAGGATTTTACAACATATTTGGGTTTTACATAGAACCATATAGAATCACAGATTCATTAAGGTTGGGATAGACCTCCAAGTACAACCATCAGCCCAACCCCACCCTGCCCACTAAACCTTATTTGGGTTTTTAAGAATTAGAACAAATAAAGACTGGGGGGGTTCTGTTTCCCTAAGACCTCATTGGTCCTTTATTTTGTTGGAATCTTTAAAACATCCTTGGAGATGGCTGGAGGCTGAAAAATTCTCAGACATGCTGTTTTTAAATGCTGAGCTGCTTTGACTCCCTTTTTGGGTTGGGCTTATCAAGTAGAATCCAGAGCAGGGTGCCAGGTCTGCTTTTCACTGCCTCAGCTCCCGAGGCAGTTGTTGGAGTTGAAGCTCTGGTCTCTGTCTGTGCCTTCTCAGCAGATCAATTGTCTACATTTACAGACCTTACCCGAATGTGACTTTGCACTGAAAATACTATTTTGACTGAGTGAGGCTACCTGTGGTTTAGGCTCTGAAGGGTTTTAGAAGCAAATAAACCACCCAGGAGTTTTGTGCTTGGCTCCTTTATTAAAGGATCAAGGTTTAGCAGAGGTGATGGGCAGAGGCTGGTTAATGGTGATGTTCCTGAGGTGTGTAGGCATCTTCTCCACAGCCAGTGAAGACAGCAGCTGGTCTCCCCTGCGTTTCTAGAATAGGGAATCAAGTCAAGCGTTGTTCTGTGACGCTGGCACAGTCTGAGGTTGGAGGTCCCTGAGAAGCAGTTGTTTTTTTTGGGCAAATATGGTCAGATCAAAGCGCTGGAGAAGAACAAGACATTCAGATGACAGGAGGTCACAGACACATGGATGAATAAGGGGCGATACTGTTCAGGCCACAGCTGTGGTTTAGCTCTGAAGGTAGGACTCACTGGCCGGTAATTAGCCCAGCCTGAGAGCGAGGGGAGCCGCGCTGGTCACACAGCCAGAGTGAAGAGACATTGCGCTGCTCTGTGCTCTCAGCCCAGGCTGCGCGCCCTCCTCTGCTGCAGGAGGATGCCTGATCCGAGGGTGGTGATCACAGAATAAGTCGTCCCAAACAAGTGGGGCCAGCTGGCAATTCTTCCCAGCACGGAGTGGGAAGAGAGAAAAAAACTCAGCAGGGTTTTACTGGGAGAGAGCAGTTACAGAGCACCTGATGCTTAGGAGCGTGGCTGACGTCTCATGTCTTCCTGGGAGGGACTGGAATAGGAAGGAGAGTCTTTTGCCAATAGGGAAATTACATTTCAGAGATTTTATCTTTATTTTCTTTGTATTTAAAAACCTAGTCTGCCTCTGTTGTGCTTTCAGCTGGCATATAGGATGCTCCCAGCTGCCTAGTGACCTTCCTGTTGTAGTGTCACTTCTAAATGTGAACCTGGTCTGTAAGGAGCCTGGCAGAGAACAGTGTCTAACACCCACATGCGGTGAGTGCCTGTAAAGAGACACCCCCCCCCAGTCCTGCTCCCACAGCAAGGTCTGGGGGAGGAGGTGAGAGACTGAGAGAGAAGCCTATCACGTACAAATTCCCCAAACAACTGCAAATATCAAAATGAGTGTTACTTATCATTTATAGGAAGTTAAGGATTGATAGGCAGCATATGGAAGGTGTTAAAAAGTAAAAGTAGTAAAAAAAAAGCTGGTTGGATCTGCTGTCCATCTCCTCTTGTAGATGAGCTAGTGAGCAGCTTTTCTAATGCAGCTGAATAAGAGCTCTGTGTAATAACAGGACAGATTCTGTTAGAACAAATCCCTATTTTGTATAAATTACAGAACACCCAAAAACCCCTCTAAATAAATCTCTGACTTGAGCACAAACAATTGCAGGAGACAGCTACAGTGCTGCTGGAGGATGATAACCAGCAATGATGTCAGCAAGGGAGGCTGAGGGGGAGACACTCCACCAGTAGCAGAGATTTTCCCTTCCACCACACAGAAGAAAAAATTGAACTGAAGGCAAAGGACGTTGAGATTGGATTCTTGAAGCCATAAACCAGAGAGACACTAATTCACGTTAGTGGTGCTCTGGCGAATACACTCAATGTTCTATTGGGAAATCCACCTGGCACAGGAGCAGGTTTGGTGTGGTTTGTGTGTCTGTCTGTCGCACTGGTTGCTAGAGGTAGGCTTAAGCTTTGCCCATTGTCTCAAACTGCTGTTAGATTTACGCCGCCTTCATCCTTGGCATTTTGTCTGATCAGCTGTTAAGTCTGTGAGCTGCCTTCAATCCCTGAGAGTCACAGAGTGTGGTTGCTTGTCATGAAACAACACGATGAGGAATCAAAGGGCAAACCCACCATCACCTGGAGTGGCTCTTCCCCATATCTGACTTCTATGTCTCACTTTTCTCTTGGCTTCCTAATCCCTTGAAATAGGACCTGTTTTCTCCATCACTTGACCACTTGGCATTTACTACAAGGTGCCAGTCCTTGGCTGAGTTTCCTAGGTGCTGAGACACTCCTCTGAGGAATGCCAAAGGAGCTTCTCGCTGGAAATACAGTTATATTTTTGTGAGGCAAGCGTGAAGCACCAAAGACAGAAACAAGATGTTCTGGATCTGTTCTGTGGTTACACTGCCTATTCTCTAGGCCTTTACAGTGGTGCAACATGAGGGGGCAAGGCTGGCCTTGTGTCTGCTGTTTTCAGGCTCTCTGCAGGGTAATGGATGAGTGAACACAGCTCAGCAGGTAGCAGCAGCCTGCTCTTGCAGTGAATGCATCAGGATAAGAGAAATTAAATAAGAAACTGGGAAAGTAGTGTCCAGACTTCTCTTTGGTGCAGAAAGGTGATTCAGTAGTGTTTTGTTTCTCCCTTTGGACTCCACTTCTAAACCCAATCCATTGCTCTGTACATCCTGTCTAGAAGTAATTCTTCCTGTATGAAGACAGGCACTGTTTGCAAAGTTCCAATCATTAGAACAGAATCACAGAGCATTTTGGGTTGGAAGGGACCTGCAAAAGTCATCGAGTTCAACCCAATTTAATATCAGTCCAATTGAATAATTAGCCCAACCAATCTTAAATTCGAGTGCAGACTAATGTTAGTATCCAGTCTTAAGCAAAGCACTGCAATGTGACAGGAATCATGTACCAATTAAAGAAATTCTTACATGTGCTTCAGAAGGGGGAGAGCTCTCTAAGTCTGGGTATCTAGGGCCTGAGAGAAAGTTTAGCTGTACTCTTAAGGGATTCGGATCCCTTTCACCGTGTGTGTCTTCTTCATCTCAGTCCCTCAGTTTCCAAAACGGGAGAAACCAGACTTTGTCTGGAGCAGGTGGAGGATCAGCAGTTCCCTTGGCCACCTTGTAGAGAGGGTCTGGTGCTCCAACGTTTATGCTGCAACACAAAATGAAGCCCTCTCCCCTGAATTTCCCACCAAGTTCCACGTGTGTGAATGAGGTTATGGTAGAGAAGTCAAGGCTGCGCCGCAGGGCTCCTGCTGTAGTGTGGAGATGACAGGGATTTGTAGCGGAGCAGTGGTGTCCCACCACCACAATGAGGATAAAGCTTTAGAGCTCAGGACTTTATGAGTTTTGTGAAAAAATAAATGTACTGTCCAACCACAGCACTTGTTTTTCCAAATGAAATAATTTGTCTTTAAAATGCTTTTCTTTTCCTCTCCCCCAACTACTTCTTCAAGTAGAGCCAAAGGCCCTTAGTCTGCCTTTGGGATTAGCAGCCAGTACAACTTCCATTTATAAATGAAGCCCTTTTTTTTTGATTTGCAAATAAAAAGCATCTGAAACCACTAACCAACTTGGCTTTTTTTTGTGATGCCTATAAAAACGTCTGAACCATTTGTTTTTTACATTTTCTAGCGGTACAGTGTGCCTCCTATGAGCACATACACCCAAGCTGCAATTAGGAGACAACTCTCTGTTTTGAGAGGAGTTAACAAATCCTCACGTCTGCTGGGAAACTTGGAGCAATTGGTCCAATCCAACAAATTTCATTTGAAAATAACCCCCCCTTCCCCTGTTGTTGCACCTGCACTGGTGACACTAAAAAATTCAGATGCAAAATCATCCCCCCTGCTAGGGGGGAATTTCTCATGGATTTCAATGGGACTGGGATTTGGGTACGTGGGGCTGACCCAGTATCGCTCTGCGGCAGAAATTCAGGCTGAGTCCTTTTCTGGTTTTTGGGTTTCAGTTGGAAGGATTGAAGTAGTTTCTCCCTTTTCCCAGTTCCCATTTCATAGTGTCTTAACCTCCCAGTTTAAAAGTGCTGACAAAAACCCAGTGGAGCTTCACATTTCAGAGCTGGAAAGCTGTTCCAGGCTGGTGCAGACCTGAGGCAGCAGAAGGGATGTGAGAGGCTTGTGCTTCGCTTGTTTCTACTTGTTAATTTACAAACATAAAAAGGAAACTAAATGTTTATAAACAAAGGGCTTTATCCAGTTTTGTTTGTGTGTTTCCAGGGCTGTTCCTTTCACTCTCTCTGATGCTCCTTCATTGCTCTGGGCTGTTGTGGGCATCACTGGGAACATCAGTGGAAACCCACAGCCGATGAGCTGCAGGATTCAGGAGGACTGTGATCCCTCCAGACAATTTAGGTTCATTTCTCCTAAACCAGTTCAGATTCTGTTGTCTTTGGTCTTTATTGCCCAGGAGATGATTATAGATGGGTATTTTTTAAACACGTTGTGGCAATAAGTAGCTGGGCAGCATAGAGGAGGACGGTGGAATTGGGGTGGTAGTACTTGACCTTCCGACCTCAGGAGAGAAGGACAAACCCTTGGGAAGAGGTCTCTGGGCTCTGCCCTTGGCTGTGGGTGCTGCTTTGGGCTGGAATCAAGGAATCCAGGTCTGGCTTTGGTGTGATGGAGAACAGATGGTGGTGTCTGCGGCATGGAATTAGGCAGAACGGCTCTTTAATGAGGTTCGCAGCGATTTCTTTTGGATTCCCCGCAGTTAAAGCACAAACCGGCTCCATCGCGGTGATGGAGCTGCAGAGTTCAACCCGGATCTGGTGCTGCCGGTCACTCCGACTTCTGCAGCGCTGGTTCGATCCCCAGCCCGGCCTTGTGCGAACGCGGGACCTGCCCCAGGACCCGCTGGCTCTGCCGCCGTCCTTCCCTCACCGATACGGCGTGGAGGGGAGGGCTGTGGCCGGGTAGGGCTGACAAGCAACGCTGAGCCCCCTCGCTGAATCCCCCCCTCCTCACCAGCCCCGCCGAACCGCCCCAGCTCCCGCCCGCACTCCCTCCCCCTCCGCCGCTTCCCGCCGCTCCGCGCCGCACGGCCTGGGCGAGGGCGGCCCCTGTCGGCGAGAGGCGGGAACTGCCGCCGCCGGCCGTGAGCCCTGAGAGGGTCCCGGCACAGGGACACCCAGCGGCTTCCAGAGCGCTGCCACAGCCCCCGCTTCGGGGTTGACTGGGAGACCCAGGAAAGCTGGGGCAGGTCTTCGGTGCTGGTCGAGCTGGAAGCAGCTTCATGAGCCTTCTTCAAGGGGGATGGAGGCTTCTCAAAGCCGGTCAGAAAGGACTGAGGGACCCAGAAGCCCACCGGAGGGGATTGAGCCTCTTCACAGGAAGGGATTGAGGCGCCCAGAGCCCATCAGAAGGATTGAGGCGCCCTAAGGCCTGTTGGTAGGATTGAAGCACCTCAAAGCCTGTCAGAAGGGATCAAGGCACCCCAAAGCCTGTTGGAAGAGACTGAGGCACCTCAAGACTCATCAGAAAGGACCAAGGTACCTCAAAACCCACCAGAGTGGATGGAAGCACCTCAAAATCTATCAGAGGGGATAGAAGCTCCTTAAAACCCATCAGAGGGGATCGAAGCACCTCAAAACCCATCAGAAGGGATCAAGGCACCCCAAAGCCTGTTGCAAGAGACTGAAGCACCTCAAAACCCATCAGAAGGGATCAAGGCACCCTAAAGCCTGTTGCAAGAGACTGAGGCACCTCAAAACTCATCAGAAGGGATCAAGGCACCTCAAAACCCATCAGAGAGAGTCAAAGCACCTCAAAGGCCGTCTCCTATCACACAAAATGCACTTTGTTCAAGACGTAAACTTCGAAACAACTTCTTTTATTTTAAACTGCTGGCCCTTAGCTTTAAGCAGAACCATCATGACAAGTGGTGGGTGCCTCCTGACAACCACAAATAGTAAAATTCTCAAGATTATGGTCAGCGTAACTTTATTCCAGAGTTTTCCTTTGGAGAGGGGAAAATCCAATAGTATTTCCTTCCTTTGGTGGCTCTATCAGGAGATGTTGTTATTAAAGGATGATGCAGCTTGCTTCTAGTCTTGATTCTGCGGATATTTCTTTCATGAGAAAAGTCATCCCTGTTTACGTTGGTCTAAGTGGGAGAAGAAATTTGCTTCAACAAATAACAGGGTCACATTGGAAAGACCCTCTAAGATCATCAAGTCCATCCTTCAACCCAACACTTACATGATCACTAGATCCTTTCAAAGTGTCATCTTCTCGGAGAATTTGGTTGCGAAGAAGAGCTGTGTCGTAGTTTATGTCTCTATCAAGTCTGTAAGGACTGTGGTTCTGTTCCTAAGATTGGATCTGAGGACAGTACATCAACAATTTCAGCACTTTCCTGGATGTTATTATTCCCGTAAACTAAACTGCTTCTGGGTTGGTGACGTCCAGGGCATCGAGAGCAGATCCGAGACAACAGCTCCAAAGTTCATTTATCCACATTTCTAAAGAAACACTGAAGCAAACACCCAAACAAAACCCCCGATCAGCCCCAAGATGCTTTTAGTACTATAAAACTTCAGGTTTGTGCCTGAATGATGAATTTCAATATCATCAAAAGAGCAGAAGGTTTAACTAGAAGATTCTTCTGGAAGTAGCTAAACGTTGCCTTGTAAGTCAGTTTATTAAATTATCCCAAACAGTGTTTGAAAAAATCAAACCCCAAGCCTGTTTTGCATACCAAAGCGAAGAATTTGGCAGCCTCACCAATGTGGAATTCTTGGGCTTTTCTTATTGTATGATTCTATATTCCTTGTTGTATTCCAGGGGGTCTCCCGAGAGGAGAGATGGTCCTGTGACATTAGTATGTCCCGCTGTGGGATTGGGGCCAGAGGGTGCCAACCCCTGCTCCATCCACCCGTTGCAGGATGAGGATGAGGAGAGAAAAGGTTCTAATACAGATATCAAGTAGCTTGGGTAGAAACAAACCTTCTCTGCAATTCTAGATTGATTTCTCAAGATATTAGAGCCTGCAGTATTTTGGGAAAAGTTCCAGGATTTGAGAATGTTGAAATGTTGTTAGACATGTTCTGAATTTTGTGGTTAGCTTGGAGCTGCCTGAACCTTGTTTGAATGCTGTACAGATCCCTTTAACCCCTGAACCGTAGCAGAATAAGGCCCTGAGCTAACAAAATAACTGTGAGCACCCCGTTCCAACTCCTTCCAATTGCTAATGGCACTGGGAATATTTCTGTGGCCCTCTGTGTGTGTGTGTGTGTGGTGCTTGCTGAAATTTTATTAGCCCTGCACTTGAAAATTAATTCACAAAGGGCAGAGGCGGGAAAATCTTGATGAGCCGTTAATCAGCCCCTTTTTAACAACAAACCCAGCCACGTGTTTATATAACAAGTTGAATGTGTTCAGCAACAACTTTCTTTATCTGGAAGCACTTTGCTTGCTTCAGAGGATCAGTGAATTCCCTTCTTCCTACTTACAAAAGTACAGTTGTCTAGTCTTCTGTTAACAATACTTCTAGTATATTTATATATTTTAATATATTTTATACATTTTTAATATTCTACATATTGCTATATTTGGATAATTTAATATTTCACTTTTTTATTTTATTTTTCTATTTTACTTTTAATTTTTAAATTTTTATTTTGTTACTTTTTTATTTTGCTCTATTTTGCTTACATTTTCATTTTGTTCTGCTTTCATTGTATTTTTGTTTTGCTTTATTTTCTTTTTATTTTGCTCTATTTTCCTTCTATTTTTATTTTGTTCCATTTTTATACTTTTCGTATTTTTATACTTCTAGTACTTACATTTTGAATAATATTTATATTTTTCTAATTCTGCTATTTTAAATAATTTTTATCTTTTTCTAATTCTATTTTAAATAATGTTTATATTTTACTAATTCTACTATTTTAAATAATTCTATATTTTTAATAAGACTATTTTAAAATAATTGTTGTTATTTTTATGTTTTGAAATAACTCTTCCTGTCTTTATGGCTTTATTGATGATGGTTTTTAACGCCCATGCACACACACACACACGTACGTACGTACGTGTTTGCAGGCAAGAGCACAGGTAGGTGAACGTGTTGATAACACAGCAGACAGGCAGCTGAGCATCTCCTGACATTCAGCATCTCCTGCTTTCATGAACCTAGACTAATTCTGTGTAGTGTGAGGGACATTTCAGCTCTTCATTATTGGCCACCATGGGCTGAGGAACAGAAAAAAGTCAGCATTTATCCAAGTTTGCTTCCAACAGAAAGTCCCTCTTCAGATGTGCTTGCTCTGAGTTGGGTTTACGTGCATTTTCAGTTTGTTTTCTGTTCATTCCTGGCACATTTGTGAGCTCTTTTTTATTTTAGTGCTGGTTTGACAGGTGCCGAACCTCTGATTGCTGATGCTTGATTTATCCAAGTGATTCCAGTTTAGAACCAGACCTAAACTCTGCTGAATTTCATTGTAGAAAAAAAAAGTGTGGAGCTTAATTTAACCCTGAACGGTGTTTATTTATTTTTCTGGTTCTCTTATTTTTTTGTCTGAACCAACTTGAAAACAATTGAAAAAGAAAAAAACAAAAGATGTTTTCTAGAAATGAATTTAATTGGAAATAACCAGGGAAAATGTGAGGGAAAGGATCTGGGTTATCCCATGGCAGTGAAATTAGCTGAGTTTGTACAGACAATTTCAGATCGCCTAATCATTCGAGGGTTAATTCTAATGTTGAACTTCCCAAATGTCAGTGCTCTTCCATTGTAAAGTACAGCACCGGGGCTTTATTAACACCTGCTTTTCATTACCTACAAGACTTACAATATTTTTGGTGTCTGTATCAAGTTGATTCAATTACTGGTACCACTGCGAGGGAACATTACCTCCAGGGAAAAGGGGGTGAATGCATCAGTGCCCATGGATACAGTGTAGGGAGCAGATTAATATAACAGATTTACATCGAGACTGCTGACTCCATTACTTTAAAACTCCTGTAATTGACTTTTTAAAAAATGGCATTAGCATTTAAATGGTACTATCGTTACGAGGGTGAAGGTTCAGCAGAATATGATCAATTTATTGAGCTCTTCAAATGTTCTTTTGATATTTTACTTTTTTGTTGTGTTGGTTGTCATGCTGGAGGGGTTTTTTAGTGGTTTGTCAGACACAAGAAAAAGTCTATACTGCTGAGACCTTGGTCTGTGCAGCTCCTGAGGAGAAATGCATGAAAATCTCACCTAAACCACTGCGTGACCTATGCAGAGTTAACGTGCTCCTGCATCCCCCATGCCCTGATACCAGCAATTCCAGTATGACAGAAGGAGATCCTTTGCAGAACCTGTCTATGGTCTGTGAGAGAGACTGGTGTTTGAGCTGCTTCCCCAGGGAATGGCCAGGTAGATTATCCACTGTGAAGCTCTTTTCAGCATTGCACGTCAAAATTAGTTCATTCAGAACAAACAGTTCAGCCAGTGCAGCCACCATGTTGAGGTGGTTCCACTGGAAATTTCACGTTAGCCCAGAGAATGGTAAGAAAGCTAGGGAAAACTGTTCCTAACAGCAGGGAACAGTGGGAAGAGGGGTCATGGTTTGAAGATGGAAAAGGGCAGATTGAGGCTGGACAGGAGGAAAAAGTTGTTGAATCTTAGGATGGGGGATCCCTGGAACAGGCTGCCCACAGAGGTGGTGAAGGCCCCATCCCTGGAACCATTCAAGTTCAGGCTGTCTGGGGCTCTGGGCAACTTGGTCTGGTGAGAGATGTCCCTGATTGTTGTAGGGAGTTGGACTAGATGACCTTTGGAGGTCCCTCCCAACACATTTCATGATTCTATGATTCTGTATCCCAATACCTTTTGGTCAGAGCTGGATGCCTGACATGCTGCTGCAGTTATAAATTCTTGGCTCAGTTGAAACCTTGTTTTGGAGCATTAGTTCTGTAGAAGATCCATCACCATCTCATCTACAGGCTCTCAATGCTTGTGAGGTTCTTCTCAGTAGGGGAGACGTTCCATGGTCATTGAACAGACAGAGCTCTGAGCTTTACGGCACTAACAGAAATCTGCAGTAGTTTTGTTACAGCAAATGACCTAAACATCAGACGGGATGGGGCTCTGAGCAGTCTGGTCTGGTTAGAGATGTCCATGCTTGTTGTGGGGAGTTTGCACTGGATGACCTTTGGAGGACCCTTCCAGCCAACACATTGTATGATTCTATGATCTAATGTTATGAAAGCAAACACAAAAATAAGTGTCCATGAGGTTTTGATGGGCCCACTTGGTCTTCTTCAATTCTAAAAAGCAGAAACTGAAAGGAGAAGAAAAGAACAACTGCACTGATTTGTTTTTTTACATTTGTAATGGGCGATTCTTTTGCTGCTGTCGATACAACTGATGGATCCCAGTCCCCGTCTTCCATGTGGAAAAGCAGGTCTGGGCCACAGAATGAGAGTTCAGACTACAGTGGCAATAGGTAGCGTGATATCTCCCCTGCTTGCCTCACTATAAGAATGCTTGGGAATGACCCAGTTCAACCCTGCCAGTTCTCTCTGACCTCGTCCTTTCCAGGATGCTGCTTAATTTGCACTAATTACATTCCATTCTGACAGGAACTTGGACATTGTCTCAAGCTCTCAGGTATTTTCACTGCCACTCTCCAGTATGGAGAACTCTGGGGGCTGAGTTTGACAGTGGCAATGAGTAATTAATGAAAATACACTTAATTGAATAAAACACATCAGTAGTTTGCATTTATGTCTGTGCAAACCTCTGAATTTGACTTGGTGCTTTAATCTTGAGTTCTTCTAGGATTCAGGAAGGCTGGGTAAACCCCGTGGTAGAAGTTTTGAGTAATAAAGATGTTTGTTGGCTTTGGGAGGGGTTTATTTTTGGTTTCCCTCCAGGATCTCAAGTTCACATCCTGGGGTTGATAACCACTGCAGAAAATCCTGCCTCAAAGGAGGCCACAAACATAGGAAAGACCTTCTGCAACAGGGAGAACTTATGTGGCAGGTTCAACTTTGCTTCTGGTAAAATTAAAGTTGGGTCATAGTGTCTGTGCACATTCATATAAAAGGATAGGTGGAGAAAAATGTGTTCAGGTGTTTGTTTCACAAGACTGTGAATGAGAAACCTGTCCAACAGGTTGCTTGCAAAAAGTTGAACTGTGTTAGAATGTCCAGTTTGTCTTTAAAACAGCCTCTGTGCTGAGGAGGAATCAAGAGCCAGGAATGAGTGTGAAGGACCGTGGGATTCATCTGTTACTCTGAAGGTCCTGGTCCCTGCTTGGCTGATTTTCATGGAGCTTGTCATCGCAGATCCCTCTGCATTGCAGACAAAACATTCTTAATGAAAAGATCCAGGTGTTTTCCCTCCTCATGTGCTGAGGAGACCTCAACCCCCCTGCATGGTTTTCTGTGCCCACTGCAGTACACAATTTTCCTTATGTGGAGAGCAAGTGGAACCCGTTTGGTGTTTTTAGGAGTGATCAATGGTAAAGGCGATGCGGCACCAGCCATGAAGCCGCGTGTTGGGAGCCGGGAGAACCATCTGCTCCACACCAGGTCTCAGAGCGGCGGGTAAAAAAGCACGGAGAGCCTGCCAAGGTTTTGTATGACTTTCAAAAGAACGAGATAGGAGCCATTGTCGGAGCTGCAGCAAGGCTTTTAGGCACAGACGGTATCGGCGAAGTAGTTGCGTGTTTCAAAATATTGTTTCATTTTAAAGCACAGTGCACATGGAATCAGTGAAATGGGATACACCAATTTGAACCAGGTCATATAATGCAGCTCTGTGTTTGGAGAGACAGAGGCACCCTGGACCCAAAATCCCTGGAGCTGTCTTTCAAAGAGTGATAGTTACGGAAATTAGCAGTGCAGAAATCCATACTAATCATTCATCGGGCGGATTATTAACTGTCTTACTAGTGTTATTAAGAGAGGGACCAGCCCCCGAGCAGGGCAGCGGGGCAGGAGCTGCCTCTCCCAAACCAGCATCCCCAGCTCCCATCCCACATCATGGTCTCTTGCTTGCAGTGGGAATCCTTTTATAGACAATTGTCTGCAGGAAGAGAAAATCAGCTAATCTTCATCTAAACTGAAGCAACAATTTATTGTGCCCAAGATGCCAAAGCAGAGTGAAGGTGAGACCTAATCCTGAAGATGAACTCCTTCTGGTCCTGCATGAGCACCTCATGGCCTTCTGCCCATTCTTCTTACCAAATGGGGTTGACTTGGGACTAACTGAAAGGTGAGAACTTGGAGAGGAATCTTGACTTAATCAGACTGGGGGCAATCAAATCACAGGATGATAGAATGGTTTAGGTTGGGCTAATCACAGGATAATAGAAAGGTTTAGGTTAGAGCTAATCTGCTCCAAACCCCTGCCAGAGGCAGCGATGCCTCTCAGCTGGACTTGGTTGCTCAAGACTTCATCCAACCTGGCCTTGAACACCTCCAGGGAGAGGGCAGCCACAGCCTCACCAGGCAATTAATCCCAGTCTCTCCACCCTTGCACTGAAGAACTTCTTCCTAAGATCTAGTCTGAACCTCCTCTCCTTTAGTTTCAAACCATTTCCCCTTATTCTATCACTGGATGCCCTTGGGAGAAGTCTCTCCAGCCTTCTTGCAGGTTCCCTTCAGCAATGGGGAACTAAGCTCTCCCCAGAGTCTTCTCTTCCCTTGGCTGAACAACCTCAGCTCCCTCAGCCTGTCCCCACAGAAGTGCTCCAGCCCTTGAATCATCTTTGTGGGCTCCTCTGGGCTCACTCCAACAATTCCATATCCTTCTGATGTTGGGGACACCAGAACTGGATGCAGCATTCAAGGTGGGCTCTCACAAGAGCAGAATAAAGGGGGAGAGTCACTCCTCTTTCTTTTCTGGCCCAAATTCTCCTGGTACTTCTGAGGATAGAATTGGTCTTTTGAGTACCTGGTGCCTGTAGACCTGTGAGTCCAGTGCTTGCTGTAAATGGGCAGGTGAACTCAGGCTGTGCCTAAATACTGTATTTAACACACAAGGAGTTATCATAGTTCAACTTACTGACAAACTTTACCTAACTAGGGAAAAATAAGTAATATTTGGCCCAGCTGAGCTTCCTGTAGGGAATTTTGCATTAAGCTTTACCATTAGTTTTATCAGTTTTCTGAGTATCAACTCAAAACCAATTTCTTAGGAAAAGGACACCTTAGAGCTTCAGAAGGGTGAGTTTCAAGTTTACCCCTTGCTATTCTCATCAGACTTTAGTTTTTAATGAAAGAAAATTAAATTACACTCCTTGGATTCAAGGATTTAGGTCTGTGAGTCCTACTCTAGCTGGTATCTGCACCATAAGGGAAACAAAGAGCACAGAAGAGATAAATAATACTTGAAAAAGACAGAATCTTTTTTGTCTGCTGCTTTATCTGTAGCTCGGCTGTGTTCCTTAAGTGTTGAAAGGGGCACTTTCTTGGCAAGTATGACACAAATAACCTTCACCCTTGACTGCACCGGCTGAGGCAGTTATAAATTTGAGGACAAAGGACACGAACAAGAGTTGCTCTATATGACATTTTCGCAGGGGATGGAGAAACGAATGAGGATCCCATCCCACTTGTCCCAAGATTGTTTTGTCAGATGAGCGGTGCTTTTGCTGTGTTGGACAGAGGTCCGCTATGGGTTTGAGTATCTGTGTGGAGCTGGGCAATGTGGGTTCAGAGCTCATTGTTGAGGTTTGCCATGATACATGCTAAGATATCCGTCACCGATCCTCCTCTGAATAGGGTTGAGAGTAGCCTTCATGAGCAGAAGTGAAGCATCTGAGGAAAGGAATTTGGGATCTGGTGGTGTGATGGTGTTAAAAAAACCTCCCAGGTGTTTGTGTAGCTCAAGTATTCCTGGGTATTAACATGGCTTTGACTCCCATGAAGGACTCAGTGACATACAGGTCATGATTGGCCTGAATGGTCTTAGAGGTCCTTTCTAATCTGGGTGATTCTGTGAAGGCTCAGGGCTCTGATGAGGGAGCTCCCAGCCAGTGAGGAGTGAGCAGAGCCTTTGGAAAGCTCAACCTAAGCATTTAAATAATGTAATATACTCATCTGGAATGGTCTGCCCAGGGGGGTTGTGAACTCTCCTTCTCTAGAGATTTTCAAAACCCACCTGGGTATGTTCCTGTGCAGCTTGGTCTAGGTGGTCCTGCTCTGGCTTGGGGATTAGACTAAATGATCTTTTGAGGTCTCTTCCAGTCTCTAATGTTCTGTGATTCTGTGATCCTGTGTCCTCTGCTGGGCATGGGGGGAGTGTTTCCTCATCATGAGGCAGCTTGAAAGAATAATTTTTATTTTATTTTTCAAAGAAAGTGTTTGTAATTTAAAAAATTAAAGCTTTTCTCTCAAGGGTAAATTGATCATCTAGAATTTCAGGGTTCCACTGAGGAATGATCCTCCATGCTGGTATATTGGAGCGGTTTTAAACGAACACAAATGGTTGGAAGGCAGTAATTAAATTTATCAGTTACATATTTTTAGCAACAATTTCATAATCCTTTCAGATACATTCAAAAGTGCTTCCCGAGATTTTTCACTGTTCTAAACATTTTTGTTTAAATTACAGCAATCCACAGCATATGGTTGTATTTACGCTGTGAATAAGCTTTAGGGTATTTTCTTTCTGTGTATCCCTACGGCAGAGCTGCTTAGGGAAATCTTCAGACTCCTATAAATGCATTTTCAAGATTTTGAAGAACGTCTTTTTATTTTGTTCTTGAAGGCTGGATTTGGAGAATTGCAAAAAATCTGCATTGAAAACACAGTAATCACTTCACACGTTTGACAGAATCTGTTCTCGAGTAGTGCTGACACCATCGGGGCAGCTCCTGGGTGCAGCTGGTGGGTTTGTTTCTCCCCTGTCTCTATACTGGAGTTGATGTAGTGAGCACCACCCGGAGCTCAGCAGTGGGGCAGACCCCAAGAATCTCCACAAATAATTCATCATCCATGTTACAACATTTGGAGCTGAGAACAGTCAGCGATCTGAGGTATGATAATCAGCATAAACATTTGCATCTCAGCCCCACACCCATGGATGGGATTTTAATGAAACCCTCTCGCCTCGCCATGGACACTGGTTCTCATAATAGTATCTGGCTCCGACCCCATCGCTATCTGCACAGTGATTCATCCAGCTATGAAGCAGGACAAGGCTTTAATAAGAGGCTTCGTATTGCCAGGGGCAAAGTGAGAGTGAAAACTTATCAACGGTGCTGAACTTTGATTCGTGTTTTAGATATAATCCCATTATTATATCTCATAAATAAAGAGATGAAGGTGTGTAGGCCATGAGCTGGTGATTATAGGGGGATGCAGTTGAGGCACATTCATGAATTGCGTTTGGGTTGGAGAGCTTTTTGTCTTGAGTGATATTAAGGATTTGTTTTTTAGAGAGTTTCGGGTTGGTTTCCTGGACTGTCTGGATCTTTACTGTCACAGGGAAAAGGTTTCCCTGATGTGGGAGTAGCTGCAGAGCCTTTCATAGGATCATAGAATCATCAAGGCTGGAAAAGACCTTCAAGATCATCAAGTCCAGCCATCTGCCCTACAACCCTCAACCACTAACCCATCTCCTCAACACCCTGGCTGCCCAGTTATTGAATCTCTCCAACGATGATGCCTCCACCCCCTCCCTGGGCAGCCTGTTCCAAGACCTCCCCACTGCTTCTGGGAGGAAGTTTTTCCTGAGATCCAATCTGACCCTCCTCTGGCACAACCTGACCCCATTTCCTCTGGTCCTGTTGCTTGTCCTTAGAGAGAAGATGCCAGCTCCCACCTCACTGCAACCTCCCTTCAGGTAGTTGGAGAGAGCAGTGAGGTTTCCCCTCAGCCTCCTCTTCTCCAGGCTGAATAGCCTCAGCTTCCTCAGTCTCTCTCCATCAGACCTGTTCTCCAGACCCCTCATTGCCTAATTCCTGATTTCCTTCCAGCAGATATAAATCTCCTGCTTCCTAGAGGATTAGGAACTTACTAGTAACTTATGCTAGGACTTACCTCTCTTTCTCATGTTTAGTCTGGACTGAGGGTTTTAGACTTTCTTTTTCCTCTAGAGCTCTATGGGTAAATGGCAGTGGGAGAGGAGCCAGCAGTGACTACATAAAACCCTACATGACCGAGCTCCTGTTGCTCTTCTGTGTAGGTTGTCTCTGCTGCTGCATCACCCAGAGGGTTTGTCCAGGCTCTGAAGAACAAACTCCACCTTTGCTAAGAGGTGCTCACATACCCCTTACACCATATTAAATTCCCCATACTCATTACATCTGATGCTCTTACACTCACCCTGCTCTCAGTGAAAATACGTTGTGCTATAAAAGGTATTTTTCTCCCCAAACATAAGGTGATACCTTAATACAACGATTAGTTTGACTTGATTTCATCTCCAGCTCACACCAGTGGAAATCTATAAAGGACAATTCAACCGTTCAATAGAAGGAGGAATTTCTTGCTATGCAAAACAGCACGACTTGAGCCCTCAAAAATAATGGAGAGGAAATATTAGAGGGTTTCATGGATCAAGTAGACATGTCTGCATTTAGTTCAAACTTTGGGGTCTCTGAACAGCTGCTTGAATTTGGAAACATCAAGGTCTTATCCATTACATCGCTTTCCTGCTGTGGGATTCTTTGGATAAACTGGAGTTTTAAGAATATTACAGCTGCTGCTGAAGTTTGCTCTTGCTGGTAAATGTGTTTCAGACTTTAGAAATACCTGTGGTAAAGTAACGCTGGGAATGTATAAAAATGCAGGCCAGGTCTTCTGACATGTCCTGCCCTCTGATAGGCTCTGACCTTCCAGGCTGGGTGATGAAGGAGGTCTTCTGTTTCTTCCTGATGAATTTCATTTTTTAGTGGGATTATCTGCAATTAATGAGGCCCAAAATTTCAGAAGACTCCAATTAGACAGTATTGTAGGTTTAGATTTTTGGCTCTCCTGACAGCGCTCGGCCATGGTCCTCACCATCTGCACCATGGGCACAGCAGCTTTCTGCCTTTCAGCAGCAGAATTGTGTTGAGTTTGTACTTCTAAGCATTTGAATCCATTTAAACATTGAGCACTTAATGTGATTTCTTCTAGTCTTTCTTAGCACAGCTTGGCATTGGTGGGACAGATCCTGCTCCGGCAGGGGGATTGGACTAGATTATATTTTCAGGTCCCTTCCAACCCCTAATATTCTGTGATCCTGAGGTAGAACACTGTGATGACCTCTCTGTGTAGGTGTCTTAGTGTCAGGACAACACAGTTATGGGTTGTCCATCCTTTCCTGGTGTCAGAATCACCTCTCATCCCTCCTTTTTGGCTGGAAAAGGTACTTTGCACTCCTACTTCAGGGAACCTGTGACTGTTAATACACACGAGGGTATTTATCATCTTCTCTAAGTGTTCAAAAAATAAACCCACTTCATCTTTGATGGATGTCATCTTTTTTTCCACACAGCAATATACCACTGCTGCGTACTGAAAGAAACAACCTCCCCTCCTTTTCCCAGAGATACCTGTGTATAGAATGGTGTGTATATGGCTCTATCTAGCAGTTCATTTGGGTATTAAATAGATACCATGGCTGAAATTGCAATAAAGAAACGGAGAAACAACAGACCTTGCTGAGATCGTAGCGCCGTTTAGGAGTGCAAATGAGATTTAGATTTCCTGACTATCCAACAGCAGCTCAGCATTTTGTTTTTTAGGAGGGTTTTTTTTGTCCTTTGTGTATGAACACTTCCATTAAAATTTACAAAGGGCTTGAACTGGATTAGACTCCCACAGTCACTTTGAAATAACAAAATACAACTTGGCTGACAGGGGCTGTTTAGAAACCTTTTGCAAAAATTATCTTCAGAAAAACGTTAGCACTTAGCAGTTGCAAAATGTCTACTTTTGTCTTGGCCCCCTCTGCCAAGTTCCCTTTTTGTCTTGCCATGAGGAGGATAAATTATCCGACTTGCAGAGATAAACCACAGAGAGGTGAGATTACTGAAGCTGAATGCTAGAAACTCCCAGCACTCTGTCCCTCCTCTACAGTCTGAATTTAAACCCCTGGCTCTGGCTGTGTCAATCAGGCCCTTAATGAATGCATTACTCAATGGGGTTGGTTGGAGTTTGGGGCTGGGGTTTTTTTTTCCCTTTCTAGAAGATGCAATTAATGTTTTTGGCTTGAGACACCTCATTTATAATAAATGTATGGAGCCCAGCAAAAGGGCTTTGGAGTAATTTAGGAAATTATCAGAGCAGCTAAAAGGCTGCTTTGAGGAGTCTGTGTTGGCATAAAGAGTGGGGAAATGCTGCCTTATACAGCTACATCAATTCTCCGTGACACAACACACTGTGATGATGCTGGACATCAGCTGGAGACTGGGCATTGGGCAAGGACACAATGAAAAACCTCCTCTGCTGGTGGAGTCTTGGTGATCTTTTGCGGTGTGTGTCTGCAGGAATGTGTTTGGCATAAAGCGGGGAGTCTAAGAGGTCTAAGAGCAGGATTTTCCTCCCACGATAATGCCTTCCAAAGAAGCAGTGAAACGCAGACTGGCTGAAGCAGGAGGGTGCAAAACGATTTTAGCAATAGGTGGTGACAGTTTCTTTTAGTCTCCTTTATGCTCCACATGTATTAGGTTAGTGGCTGACTAACAGTATCTCTGGATTTATCTGCCCAAGAAGCCTCTTGACAGAGTAATTCCCTCCCCTCTTTATTTACTGATGAAGATTTGAGCTCTGAGTATGTGATGGTGGGAACATTGGAGGGGTCAGAGAGTTGGAGAGGGGTTTCACAGAGAGGGGCAGAGCTAAGGGACTGTAGCTGGGTTGGATCTGTTCAAAGAGGGCTAAAGATTGGTCGAGGTGATCATAGAATAATAGAGTCATCGAGGTTGGAAAAGGCCTTCAAGATCAAGTCTGACTGTCTACCCTACAACCCCCAACCACTAAACCAGCTCCTGAAACACCATATCTGCCTGTTTGTTGAACACTGGTCATTGAACTGGGTGAGTCTGTCATTTTGCACCTAAAGTCTGGGAGTTTGGGGAATTATACTGCCCAGAGAGAGGAGATGGTTTGTTGAGGAAAAGGGAGACACCAGGAAATCTCAGTTCAAGTGAATATTTTATCCTGGTGCTGTCTGCTTGGAGTTTCCATCCTGTGCGATCTGGAGGTGAATCAAACCTAATAAATCCAGTTTGGACACTGTATACATGTTGTGTCTAACGCTGGTATTTAGAGCCAGACATTGACTGCAGTTTTCTTCTGGGTTTCTCATGTTAATGTACATAAAGCCTGAAGTCTCAGATCTGTCATCGATAAACTTACCCTCCTTCCTCATTTGCTCCATGTATCTCACTCAACATTTTTTCTCAGCTCAAAAACACTCCGGCGTCACAGTGAGATGCTGTGTGGGTGTGCAGCAAATTTACTACAGGACAAGGGGCTTTGACGATAAATTCCTCTTGGCAGACCACGCTAGCTTGTGTCTGTGAGGAGCACCCGGAACAATGGAGCTCCCTGGCTCACAGCCTTCCAGGCACAATGATGAGACGGGGGATAAGCCCGGAGAATTAGCTCTGAGCTCAGCACTGCAGCTCTCAGTGCTGCCCTGCCACAGCCTGCAAAATTTGCAGTCAATTCGTGCCGCATTTGAGGCCTGGAATGGAAATGAAACCAAGAGTTTTGTGTTTCCAAACAGGGGTTTGCACTGCTGTGGTGTGAACAGTGCTCTGTAAAGGTAGGATATTATTCATAAAATTACCATGAGGAAAGTTTTAGGGCTTTGTAACCAGCTGCAGGTGACCTGATTTGCTACCCCTTTCCCCTGAAATCTGAAAAACATCCAGAAATGTCGTCACATCCAACTGCGTTTGGTTGGGCTGGTTACAGTGAAATGGATGGAAAGTCCTTCAGCTGAAAGTCTGCTGCTGCCCAATTACCATTTTTTGATGAGATCATGTCCTTCCCCTTGGGTTCTCATGGACACTTACACTTCTTTGGGCTGTTTGGGGTGAATTTTGCCACCCTTGCTGTGGGTGGCCATTGGGCTGATTTGCTTTTAATGTGTTAAAAACAGTGGCCAGATACTCAAGCGACCCTGAGCACACTGAGAAAAACATCTTTCTGCATTTGAAATCCAAGACCTTTGTTGTTCAGGTAGTGCTTGGGTGTTTTAATTAATAAATAATGCAAGTGATGGGTTTGATATCGAGGAATCAACACCCAAATAGAGAAAATATTTTTAATATTTGCAGTCTTTTGTGAAAATGTAGTGGAGATACTCATTGTTTGTGAGTCAGAGAAGGGAGTTTTACTAGTGTAAAGAATAAGAACTAAATTTGGGATGAGCTGCTTGCAAAGCATCTGGAAACCAAGAACTGTTCCCAAACATGCACAAAGCCAGTAACTGGAGTGTTGAATATCTGACAGTTAATTCATATAAACTTGTGAAGAAAAACAAGGAGTGACATTAATCCAGTAATTCATTACTGTTGTGTAACTGTGCGGTTTTATTATATCTGGAGAAGGTGAAAGTTGGCCTGAATACAGAACAGCAGCTTTCGGTGAGGTCAGGAGATGCTAATGTACTAATGTGCTGGTGTGTCATTAGTAAATAATTAATTTAAATCAATGTATTATTTCAGCACAAGTTAGCAATTCAGAAGTTTCCACTGCTGGCTGTGAGTTGGCATCTTACATATAATTAGCCCAGGACTATGTACTGATTGCTCTGAAGGCAACGCAGAGAGTCAGGTCCCTTCTGTTCTCTCCTGGCTGGAGGTCATGGCTCTGGATGTTGTTTATAGCCATGATGGTCCCAAACCTCATGGGTGAGTTCCTTCATGGCAGCTTCTTCCAGTCACCTGGAGGGCACCTGATTATGCAGAAGTCAACCTAGTTTTAATTTCTGTGCATGGAGAGATATGTATGTGTAAGTAGAAATTTAATTTGTTTTAATTTCTTGTAAAAACTGTCTCTCCAGTCCATAATTTCTAAATTCCTTCCAACTTTAGACCAAAGACAAAAGTTTCCCTGTCCCATAAGCTTGGCCACAACCATTACCTGGAGTAACTATATAGTAACCGCTGTTATCTGTGTGTGCAGTGCCAGGGGTGGGCAGGATGGAGGTGGCAGGCTCCACTCCCCATCAATTAAAGGGTTAACTGCCAACGCCAAACACAAACAGGAGATGCAAGCAAACAGTCCCAGCAGAAATTGGACCCATCACTTCCCTCTAATGAAAACCAGATTCACTCCTACAACAATCATTCCACTGTTCCTAGATACCGTTCCTGGCCCAAGAGAAGCATTATTGTTGTTGCTATTAAAACCCCCAAACCCATGTACTACATTGCTAGAGTCGATCTCCTTTATTGTCTGGTTTTCTCAAGTCTAAAGGTTTAGCAGGTCTTGAAGCACAAGGAAAGGACTTTGCAGGGCCATTGGTCAGATCCCAGTGTAAATGAGCTTGGACAAAATCAGTGAAATCACACCAGAGTCTTTCATCTGTGACTTGTGCTTCTATTTCATTTTGGGGGGGGGAAACTTGTATAAGGGCTGTTACCGCTCAACTGCCCACCGAGATAGTTACTTCACAGTGCTCAGATGGGCTGTCAGATTTAGGATGGAAGACTACAAGATTCCTGCATTGGATCTCATCTGCTCTTGCACAGACGACAACACTTGTTTCTGATCTCATTAAACAGATGAAAAGTGACTACAACCGTGACAGAGATATTTATTGATTTCTTTAGGAAAAAAAGCCACCAAAACAAGTTTAAACCCAGTCTAGTTTTTGTGGAACCTTGAAAATACCATTTTCTTGCCCAATTTTGCTTGAATTGCAAATATTTTTGCAGATCCTTGTTGAGATTTCTTGGGTGACATGTGAAGGCTTTTGTGTGCTTTCAGCTTGCTGACCTCGCAAGCAACGCACAGTTGGTCTTTGGCGACCTGATCAAAATATGCAGTGCTGAGGCTTGTTTTAGCTGTTGGTTTGGATTTCATGCTCTGTAAGTGATTTCCTAGAGGATAGAACGGGATTTGGGTCTGACTGCAAAAGAAGCAGAATTCAGACTTTTATCTCCCTGAGCATTTCCTTTAAGCAGACAAATCAGCTGGGAGGTCTTTGTGAACTTATCCTGCTCCTTGAGACCTCACGACAGTCGGGCTCTTGTGTGGAGGCTGCTTTTCCAACCTTACACAAACGTGCCAGTGATTTCAAGCATCTTCCAAACAGACATTTGTTTTGGCTACAACAATATTTTCCTTTCATTTGCTGCTATGAGATTCAATGTTCCTAGGAATAACTTCTACAAGATGCTCGAGGGTGTTGCTGTTGTCAGAGTTTCTTCTGACTGTGCCTAGCAGTGTGTGTGTGATGATGAGGATGCCACAGGGTTAGACTTAAGGAGTTGTGTGATATTTAATTGACTAGCCAGTGTGCAAATAAGATTCTTTACTGTCCTCAACCTATTTGGCTTTTCCATTTTCAAGGGACCATATAGACATCAGCCAATTATCACACTATCCCAGTCAAAACCCCAAGTACTTGTATCACTTTCTACATGTATTAAACTAAAAGTCTGAGAGATTCAATGACTCAGTGAAGGCTGGAGCAGGTAGCTAAGGGTAAACCTGTGGGTTGTGTCATTCTGAGATCCCTGTTGTCTAATCTGAGTTCTGCTAGAAGACAGAAAACCAGCACTAGCTTCAGCCAGTGACAAACTTCAGCTCTGCTCTGAAGCAGTACTTCTTGTTTGGATCCAGCTTCCCAAGGGATTCCTCTCCCTTGGCCTTCTACACTGTCACCCAGCAGCCAAGACCTTGCCTGGAACCACTTAGTTTGGTCTCAGGGAAAAGAAAATTCCAGTCTGTTCCAATTTCAAGATCATAGAATCATGAAATGTGTTGGGTTGGAAGGGACCTCCAAAGGTCATCTAGTCCAACCCCCTCTACAGCAAGCAGAGACATCTCTCACCAGACCAGGTTGCCCAGAGCCCCAGCCAGACTGACCTTGAATGGCTCCAGGAATGGGGCTTCCACCACCTCTCTGGATAGCCTGTTCCAGGAATCCCCCACCCTCAGATTCAATGACTTCTTCCTCCTGTCCAGCCTCAATCTGCCCTTTTTCAGCTTCAAACCATTACCCCTTGTCCTATCATTCCCTGCCCTTGTGAACAGTCTTCTCCAGCCTTCTGATAGCCCTTTCAGACATTGGAAGGTCCCCCCTGAGTCTTCTTCCAATTCAGATTTGGTTGGCAAACAATTCTTGAGTTCTGCTTTTTGCTAACAGCTTGGTTGGTCTTTAGAGATTACGTTAACTAGAGTCACATTGTGGTGTCTCCTTCTCTGGAGACGTTTAAAACCCGCCTGGGTATGTTCCTGTGCAACTTGGTCTAGGTGATCCTGCTCTGGGTGGGGGATTGGACTGGATGATCTTTTGAGGTCCCTTCCAATCCCTAATGTTCTGTGATTCTGCGATTCTGTGAAAACTCGTCATGCTGCTTTTCAGTATATTCAGTGTGTATAGTGATAGAGCAAGAGCAAACAGCCTCGAGTTGTGCCAGGGAGAGTTAGGTTGAACATGAGGAAAAATCTCTTCCCTGACAAAGTGCTCAGGGGTTTGAACAGGCTGCCCAGGTAGGGGGGAAGTAGCTGTCTCTGGAGGGGTTTAACACTGAGTAGCTGTGGCCCGGGGCACAGGGTTTAGTGGGAAGGTTTGAATTGGGTTGTTGGTTAAGCTGGATGATCTTGTAGGTCTCTTGCAACCTTTATGATACTATGATTGATATCAGGGTGTTTTTGCAGAGCCTTATATGGGTATGCAGGTCTGATTGTATAATGTAGTGGCACACGAGTGTGTGAAAAGCTCTCCCCAGTCAGAGGCTGCTGTTTGCAGGGAGCTGCATCACTCCCCATTCATTCCCATAACACTCTGAATCCTGCTGACCCAAGCCAAAACCTCTTTGCTGTCTTCTGCTCTTGGGGAGGAGTTAGGGATTTGTGAATGTGTGAAAGTATTAGCTGCCAGTTACAACTGGAACTGAGCCTAGAGGAACCCAAATCCTTCAGCAGGAAAGTTTGTAATACATGATCTCTGGAACTGGCCCAGCTTTCAAAACCAGGAAGCATTAATGGGAATAAATGTGAGCACCATTAGCACTTCCCAAGGCGTGATTTATTGGGGGGCATTTTCGTGGCAAAATCCTGTTTAGTTGCACAATCTTGTTCATTTAAATAGAAGATGTCATTAACGGGTGAGGTTTTTAAATACCCAGAGCTGAAGAAGGAGGAACCCCTTTTAACATACAGTCACTTTTCTCTTTAGAATACATTTCTGAGCTTCTCAAAAGAATGAAGGGAGTTTGAGTGAAGATTAAGATCTTGCTGCAGGTTTGCTTTTTCCCAGTAAATGAAAAGCAACTTTTGCACCAACTGGCTGTTACCACTTAGAGAAAATTGAATTAAGACATCAACATGTTTTACTTTAATAGGAAGAAATAGATTGTCCAGTGATGGTTGCCCTCAGTTATCTGCTAAGTTTTACTCAGTATCTGACTGATTCATGGAGGCAAAGCTAATGATGCTGAGTTTTTCTATTACAAGATTTTTCTTCCCCCTAATGTCTTGCCCCTGTAGTCAGTCTGTTGCCTGTAAAACCCTTCTCCTTTCCTCTCCTCCTTTGATCTGCTAGTTAGGGTTTACCTCCTTCATTTTTTGCAATTACCAGTCTGGAGTGAGGATGCCCCTGACCTTTTTACCAGCAGTCTGGCAGACACATGGGACAGGAAGCTTGGGTTTGATTTCAGCCTTCGCTACTATTCATCTTGGATGGATTACACCAGTAGCAGCAGCTCCAACCGTCTCTGAGCCCTTTTGTGATAAAGTAGAGGTAACCTCTTCTAGACACTGAGAAATGTGTGGGTCTATGCTCTCTGACTCTGGGTGAACCAAAGGAGTGAATTACCTTGGTGGGTAATGGGATGCAGTAGCCCCTCGTGCTCTGTCTGTTGCTATACTGAGAAGAATTTCTTTCATATCCAGTTGAGCAGCAGTTACCCAAGAGCACAGCCTGCTCTGAAGAAGAATCTCTGTGCATGGCAATACAGCAAATGAGTCATTTGCTCCAGAACATAGAGAAGGACTTACTTCTGTCCTGCTGCTGTTGCTCCATTGCATTCTTTGTGCTTTCAGGCTTTTGGATCTGCAGCTGCAGCAGAACAGGCAAAATAATCAAACTGCTACAAATGCTTTGCAAAAGATTAGGATAGAGCTTGTGATTTAGGTTTGAATTTGAAGAAGTGGGTAAGTTTGGGTAGTTTCTGCCCATCTGGAGTGAGCTGGGTTTTTCCCACCTTGCAGAAAGGCTGATGCTCTGTAGTTTACAGAAGTGCAACCTCACAGTGAGAGCTGGAAGAAACTTTTACTTCCCCTTTGTTCCTGCAGTTAAAAATAACAAAGAATTTGTTTCTTTGTAGCTGGTTTTGGTGTGTTTGTGTGTGTGTGTGTGAGAGAGAGAGAGAGAGAGAGAGAGAGACCTTGCTCCTCTGTTTTATCGTTTCCCAGCAAAACATAGAAAACCAGACAGGCTTCTCCCCAGAAAGACAAGAAATGTGCTAATTCCTGTAGCGGTGCTGTGATTTACAACAGCAGGATAAAGTGAAGACAGGCTCATATGCAAGGGGCAGGGGGTAGGGAGCTGGAGAGATGAGCCTGTGGAATGACATTATAGCTTTACCTGCTCACTGAAGGTATCTGTGGATTTAAATGACATCTCAGGGGACAGTATCAAACTTCTAAATTCCATTCATCCATCAGATGGGAGAACAAGACCTGGCTTTCAGTCGGGTGGGAGCTGGAGATTTCTCCTGGAGTAAATGAGCTCAGACCACACAGATAAAGAGCGTCTTCTGTTCCGTTTTAAAACATTTCAGAGGAGAATCATCTGTCACTCAGCTCAGGGCTGGAGGCCTTTCAGCTTCCCACTGAGGTGCAGAGTCTGGCGCAACAGGGACCCTTTTCAAACTTTTCCCAGTCCTTCACCCTGTTTTAACTTCCAGAATTTGCTTCACAACTTCTCAGAGATTAAACCAACCCCCCTCACACTGAAATACTGCAGGTAATTTCAGCTCACAGCAGCATTCTCAGGAAGGGGTCATCTGGGTCCTGCTCCTCAGTCCCCCCAGAGCTGCTCATTCAGGAATTTTATGTCCATTGGCTTTCCACCCCCACACCCACCCCCTGGCCCAGCCGGTATCTTTCCATCCTAATAAACCAAACAGCAAATGAAATCAATTTTATATGGGACTGAAGTTTTCCTGGGTGGATTCTTGACTTGTCTGTGTTGCCTTGAGTTTCATCTGGATTCAAATGTAATTTCTCTGTTAGAATAAATATATTGGAGTCACGCTGACAATTCCTGCAAATACAATGTAGACAGTGACCTGTGCTTGTAATGTGGAGTAATGGCCAGGGAAGAACCCAAAGTTCCCATCTTACCCAAACTAAGAGGGTCTGTGATGGGTTTGTGGAAGGTTTTAAACATCATCTTATATCACTTGAGGCTTGTTTTTTCATGGTATGAACTGTTTATTCACCAGAAAGTTCTGTTTTAGGAGGCAGAAACTAAGTCAAGTTTAAGGGATGCTTTTAACTGAAAGAAAGATGAATTTTAAAATGTCAGAAATCCACAGATAGTTTCAGAGCAGGGTCCTGAATGTGGTTCTACCCCTATAATTTTCCTTCTCGCTGGCTGTAAGACACTCCCACTTGGGGCTTCTCCAACTCCCTTGTTTAATATCTCAGTCTGTCTAAATAATGATGTTTTTATTTGGCTGCAGGGAGCAGAACAGCTTCTACACAGAATCAAATGGAAATGCTAGGTTGTGTAGGGAGGAGAAAGGGGTGCAGGCAGTGTATGGAGAATGAAGGAGAACCTAGTGATCCTACACCTTACACATTGAGTGGTAAGGATGGTGGACACTGGTGTTCAGATGGCCCTTTTCTGGTGGCATTGGGTTGATGGTTGGGCTTAATGATCTTGGAGGTCTCTTCCAATGTCAATGATCCTATTTTCTTCCAGAAAAAAAGCCTTTGAGCCCAACCACAGGACTGGGTGAGGTGGACACCTCTGCACTAAGATCCTGGGGCACGTCCTGCTGCACAAACTGACCTGCTGCCCCATCTGCTGTGTAGGGTCATGGGCTGGGCAAGGCAAACACCACATGAAACCTGGCTCCTTGGCTTTATCTTTAAACAGAAGCAAAATGACCAAGGTATAATGAACTGCCTTGGTTGTCCCAAACTTTTGAACCCGGGATCACTGGGAAACTCCATGTCTCGTTTTTTTCTTTATCTTTTTTTTTTTTATTAAATATTTCATCTTGATTTCCAGAACAAATGAGTTTAGGTAAACTGGAGATAAGGATCTGAAATGCGAATCACCAGCTCATTTCATTGAAAGCTGCCATGGAAACATATCCCCACTTTGCTATCTACAAAGGCTCCATCAGTACATCCGAGCCTAATGATTTCCACACAATTCACAGCTATCTGGGTCAGGCTCCATCTCTGGACTATCAGGCAGGAGTATGTCCCTCATGGATTTCTAGCTTGTTTGTTTCCACGCGCAATGAGACAAAACACACGGTGACAAAAAGATTTCATTTACAGCAAAATTTCATTTGTAATGAAAATAAAAAGCAACTTTTCAAATAGGAACTGCCAGGCTGGTTAACCTTGCAATCCCCAAGCCTGGAAAGATACCATTTTCATCTTTGCAACGGCTTAGTTAGTGGTTCCTGGCACATTACATTAACTAATTTGAGATCGAATTATCAAATTTGCTCATTGCTGCTAGCACTAATTTGAAACCTTACAATAAAGAACAGTTTGAGAGGCAGATGAAAGGTTGCCACCCACAGAGGCTCCAAGACCTGTCCCTGGTGTATCACAGCAAGGTTCGGAGAGATTTGGGGTAATTGCAGTCATGAGCTGGAGTTGATTGAAGAAAATTATACCCCAGTTTTTTACTACAAGCTCTTTTTTTTTCTTCTTCTTTTATTTTTTTTTGTGCCCTTTTCTTCCTTTTATTGGGTGTGTGGCTTTTCTTAAATTACTCTGCGAAACCCTATTGCCAGGAAGACAAAGTCTTAACAGTTTTAATAACTTTATTAAAACTTTGCTCGCAACTTCGCTGAAGGTTCTGAAGAATTCATTCTATTTCTACATTCTTTCTTTTTACCTGCATTTTCCAAGATATCTAATTTAAAAGCTTCCAAATTCAATTTAAAGACTTCCAAGAGCTTTTACATTTTATTGTCACTAGTATTTTTGCCTTTGTTCACCTTTTAGGCAGAAAAGGAATCTCTTAGTGACTTTCAGAGTGATGTAATCTCTTTTACATCCTTCTTAGCAAAGATCTACCAGCCCTTCCCAGCCTTTAGGAGAAAAGTTTGAAACAGGAGAGGAGGTTGAAGCAGGACAACTATGAGCCAAAAGCTATTTTCTAAACGTGGGCATTTGCTAATTGTTATAAAAGTGATGCTTCCCCTTTGGAGCCGCCTTGGTTGAATTTCCATCCTCAAAGAACTTGCATTTTAACAAGGCAGGCAGGCTGAAGCTGCAGGGGTCCTGAGAGAGGCATTTTCTTCCTGACCTTCCTGAGATAAATAATTAAGATGGAGTCTAGATAAAGATCACTGTCAAAGGTGAGGGGTCAACCTGGCTTGCTGACCCAAGAGGTAAAATTGCCCTCCTTGCTGTAGCAGCAATGTGGAGGCAGCTGCGTGTCAGCAGGAAACAGAAAGTTTTTTGCTCTGTTAAATAGTCAGAGCCCTGAAAAAAGGAGAGATGTTGGGGAGTAAAGATTTGCTATTTACAGTCTAGAGCCATCAAATGATGTTTATACAAAAAAAATAATAGTAATGAATTTCCTTCTCTGGTCAAGGTTAAGGGAGCAGATTAGGGGATGGTAACAAGGCTTGAAATCTGAGGAGTGCAAAGGTTAAAATGTTCTTCTAATTTGGAGCCTGTAGGCAAACCCAGGTTCAGAGCAGCCTTCTCAGCCGTTTGGATTTTGTTCTGTGAAATAAGTCATTACCAAACACGTACTTCTGCATGAAACCCTCCTCAGGGGTCTTTGCTGGTCTGAGCCCACTCAGACACCCTGAGCCTCCTTGCCATGGAACTCAGCATGCTCTGGCTCAGCAGTGGCTGCCAGTTGCTGTGGGAGCTGCTTCCGATGGGCTCTTGCCTTATGCACACACTTCTTGAGATTCTCAGAGTCCATTTTCACCTGAGAAGAGCCCAAAGGAGGTCACAGCAGGCCTTTGGACCTCTGAGTTGCCACCACAGAATGGACTGTACCTGCCATGACCAGCAAACTTGGGGAACTTGGTGCCTGTGCTGAGCAGAACCCTCTGAGTGAAGGTCATTCACTGACTGTGGTCAGACAGAGATTTTATCCAAACTAAGATGGCTTGGAAGGAAATACACCCCCTTTTATGCTTCCAGGTAACAGAGCCTTCCAGGGCTCTGTTCAACAGAACTTCACTTTGTTAGCCAGTGGGCACTGAACAGCCATTAAACCAGGATGAAGGTTTAGAAGCGATTTGGAAATTGTTTATAATGAACTAATCCATTTTCATTAGGGAATCAGAATGTGAGAGGGGAAAATGGAAGGGAAAACATCCACCTCCCCTCTCTAGCCTCTGAGTTCACTGCTGTGTGCAGCACATTGCTTTAGGAAACCTCATTCCACAGCTCCAAATGTTGGGGTTTACCCCTCCAGTATTTGTGAAGTCCTGTTGGAAGTTGAGCTTCCAAGAGCAACATGTCTCTGCCATTCCCCCATTTGGAGTGGAAACACAGCCTGCACGCGAACATGAGGTACCCAGGGAGAGCCCCAGGGCTGGCCCCCACCTTCACCCCATGCAACCAAAGAAAAAAGGTCTGTGCCTTTAACTGTCCCTGCAAGATGTCTGCAGCCTGGGCTGCCTCTGTTTTGAAGAGCGAGTGCTTGGGGGCTAGTTCCAGAGCTCAGTGACAGAGAGGAAACAGGGCCAGGAATAAATGGCCTGTTGATTTACTCAAGTTACATCATTTTCTTCCCCTCAAGAGCCTATAAATCTCACGCTCCTTGTAAAAACAGAATTTAAAAACAATTGAGAGCTTCTGAGACGACCCCATAGCTTCCAGCCGCTGTGGCCTCGGAATATAGAGCTGCCTTTCACAGGCTGGACCACTTGGTTCATATTAGATACTCAGGGAGCCCTGCTTCCAGCTAAGCAGCAGAAGCTGTTAAGATATTTTATAGTCATCCTAGTGGGTAGATAACACTCTCCCCATACATATCATGGGGCTTCCTGGCTTGGCCGCTCAGCGCAGAGAGTCGTTAATTCACACGTTTGGGTTTTTCCACTCTTCGAGGGTATTTCTGATCAAAGACACCCGGGCTGGCAGAGGTGCCTCTGTTCAAAAGAGGATTCTTCTGGTTCTTGGACAATTTATGGCCTCTTTTGCTATAAGGGTTTGCATTTTGAAGGGAAATAATGCTCAGTTGTTGGGCTCGTACAGCACTCGTTAGTTTGGCTTCAGTCTCACATCTGAAGAGGTTTTTTAAATTCAGCAGGGATTTGTGTTTTATTATTTTTCCATTGCTCATGTAGTACAGTGAGATGCAGCTCAATCCACAGACTTTTGGATGGTTATGGAGGATGAAAAAGATGTAGGTGAAATGGTGCTTATTTTAGTGTTGCGATGCCCAGAGGGCAAGTTGCCACTTCTCCCCTCTGACCTAGGTGCTAACCAAAGGGCACATCTAATCTGTCTCGTTGTGAGAAGAACTAATTGTATAATCATATATGGTGAGTTTATGGAGATGGGACTGGAGTTACTAAAGGTCTTGAGCCTTAATCCATGGCAGTAGGTACTTTAGTTCAGAAGTTTCTAGGAATCATAGACTGGCTCAGGTTGAAAGGGACTTAGACATCACCTACTCCAACCCCCTGCCAGGAGCAGCAATGCCTCTCAACCAGACTTGGTTGCTCAGGGTGTCATCCAACCTGGCCTTGAACACCTCCAGGGAGGGGACAGCCACAGCCTCTCCAGGCAATCAATTTCAGAGTCTTGCCACCTTGTACATACAAGGAAGCTTGGAGAAACATCAGGGGCTTTTCTCAGCCCTTTGCTATCGTATGTAGTAGTGTGATGTCTCACATAATGATATCAAAGAGGCATTTCTCAGCCTGATCCAAGCTTTCTGATGGCTAACATCCAACTTGGAACACCAGAGCCCTCAAGTTCTGCCCTCTTTACTGTCAATGATAAGGTCTAAAGTGGCTTCTCTACCGCTAGGTCTGTAAACATAGAACAATCTATGATTTAAAACAGTTTCCTCGACATACCCTGCGAGCAGAGATTGTTTCATCTGGTAAAGGGGAGAGTCATGGTTACTGCACTTGGCCCTGTAGAGTTTGGATTTTACTTATCAAAGGATGCTTTGATAATAAATTGTGGTCAAGTGCAGGAAAAGCAGAACTAACTAACGAAACCAGCAATTCCTTCCAGACGCTTTTTCTTTTTTTCTTTTTCTTTTTATCCCCCTGAAAAACAGAAATAAACATACAAGTTGACATAATTCAAAAATGCCAGAATTTGCTCTCTTCTGGCTTGCTGCCACCCCAGCATTTAGCGCAGGGGTGAGGAGGAAGGGAATCCCTGCAGGCACAACTCCTATAAACTAAGTGGATTTGCTTATCTTTTGTGAAAACAAGAAGAAAGTATCTGAGGAATCACTTTGCGGGTTGAGTTCTGCAGCAGGATGGTTTAAGGAGGAGTTGTGCTGTGTCCCTACTGTATTCTGTGGGCATTAAGACACACATGGTTATATAGACATGAGGTAAAATTCATATACACGCACATATATGTATATTTACAGGGATATGAGGAATTTTCTCCATACATTTTATGCAAATTAACTGGTTTTTTAATTGTAATGGACTTTTATTGCCTTGTTTTCTGTTGCCTCCTGGTCCTACCCTACTGGTTGGCGCAGAGTATCTCTGTAGGGTTTGGTAGGTGTGGTTTGACCTTGACTGACCAGCTGTGATCTCCAGCCTAGGGACATGTGGATCACATATGAGTACTTAGCTCCTGATGGTGGCTGAAGGTGTTTTTGGAGCCCACCTTCATAAACCAGTGCTCCATAAGGAGCTGTTTGGTGGAATAATGTGGGGATTGGCTCCTGACAGTTGGGGCTTCTAGATAATGTCAGGGAAGAATGTCTTCTTCCTGTTTTCATTGCATTAGATAGGTGCATATGGTCTCCTTGTGTTCATCCATACCCTATTTGATATCTTTTAAAGTCCTTCTATAATTTTTGTGTATGTGTCACATACAGCTTCTATTCTGATGTCAGTGCAAACTGCTTCACTTACAGTTTTGTGTTTGATGACAGTGACAATTACCCCCACTCTGGAAGTGTTCATGGCCAGATTGGATGGGTCCCTGAGCAACCTGGTCTAGTGGGAATTGTCCCTGCCCATGGCAAGGGAATTGGAACTAGATGGTCTTTAAGGTCCCTTCCAACCCAGATCATTCTATGGTTCTATGAAAAGCCTTTGGTATCTGAAACAACTTCTCAGCAACACGTTGTTCTTGTGACTTCCATACCCATTTGTACTTCTCTTTGGGTCTGTTTTTTGGTCCCAGCGTGCCCAGCACTGTGAACCAGGTTGAAACTCTAGTTCACATTCATGACATGTGCTGCAGAATCTGCCTATTTCCTCCCCTTTCATGAAGAACAATGCCTGTTTCCACATCTCCAGGAACCACCCACTTGACCAGCTCCCGGAGCGTTTGGTGAGTAGAAGCAGGTTCTGAATCCCACTGGTGCATACAGTATTTTCTTTCACCAGGGTATTAAAAAGCAACTAAGAAAGAGACCTCACAGATGCCAAGAACTGTTGAGCATTGAGTTGTAGCCTCCATGGTGCTTCAGTTCCTCCGCCTGGTAGATAGGCAGCGTTTTTCATGCTGTTTGACAGTTATCTCCTCAGTAGCATTACTGGGCTTATACATCTCCTTTCAGCAGCTCCAGATAGAGCTGACAGCAGGGGGATTCTGTTTTGTCTCAGTGAAGAAAAAAAAAAAGGTGGTCTTTTGGCAGTAGCCAAGGCCACACTCAAGCACCAAGGGGCACAATGTCTCCTCTGTCTCAGAGAGAAAATAGCTTCTGACAGGAATCAGCTTTCAGTCAACTGCCAGGCATCTCTCATTATGGGAGGCCCGACCTGCAGGCTGCTATGTAGATAACCTGTTATCGCAGGAGATTGAATGCAGAGTTAAATTGCCTCATGCTGCTGTTTCTGCAGGTTCCGGGCAAAAAACTCCCACCAAAAGTGAAATATTGTCCTGGGGAAAATTGGTTAAACTTGAAAAAACTAGAAGTTGAAGGAAGGGAGTGCCCCTTGGTGGACAAACTGACCCTCAGAACACATGTATGCCTCTACTGGGGTTTGTACCCCATTCTGATGTATTTAAGAGATAAAAGCTGCTCGTGTGTGTGTTCAGGTGGTTGTAACAGGAAACACTGCATTGGGATGAGCCCTTGTAGCTGGTATTCGGACTGGGAAATTTATCGGATGATACCATGGCAAATTTCAGTGGTTCTCTGGGAATCAATGACCAAACCCATGCAACAGTTCTGAAATGAGGTTGGCTTCTTGTGAAAGCAGAGAGAAGGAGAAAGTGAGAACATTTTGATGCTGGAGTGAGTCCAAAGAAGAGCAATGAGGCCAGTGAAGGGTCTGGAGTGCAGGTCTTAAGAGGAGTGGCTGAGGGAACTGGGTTTGTTTAGTCTGGAAGAAAGGAGGCTGAGGGGAGGCCTTACTGCTCTCTACAACTACCTGATAGGAGGTTGGAGTGAGATGGTGGTCAGTCTCTTCTCCGCATTCACCAGAAACAGGACAAGAGGAAATAGCTTCAAGTGGTGTCAGGAAAGGGTTAGGTGAGAAATTTCTTTCTTGGCAGAGTGGTCAGGGGTTGGAACAGGCTGTCTAGGGAGGGATGGAATCGCCGTCCCTGGAGGTCTTCAAAACATCTGTAGATGTAGGGCCTGAAAAAAGTTGAGTGGGCAGGGTGAGATTGGGTTGACAGTTAGACTGAATGATCTTGAAAGTCTCTTCCAACCTTCTTCATCCTGTGATGTCCCTGTTGTCTCATGCACTGAACTTCTGTGTTCCAGGGGCATCTTCTCCACATTTCTTAGATGTGGAGCATGCAGCTTCACTGATAACTGTAGCCTTTCATATTTCATCCCAGGCATCCAAAAATCCAGGCACATTGAAAGAACCCAATCCAAAACCCAGAAAACAAAATTTACTATGGCTTCTGCAAAGTCATTGGTGAATGCAGCAAACCTTTGTGGCTGGCAGCTTTAGGCCAACTCATAACAGATTTACACTGGTCTCAATCCAAGCATTTCCTTCAATCCGGCGTCTTTACACCTGGCATGAAAGGAATCAGGGGCTGCACCCAATTCATTTGGCCCTCACCCACATTTGAGCACTAGGAATCATTTGTGGTTGAGGCCATATGCAACTAGGGTCAGCCCAGTGAGACAAGACTGTCATTGTGCTTATGCTGACAGTGAGTTATTTGACCTTCAGGTTGATCGTGTTTCTGATGCAGAAGAGATCAGCTCACTATCTCATCTGCTGATAGTGTGAAATCCATTGCACTGACATCTGGGCTGCTGCAGTTGGACTCTATTTGGAGGCAGAGAAGTAGCATTGAGGAAAAATATCTCACCTTAGAAAAGCCTTTACATCCTCTAGTAAAAACGGTTTGAAATTAGGACCTTTTTCTTTCACCTGGCTGAGGAGAAAGTTCTTCTGAATAATTCATCCCAGATTAACTGCAGTAGCTGTTTGTTCAGGCTGCCTGGAAAGGTGATAAACCAATTAGAAGGGGATGAAAGTGAGGCTGAAAACTCCTGCTAATCACCTCTAGCTGCAGTTGAACATCCAGAAGTCGAGCTGGAATGCATCAAGTACAGCAATGTATTGAAAAACATATCCCATCATTTCTAGGAACACCTTTCTGAAGTCTTCCTTCAAAGGCTCAGTTTCTGCCCAAATACTTAACATAAAAGGGATATCCACCCGTGCACTTTGTGAGCCTTGGAAAGGAGGAGGTTGGATTCTGTATGGAGTGTGAGAAGGTTTTGTCAGTAAGAGTGATGCTTCATGAATGGAAACTCCATTTCCTGCTGCAGAGGTGGCCTCTAGCTGGCAGGCAGGGCATCAGCATCATGTTCTTCTCTCTCCATTTCATTCTGTGATTTTAAACCAGTCACTTTTCTCCGTTCTCTGTTTCTACAGGATTCTCAGGGAAGCAGAGAGATTTTTGAGGTAGTGCTTATAGTTTTCAGTCTTCATATCAAAGTAGGGGAAACAGCTGTGCAGGCAGAGAAGTTCTTTTGTTCTGCTGTGCATCCAGAAGGACCTGTCTGAAATCCTTGTGTCATGAGGTCTTACCACAGCTGGCCACATCTCTCTTGACCCTCAGATTCAGTGCCTGCTTCTTCTTGATCTTTTTTCACTGTCTTGATCTTTTTTCACTAACTGCCTTAGGCTCTGGAGCAGTTACAAAAATAAAGAGGAGAAACCACACGAAGCTCATCACGAGTTCAAAGGAGCCCAGACACTTTGTTAAATGCAGGCTCTTTGTGCTATCTTGTACATGACATAGTTTGCTGAACAATTTGGTGACCGCTGTGCACTGTCAGCTCTCACTGTCCCGCCATGGGACACAGTTGAGCTCTGAAGGCAGCAAAGAGAAATGCTTTCATGTCACTTTTATCTGCCACTGGACGCCTGAGACAAGTTTGCAGAGGTAGCGGTGAATTCTTTTTAATACAGAGTTGGGGGTCCTGCACAGCTTCCCTCGGGTGCCAACGTAGTGTCCTGTTTCACCCATCTGAGCGAGAGCTGTGCTGTGCTGTAAGATCCTTCACCCATGGGATGGTGCTCCTGAGGAGCTGTTTCCTCCCAATGTCCAGGTGACTGGGGAAGATGGGACAGGGACGTGCTGTGCAGCCCTTGGCTGCAGCAGATGCTCTGCCCAGGTAGCAGGGCCCAGCTTACCAACCAAGTGTCATAGAATCACAGAAAGTGTTGGATTGGAAGGGACCTCCAATGGGCATCCAGTCCAACCTCCCCTACAACAAGCAGGGCCATCATTCACCAGAACAGGTTGCCCAGAGCCCCAGCAAGCCAGATCTTGAATGGCCCCAGGGAGTCGGTCTCCACCACCTCTCTGGGCAGCCTGTTCCAGGGATCCCCATCTCAGATTCAACAACTTTTTCCTCTTGTCCAGCCTCAGTCTGCCCTTTTCCATCTTCAGAACATGACCCCTCACCCTATTGCTCCCTACCCTTGTGAACAGTCTTCTCCAGCCTTCTGACAGCCCCTTTCAGGGACTGGAAGTTCACTGGAAGGTCCCCTTGAGGCGGAACAACCCCAACTCTCTCAGCCTGTCCCCAGGGCAGAGGGGCTCCAGCCATCCGAGCATTTTCATGACAGCCTCCAACCACTCCAACCTTCTTGCCCCACCCCCCCACATCCTTCTTGTGTTGGGAGCTCCAGAACTGGACACAAACCTTCCCCTCCTCAAGGCTGGTGGCTAATTTGGAAAGATCGAAGTTGAAATGTTGTCTCACAAGTGAATGGGTTTTCTCCCAAAACATATTCAGCTATTTCTGTCACTTTACATTTTCCTGGGCACTCACATTGCAGCTCCCTTAGTTGTCTCATGTCCTTTCCCTGCCGAAGCTTCTCAGCTCAAGTGCTGTGGCTGTGAGACTCGATAAACCTCTTTGAAAGCCAGGCGAAAGCATGAAAGCGAGTTACGATAACGGCTGCAATATGTTTTCAGTGTAGAAGCCAGTTTTTTGACAGTCACTGTGCATTCTGGACTTCGATGAAGGAGAAAATCCACCAAATCCATGGCTGGAAATTCTCATCTTTCAAGGTGGTTCTGATTTTAATGTAAGTGTCCTCCTAAGTTCCACGATCTGTTTGTAAAGGGTGGCTTATTTTAAAGGGCTTTTGCAGTTCGAGTCTTCTTGTGTTCAACACAACAAAAAGAAATCTATCAGGAGATGGTGTTTCTTTTCTTCTTTAAAGCCACAGAGCCAAAGGACTTTGTCACCTGTTCGATGCCCTGCAGAAATAAAATCCTGTTTGTGCAGCCATGATTCAGGGTCAAGAGGTAAGGAGATAAGGCTGGTCTTTTGTGAATGGGAGCTTGACTTTCAGAGTGCAGGAAGTGGGAATGAATGCAGGGAGAATGGCCGGAGTCAGGATGGTGAAACTCCAGCCTGCTCTCATCTGATAAGAAAGAGACACTAAACTTAACACTGACTGGCGGCTCTGCTCTGAGGCCAAGGAGAAAGGCAGCCGCTGGCCTGCCTGAGTTTGTTTTGTGTGTTTGCAATCAAAGCAATAACGGCGTTTAGCTTTGGGGCAGCATAACGATGCTGACCCCAGCTCCTCTCACCCTGTGCCTTGTCCTGGCCCTTTCTGCTGACTGCCACACAAGGTTGAGTGATGCTCTGGAGATGTCTTCCCAGAACACCTTCTCCTGGAGCAGGTTGCTGCTCTCTTACGTTGTGGAAACAAGTTCTGAGTGTCCCTGTGCCTCAAAGAGAACAGTCCATACTGATCAAAGTACCATCGTGCCTGGGGGAAAGGGGTTGAGCAGAAGCTCCAGGCCCCTGAAAACTTCAATGGAGGTTTGAGCAACCAGGTCTAGTGGGAGTCTCTGCCCATGGCAGGAGGATTGGAACTGGATGAGCTTTAAGGTCCATTCCAACCTAGACCATTCTATGACTGCAGGGTAGGATAGGATGAAGCACTGGGTGGGTGTTCCAGAGCTCCAGTCCAAGTCCCTGGAGAGATCCTACTGGGATAGGGCTTGGTCTGCTTGTTGCTTGTGTGGATGCAGAAGGGTGGTGCCGGTGCATATTGCCTTCCCCTTCTTGTGCTGGTCTGATGCAAATAATCCAACATTCCCTCAAAATCTATAACGTGTTTTCAGTTTTTTCCTAGACTGTGTAAAGGTAATTAGAATTTGCCTGCATCAAGCAGCAGTTGGACAGAAAATCATCAATTAATTGATTTCAATTACTGGTAATTGTTTCTCATACATTTCAATTAGTCTGCTGTGTTGTTACCAGCATTACTACTCAATTACACAAGTAATCAACATGCCTTTAATAACTGTCACGGAAAGAAGTTGTGATAAGAGAGTTTTGGGAGGCAAAACAACATTCTGGGTGTCAAAAAGTGCCTCTTGCCCTGCCTGATCGTTGAGCTGCAGTGATTTCTAGGACAGAGAACTGTACCAGTCAGAAGTTACTTGCAGGCAAAGGACTGGGAACCTGAGCTTAGGGAAGGCACCACGACAGCCCTGTTATTCCACAAATAATGGAAGTGGTTAAGGCTGAAAAACACACCAGCTTAAGAGTAATCAATGCTAAATACTCTCATCATCTGTGAAGGGCAATTGTGTTTATTTTATTAAAAAAGGGTCTCAGGTTTGCAAGTGGGGTGTAGGGGCTGGATGATTGAATGTGTCTCCATACTGGGTTTCTCCTGCGCTGTGGCCACTTGTACAAGTCACTATGATCTATATGAAAATAAGTGAATGCCTGGTTCCCCCCAGAAAAGGAAAAAGGTAAACCACAAAACTGTTAGGCTGCAAAATGTTTCTAAAACCAGTTTTATCCAACAGCTTTTGTGCAGCCATCCCATGCTCTGAGGATGATGCTGCCTGACGTGTGTGGGGATAGTTTTTGGTTTACAGCTGTGTTGGTGCTCACCTGCCTAGTGATGCTGGAGATGAGCACCTCAGGTTTATCATCCAGCTTGTCTCACCAAACAGACTCAAGGTGGAAGGGTGCTCAATAAACACATAGATGTGGCCCTAGGGAACATGGTTTAGTGGACAGGGTAGGATTGGGTTGATGGTTGAACTGGATGAGCTTGGAGGTGTCTTCCAACCTTAATGATTCTTTGATTCTATAATGTATCCCTGCTGCTGGGCACTGTGAGGCCAAGGGCTCGTGGCATCCGTTGGTGTAACCAGAAAGGATAGGAAATGTCTTTGCTCAACTCTCCTGATGACAGGACAGTAGCACTACCAGGACATGTTCCATCTGTGAGACCCTCTGGAAATAAGGAAAACATCTTATTATAGTGCTAAAATGGATTTCTGCCTTGAGTGGCATCAGCTCTAACCTCACTGCATCTTGTGGAATATGGCTGCACTGACTGCACTCACACGGTACATAGGCACAAGGGAGCCTCCTGCCCTGGCAGCTCCTGGGAGCTCCTCACCACAGCTGGCAAAATCCTCAGGGTGCCCCTTGCCTCTGATCCATACAGAAATCCTAAGGACTGAAAAGTCAGAGTTATCAAACTGAGAAAGCTAATGGAATAATTAACAGAAGTATTGAAATTATCACAGTTGATATTTTCCCATTGATTTGAGAGATGATTTTATTTAAAAATCAGCTCTTGACTACAGTAGCAGCTTCTGTTTTCAATCTTCTTGAGGAAATGTAGGATTCTGTTTGCACAGAGCTTTAGGTTTTACCTGCATTGCTTCTGCAGAGAAGAAGAGTGAGGCTGCTGATGCTGGATGGGTGGCACAGCTTACAGAACAGCTCTTGGTGGCTGCAGAGGGGAAATGGCTAAAGTTTCTTCAAAGTCAAGTCTTGTTGGTATTTGGGCTGTGATAAGTAAGTGGAACCTGGATTCACTCACAAGTTGCTTTGGCCTTAGACTACAACCTCCCTTCAGGGAGTTGTAGAGAGGGAAAAGGTCCTCTCTGAGTCTCCTCCACACTAAACACCCTGAGCTCTCTCAGCATTTCCTGATCAGACTTTCCCTAAAAACTGTCCTTGTAAAAGTTTTCTCCCATAGATATGTGACTTGACGTCCACCACAAACGGCTCTTGTAGGTGCCTGTCCCATTCTGACAGGTTGCTTAAAAAGGTCACTTGGGAATGAAACAGGGTTCCTAGATCCTGGGCTGGAATCTGGTCAGTCCTAGTGAGTCCCATGTGGCAATGGACACCCTCTTTTGTCACCTGCAGCAGAGTTTTAGTAAATGCCATGATGGAAGTTTATAGAGTATGCTGAGGTATCCCTAAAAGACAAAGGATCTTGATCCCAAGTAATGCTGTAATTCCCATCAAACGCCCTTATAAACCCCAAAATCTCTTACTTTGAGCCTGGTGGGCCAGACATCACCAGAATCTACAGGTTGCCAGGCTGTGTCATGTTGCCAGAACATCCATTTCACAGGCAGACTGCTGATCTTTACCTATACAAAAATGACTTCACTGGTTTTACATTAGAAAAAGAACTGTGTAGAACCTAAATACCTGTCTGTAGAGCACTGTGCTCTGTGCAGTTAGATTTTTTTACTGTCATAATGTAAAAAACACTAATTCAAATAGGTTGTGAGTTGAACATATTGGAAATCTAATACTTTGTCTGTGGTTGGCAAAAAAGGGGTTGTTGATGCTACTCTGTGCCTTGAAAAAGCTCATTATTCAGTCAAGTGATAACAGTATCTGTGATTTAATTAATATTGGTGATTTTTTTTTTATGTGTACAGAGTCCATTCTGGGCAGAGTAAAGATGTAGCACTGAACAAAGCTCAGGGTCCTTAGGTCAGCGACTGTCACTATGGAGCTGATATCAGTTACAGAACAGACAGGAACAGATTTCGTTTATCTGACACTGAGCATTGTGTTGGGAAAGTTGGCAGTGCTAATAATTAGAGATGTGAGCACTCGCTAAAGAAACCCTGCTTAGCATGTAATCAATCTTTACGGAGGAGAAAAAAAGAAAAAGAGGGGAAAAAAATGAACCAACACACACCTGCAAGGGTAGAGGGAACTTGAAAGGACCAGGGAAAGGATGATCCCCTCTTTCACAACACTATGTGCTTTCTGAACGTTCAAACCGCAGCTCTGAGATTGTGGGACAAAACAACTTGTGTTTTGGCATTGATTTCCTGCCCTGCTCTTTGGTGTCATTCCTAGAAGGTGCTTTCTTGAGGTCCTTACTGCCTTACGTAGTCCCACATGGCTGCTCTGTTCAGTATTGAGGTAATTGCAGGAGTCAGAAATGACGTCGTGGTTGTGTTGTCCTGAGGAAGAGAAGGGGAAGGTGTCTGGCCTTCAGGTGAGGTCTTGTGCTGCCAGAGGTCATTGTAATCTCTTGATGAGGTACATATGCACTTCCAGTGCTGAGCTGCTTTGCTGAGCACACCCATGTGCTGCAGAGCCATTCTAACCTTCCTTTCCATTGGAACTAATGTGTCTGCTTTGGACTGTTGATGAACTCCACATTCCTTGCTCAGTACTGAAAGGTATCAGTGCAAAGGGGCATTATCCTGGTGCAGAGTTTGGTGCTTGCAGGCAGAGAAGTATTTTGGATTGATGCAAAAAAGAAGGAGGGGAAAGTCTTGGAGCTCTCTGCCTCCACCAGCGGTGAGTTTTCTATCTTAGCTTTTTTCATGTTCTGTCTTCCAGCCATGTCCTTTTCATACAGATAGTATAAACATTAATATTGGGATAGCAAACTAGATACTTATTTGCAAAGCCGCCTAAGTTGCTAAGAAAACACCGACCCAGGCAAATGGCTTTGGATCACCCAAGCTTCAGCTTCTCAGAGGTTGGTGCATCCCAGTGTCCTAAACATTCCCTAAGAGAGTAATTACTTTTAACAAACTTGCATTGATGCAGTTAGCAGTGAGCATCCCTCATACCTTCTTTCATGTCTTCAGGAGAAAAAGAAACCTGACAGAATACTCAATAAACCAATGGTTTGGTTGTCCCATCCATCATGTTTAGATTCTGAAAATTCAGCAGGCAGTGCAGTGCTGAATTATTAACAGAGCATCATCATTCATAGGACACTTGTTCTTTTGGATGGTTCTCAGGAAAACAAAACCATAGAGTCTCCAGGGTTGGAAAAGAAACACTCCTTACTCAGCATCCAGGAAAATAGAATCATAGGATCATTAAGGTTGGAAAAGGTCTTCAAAATCATCCAGTCCAGCCAGCACCCCAACCCCACCCTGCCCACTAAACCCTGTCCCCCAGGGCCACAGCTACTCAGTTTTTGAACCCCTTCAGGGACTGTGACTCCCTCCTTCCCTGGGCAGCCTGTTCCAACCCCTGATCGCTCTGTCAGGGAAGAGATTTCTCCTGATCTCCAACCTAACCCTCCCTTGGCACAACTTGAGGCCATTTCCTCTTGTCCTATCACTGGTGACTTTGGAGAAGAGACTGACCCCCACCTCTCTCTACCTTCCTTTACAGTTGCTAATCATCAGCTAATGTAGAAGACTCCTGTGAAAACAAATCAAAGCTGGGTCACTCTCAGCAGGGTGAGTGGAGGAGCTCAGCAGGCTCCTGACCACACTGTGCTCCCCATGTTTAGACCTTTCCTTGCTCATGCTCATGGTTGATGTGGGATGGTCTATGCACATGGGTTGCAGGAGCAGGTGCTCACACCAACCTCAATTAAGCATGGCTAGTTAAATTTCAGCTGAGGGCAGAGCCCCATGGTACAAGCAGTTGGGAACATGCTGAGCTGTCCTGTGGCTCCTGGCTCTCAGGTAATCCTGTATGTGTTTTGACTTCAGATAAAGGGCTGGATTAGACCTTAGAGGTGTTTGACATCATTTGAAAAGTATGACATAAAAAAATTCCCACAGCTGCTGTAAGGCCAGATTGCCCCTGGCTCTTCAGTAGTAACAGGAGTGATGAGAACAAGAACAAATACTTCCACATTGAGGTAATAATGTGCAGAATACTTTAGGTTCTGTGGCCATACAGAAATAATGATCAGATATTTGGTCTTGGTCTCTTTTTGTTTTTCTTTCTGGGAAGAAAAGTTTCAAGGAGGAGGAATTGGAACAGGACTTGGTGTTTGTTATGAAGTGAAATGTCGTTTGGGGATCGTGTTTTTGTACTGAACTTTGGCCAAAAAGGAGTCTGGTATGTTTTGTACTGATTTCTCCTCAGAAGAGTTGTTGCCAGAGGTGGGCCAGTGGTAGAACAAGAGGGACTGGCTTCAAGCTGCACTAGGGGAGGGTTAGGCTGGACATCAGGAACAATTTTTTATTAAATGAGCAGTGAGGCCTTGGAACAGGCTGCCCTGGGAGGGGGTTGAGTCCCCATCCCTGGAGATGTTTAAAGATAATGTAGATGTGGTGCTTAAAGAGCTGGTCTAGTGGTGACCTTGGCAGAATTGGGTTATTGGTTGGACCTGAGGATCTCAAGGGTCTTTTCCAACCTAAATGATTCTAGGACTTACCTTATGATAAAGTCCCAGCGCTACCATGGCTCAGTGCATTATATGTGCGACACTAGAGTACCTGGTGCACACTGAAGAGTGCTCCAAGACCTTCATGTGCACCAGTATGTTATGGTGTGACAGTATCATCCCTTCGAGGTTCCAGAGCACCTCCTGGCTGTGAGCAATTACCACTGACACCATCAGAGGGAGATCAGTGATGATATGTGGCCACTTTCCTAAACCAGGAGCAGCTGGAATGGGGCTGGGCTGGGCAAAAGGCTGGGAGGTGCTGGGGAAGGGGTTGCTGGTCCATCCATTAGCCAATGCTGCCTCCAGAGTACACAGAGGGTCATTGACTGTGCAGCCCTTGAACAATATGGGCTTTGTGATCCACTTTGCTGTTGCTGCTGAAGTGGAACCTTCATAGAGCACCACGATTTTACTTTAGTTTTTAAAAATTACTTTTCCTGGGTATGAAAAACAGGATTTTTTCGGGTTTAGCTTGTGTTTATATCGTTTGACAACCGTCGTCGTGATGTTCCTGGTCGGTTTAATCCTTGCAAAAGATGTCAGCCCGATGTGTTTATGTTTTCTGCTCTGTGCGTTCAGCCAGCCTCTTTTACAGCTTTCAGCAGGACACTGAGTTTTTCTGGCAGCTCGTGTTCTGACATGGTGTTACCCAGCAGGGGAGAAATAAAGGGAGGATGTTTAGGTTAATGTGGTTTAATAAAAATCTGGTTTTAGGTCTGGAAAAGGCATAGAGAAAAGTCTTTATCCCACCGTTGTTGATTGTAAGGAATCTTTTAGTCTCCAGATTCAGCAGTGGTTTGTGGCTACGAGAAAATAATATGAAAGATTTCATGTTTTTTCACAGTTTAGCTGTTGAGAACCAAACTGTCAGAATTTTGCAGCCGGTAGATCCCACTAAGTTGGTCTAGTTACATCGCTGAGTCAGTTATGAACAAAAAAAAAATGTAACTGAGAACAAGATGCTCTTTTAAAAAAGAATTAAAGACAATTAGAAGAAAGACACTGTGGGAGTGGGTATGGAAACTCCTCTGTAACACCCCACAGACCTGGGAGTAGTAAGAAAAGCACCTCTTCTCCTGCCTTTTGAAGATAAACTGTTTTACCAGGAGAGCCATAGACAGAATTTGCTCCCCACATGGATTTCAGCTGCCTAGTTCTGGTGAACTATTTGCAGTTGTCAGCCTGTAGAATGGGAACTTGGAGTTTTACCCACCTACTGCAACTACCCCAGATCAACTCCATCTAACAGCCAGGGTATAAATCAAACCGGAGACAAGATTATTTATAAACTTTATAGATTATGCACTAATCACAGAATCTTCTTGAAGCTGTAGGAGCATCAGGGACACACTGGGGCACGTGCCCGAGCTTTGTGTCATCCCAGGCCAGTGTCTGGAGCCAGAAGATCATCTTTCCTATTCACGGCTCGAAATATAAAGAGCTGGCCAGCTGCAGGCCCTGAGAGGGAAGAAACAGGGAATTGTTCCCATCCACATTTGACAGGACACACAATCTTTTCTGTGGTCGCTGCCTATTTTGGTCCACTGAGCCCTCCTTGATTTAGGCAATGGTGACCCACCAGACTCTCAGTGTCTATCCTGTTTACTTCTGTCCAAGGGTTTTTTCCATGCTGTCTGAATTTCTTGAGGTTTTTTTACTGACTATGCCATCAGATAGGCCCATTTGAGTCACTTTAACTGTGTCCAGGGTATTTTGTTTGCACAACAGCAGCAAAGTGTGGAGAGGTTTCCCCATGACTGAAAAATGTATGTGTTGGTATCTTAGATCCACCCTGCCTTGAGCACCAAGAAGCACATATAGCTTCTGCCATATGCAGTGCTGTTTTCCTGGCAAGACACGCCTTCTAAAATCCATCTTTAGGATATCAGTTCAAGATAAATCAATGTCAGACCCTCTGGCATCATTTTACCTCCTCACCAGCTGGCTGGGAGCTGCTGTGCTGCTTTTCCTCCCAGTACCCAACTTGGGAGATACAAAAGTCGGGCTTTTATGTGAGGAAACCAGGAGAAAGCACTATTTTTCTTTGATACAGGAAGAGAATTCCACTGTCCAGCCTTGGGGAACCAGCCTGTGCTTTGTAAATGAAAAATCCTGGATGTTGCTCATGTGGTGGTGATGATAGGAGAGTAAAGCAGCTGCACTGTGGATGCGGAGTGATGGAAGTGTCCCAGTAGCTTTGGGATGAAATTACAGTAATAATTCTTAAATTATAGCAGTCAGAAGTTAATGTCTTTCTGCTCAGTATTGTCAGTGGCAAAGCAAAGCCCATTAATTTCCCACTCAGTGTTTGTTTGAGAAATCATCCCCTGTCAGCTGCTGCTGGTGAACTTGTCTCCTCGCTGCATTCCTAGACATGCTCTCTGTCTCCCAGTGAAGGTCCTAGCCCTGCAGGAGATAAGATACAAGCGGTATTCACTATGAGGTGTCAGCAGGCTGCTTCATGACACATGATGAGTGATAAAGGCTGCGGAGAGGTGCTGATGTGGCCACATTAGTTAATGAGGTCATAGCTGAAGTTGCTGCCCCACTGATAACCTGCAAATCCAAATAATGTGAAGATAGCAGTAGGGTGTTTCTAAGTCCTGTCCCCCTATTCTCTTGCTGTCCATCACATTCAAGCACCCCACAAAAAAAAAAAATGAAAGATGATGCTTCCCAAGGGGTAACTAAAGCTCATTCCTTCTGCAGCTCTCACAGCTGGTCCAAGCTATGGGAAAGCAGTGGGAGACAAGGAATGCCTGCACGGGCTCAGGTGGAGCACTGTCATAGAGAGGCCTGTGCTCCTTTTGTGTCCTAGAGGAGATCTGTTCTATCACAGTTGGGAGTCTGGTTGTCAAAGCAGAGCTCCCGTTACCTGTGTGGACAGGTTGTGGAGGGTGGTACATTCAGTTTAAATGTACAAAGACTTGATGAAATCCTCTTCTTGAAGGAGTTTCCATCCTCAGGCAACAATCTTTTTCACTGATCCTAAATACGGGAAGGGAGCATTCCTTGTCTCTCAAAAGAATCTCTGGATTTCAATAACAATATTTTTAGTGTACAGTAGATGGAGTAGAGTGGATGGAGCAACAGTATGGTTCCACTACGTGGAGCTGGGAAGGACAGAGCACAGGGCTCATCTAGGTGGGGACACCAGCTCCAAGATGTCCCACCAGCAGGGTGGGAGATCTCCCAGAGTGGTGAAGGAGGGTGTTTTAGGATGCATGAAAATGAGAGCTCTGTCATATCTCTTGTGCATGGAGAACACTTGGCTGGGCCCTTTTCCCTCTTCCATTGCTTGGAAGTGTCAGAGCCAGGTGAGAGGTTTGTTTTGCTCAGAAATCACATGTGAGCAGGTAGATTTGAAAAGCACAGCATCACATAAGAAAATGATGCAAACTTATAAATTTGTTAAAATGTGCTGCTTTTTTGCCCCTTTTTCTCGTTGTAAACAAGTCCAGAGCTGGCAGCGTCTTGTCAAGCTGGTGGTGAACTTTCTGTCCTTCCCTTCTTAGCAGCTCAGGTCTAATTTATTTAATCATCGGAGCAAACTTTCAAAGTACTCCATGCCTCCTCCTTTGTTTCGAAGGTTCAGATGTATTTTTAGCGCTTGTTACTGAACTGGGGCTGTGCATTGGAGAAGAATTAATTCTTGTTTTGGGTTTGTTGTTCTTCAGACGTTCAGAAAAAAAGGGGATTTACAGACTTTGAACACCTCAGGGGCTTTGTTCTAGGCCGTTTGTGTGTTGTTGGGGTTTTAATGATGATTTGGGGTTTAATATAAATTCAGCACTGTTGAAAGGTGACAGCCCTACCGAGTACAGTCTTAGGTCACTCACATCACAGTGTTAACCCCAGCAGGCCCCAGCAATCTGCTGGAGAAGCTCAAGATGTGGGAGGAGTGCGCCCTCTCCATGAGGAGGGAAGAAGCTCCATTTAAGAAATAAATTCCACCAAATGCTATAAAAGTAGCTGAAATTCCCCATGTTGTTTTAATAACCAAAAGCTGGAGACTCCACCAAGCTGGTTTTACACATCAGTAGCCTCCACAACTCCTAAACAGAACATTTATGGTCAATGTGCTATTGATTTCTTCTATCCAAACGTATGATAATCCTTCTGGTGGATGTTCTAAACCCTGTGGGATTCCTGAGGGCTGTTGGTAAGAGCTCTGTGTGATCTCAGCTCTGTTCTTCTGATAACAAAAGGAATTTTCTTTTGTTCCACAATGGGGCGATTGTAGGAAAAGTGCTCTGGTTGGCCATCACACATGTGAGTGCAGCATGTTTTTCCCAGCCTCTGAATGCGGCTTTGTGCAAAGTTCTCCCAGACAAATATTGACTTTGTAGAAATGGGGGAAAATTAGAGGCTGATAGATTGGGATCATTCTTTTTAATGAAAATGCATGAAAATGCAATGAAATAATATCTGTAGTATTCACTGAGCGGTAGGCTTTGTTGCATTTATGTTGTTGGGACAGGGGAGGGTTAGGTTGGATGTCAGGAAAAATGTCTTCTCTGACAGAATGGTCAGGGGTTGGAACAAGCTGCTTAGGGATGAAGGGAGTCACCATCCCTGAAGGAGTTCAACAACCAAGTAGCTGTGGCACTGGGGAACAAAGTTTAGTGGGCAGTGTTGGGTTGATTGTTGGATGAATAATTGTGGAGGCGTCTTCCTTAATGATTCAGTGATTCTGTTCTCCTGGATGCTGAATAAGGAGTGTTTCTTCATACGCTTTCAAATCCAGAAGGAACGAGTCAGATGTCTGGTAAATCTGAGAAACTGCAGGAAAATAGTTGAACTTTTGGATGCTGATTCTTAACCCAGCTATGGAATTTCACAGGAATCAGTGAGCGCTTGGCTTCTGCTTGCTGTGCCAGGAAGGTGCGAATCCAGTAGTGGCAGTTTATTGCTTCACAGTGGAGGAGGTGACGGTTACCTATTGAGGTCAAGATGGAAGCTGTAAAAAGAATAATGAAATCCTAAATCCAGTGTTCTATTTGTTTCAGAAAACGTGTAATTTCTCTCCTCATTCCAGTCCTTTGTTTTACTTTCTGTAGGAGATCAGTTCGGCAATGAGCACGGTGTTAAGCCTTTTAATTTCTTTAAAAAGTCTACACAGTGTCTCAAAAGCTCTGTATTTTGAAAAGGCTTCATTTTCCCCAGCAGTAAGAACAGAACATCTGCCCGTGCTTTTGGTGAGAGCTGAGTGCTCGCTGCCGCTCAAAACAAACCCATTTACCACTGTACTTAAGCGTTTAAGAATCAGAACTTTGCCTGCCCCTATGTGTGGATTGTAGCCTTTTTTTCCTCAAAGAAGGAGGAATCCCTACTCTGGTTTCGAGAGCACTTTGCAGGCATGCGTTGTACTTTATAGCAGACCAGTTGAGCAACGGGTAACATTTTAATGGCCCAACTGGCCCCATAAAAGGTGTCACAATCCATTAATCTATTTCCTTGGTCTCAAGGAGCGCCAGTGTTGAACCATTATATTTAGCACATCAATGTTTTATGGTTTTTCTTCACACTACACAACCTGGTTTTCCCACTGCTCTCTTGTGATTTGGAACCCAGGCCTGAAACATCAGCCTGGGCTCACAGCTCTTCCCTCTGGTCCATCTGACTTGTGTTTGTCAGGAACTGCTGCAGCAATGAGCAAGATGCCCCTCAACAGTAGGGCAGGCACCAGAGTCTGAGATGCCACATCCAGTCTGCTCCAGCATCATTCGCTGTGGTGCCTCTCCCAGTTCTTACCTTCCTACAAAACTAGGTCTTGGATCTCTTCCCTTGTGTCTCGCTAGGCAGCTGCTGTGGCATTTTCTCCCTCTCCTTGCCCACTGCAAGAAGCACTTTCCTTTTTCTCACTGGTGAGCTGCTCTGGCTTGATGGTTTCCTCTGGACTTTTATTCTAAAAGTGGCCCCAGATCCTCAAATCCCTATTATATTTTATTGTTTTTGCTGAGCACATTGTCCTTCGTTCACGAGGGACTTCCACACTCCAGATCCTTGCGTACCCTCCTCTCAGATGAGTTTGAATGGAGGATGTTGAATATTTAATTACACAGATTATGATACTGGCCTCGCCTGGGAGATCATCTACAGCTCTGTATCGTGAGGCATTGATTGTACATATAAGAAAGATGCTGTCCCGCTGTGCCCAGGGTCAGGAGGCCACACAAGATCCAGCCTTTGCTACGCTTGAAGCTCTCAACATTCCTGCTGAGTTACTGGGGGACCTCAGTTGGACTCATGTTTTGTAATGAGCTTTCCAGCCATCCAGAGATGACACTGATTCTATGAACTAATAGCAAACAGCAGTAATGACTTCTGATGCCCTTCTCTGGGTGCCTTACTTTCTTCCGTTTCTCTCTTAAAAAGCCATTTTCATGCAGTTTTCCAGAGCCTGCTGCCAACATTGAGTGATACTAGTTCAGCTTCTGGGGTCATTTTGCCTTTCCAAAATTAGACTGGTGGTGATTCTCACCCTCAGCTCTTTGGTACTGCCTGGTATCATCCTCTAACCCCCACCTGCTCCAGCTCAGTGAGGAGATTTTGTGTTTGAATCAGTGCTAGACACAGATTTTAGGAAAGAAAGCTTCACCTGATCTGAGCTGGTTGAGTGGGTTTGTGCTCTCAGGTACCTCTGCTTCGTCGTACTCTTCACTGTCTTTTTTTCTTCCTTGTATCTCGTTCTTCCTCCCTCCATGGGCTCAGCCTCTGTGATTAAGTCTGCAGCTCTCCTGCTGTTTTTAATAGGCCTGTAGACCTGACCATCTGATGAGAACCAAACTGCACAGTGTGCTCCTGAATACTTTCACTGGAATCTCCTAATGCAGGGTATTAATCATTACTGTCAAACCATTCAGGCCCTAAATGTGTCCACCCAGTATAAAATTATCTTAAACAGGAGGGGAAAGAAAGGACTTGGCCCATATTAAATCCAGACATTAGACAGTCTCGGGCACGATGGCCAAGGGCACTGTCCAGTTCAACAGACAATAGCTGGAGAATAGTCTGTGATTGAGGGTCATGAAAGTTTCAGAGAATCAGCAAAATGAGTTCAGGGAAACAGAGGAAGGTCTGACCTCCCCCTGCAATCACTAACACCGATTCCTGAGAAATACTTCACGTGGCTATGGAGTTCAGATGTGTCAACTTTGGTGATTTAATCAATACGTTGTGCAGTTGGATCCTCTTCTGCTGCAGTTAGAAAACAATTGGTGCTAAACACATCAGTCACCATCACACTGAGCTGTTTGTATCAAGAGCTTCAGGGATTTCTTATTTCTTGCCCTGGTTTATCGTGTGAATTCAATCCCTGATATCAGAGTGGGTCTCTCTTTTTGGTCTTTTTCTTCCACAAGGCTGTTTCTAATTCTCTACACTAAGAATGCCTTTATTCTCTGGAGTTGGCAGTAAAAGTTAATCGAGTGTAAAATAAAAGTTACATAAGGTGAGTGGTAAAATTTTATGGTCACCAATGTTGGGTTTATTGATGACTCCATTCGGGGTTATGAGCTGTGGCATGCCACCACCCCCAGAGGACCTTCTCACTGGCCTCTTGAGGAGGCTGAGATCCACAGATGCCTCCATGGTGCTCCTCAAGGAGGGTGAGTTCGTTATGCCACGCTGAGACCCTCCCATGTGCCTGGCATGGCCACTGGGATTTATAGGGAAACCTCTTGAACTCCCTGTTCCAGTATCCTTAGGTAAACACAGGAATTTTTACTGGCAATGGCAGGGAGCTGCTCTTCATTCCAGTAAGGCCACTGCTCCATGCGTGTTTTGTGACTAATAAGACAGTGTGTTTGTTAGTGGTTTATACCTTCGGTGCAGTTACACTACTGACCTAATGCTCTTCCTACTGTGTTGTGTCTCTGATAAATGTGGCTTCAAGCCCCAAGGCATTTGGCACTTGTGAAAATCTTGTCCTGGTTTTCTTTATTTCTTTCTGTGATTTTAGAGGAACAAAACACAAAATCACAGAATGAATGAGGCTGGAAAAGCCCTCTGAGCTCATCCAGCCCAGCCCATCAGCCAGACCAGGGCACCAAGGGCCACAGCCAGCCTGTCCTTAAATACCTCCAGGGATGAAGACTCCACCACTGCCCTGGGTAGTCCATTTCAGTGTCTGATCCCCCTTTCCATGAGGAAGGGCTTCCTAATATCCAACCTAACCCTCCCCTGGCAGCTTCAGGCCCTGCCTTCTGGTCCTGTCACTAGTTGCCTGGGAGAAGAGCCCAAACCCCACCTGACTACAACCTCCCTTCAGGGTGTTACAGCACTCACGGGAGCAACAGGGGCAAATAAAGAAGCCAGCTGATGCAGGACAGAACACAAGGCAGTGATTCCTATCCTTGCTTGCATTTTTGTGTTGACCATGCTGTGAAACAAAAACACCCCAAATGCTCCCAGAGTTGTGGTGCAGTTGATTGGTCGTCATTGATCTCTGTCAGAAAGCTAAAACCTGCCAACTGTGTTAGATGCTTGAGGTCTAGACAAGGATGGAGCAACCCAGAATGTTTTCAGCTGGGTTTTGCTTTTGAAATGAAGTTGAGATTCCAGAAATTGGGGCGGGAGGTCAGTGCTCAGAAACAAGAATTTCACAGCACTGCCTAAGAGGAGCCGGTTTGTTTTAGTTATCTGAGAGGGCCCAGCTGCCAAAATAATGAATTTATAGAGGAAATAAGAGAAGAGTCTTTTCTCTCTTCCTTTGTCATCTCTGAGTGATACCTGAGCGCTGGAGGAAGGAAGCAGCTACTTATTCTGTCCTAGCAGCAGCAGCTGAGATCTTGGGGCTCAGGAGGTGCTGAGGCAGGTTCAGCCATGCCTTCCATATCCTCAAGGCGCTTGTGAGCTGCCCTGTCTGAGCTGTGGATCATAACCCCCTGAGGTATGACCACCCAATTCAAACCATTTTTGAGGAAGTGGGGTCTCAGTGCCCTGAATAAAATAGGAAGTTGTTAACAATCTAAGAGCAGCCAAACCTCCCCTTCTGAAAAGTCACTGTGAAACTGGTGCTAATCTCATTGGCTCATGCTGCCTTACAGTAAAGGTTGGGGGAGTGGGGAATAAAAACCCCATTTGCCAAATGCAGTCCTAAAAAATCATCATTCTCCAAGATCAGAAGAACAGTGGCTCAAATTAAACAGTGCCAAGCCTGAACATTTCCATCACCACCCTTCTGCACCATGAGCGCACACAGATACGTGGAGCCAGATACATTTCTCAGAGTGCCACTGCATGAAGGTTTTACCTATTTAGAAGTGAAGGATTCCATAGGACTTGATGATCTCAGACAACTTTTCCAGCCTCAGTGATTCTGTGATTCTGTGACTGACTTGGTTTTATCTACTTAAAAGTGAAGGACTTGCTTGGTTTGACCTATTTCAAACAAGTTGTCACTGGTTCAGGCTTTGTGTCTCTTTATCAAGGTTTTATCGATTCCATCTTGCCCCTTTAAGAGGGTCACTCATGTGTATTAACCACCAGCTATCCCTCCGATGTCTGCACCAGTATTTCCATAACTGTGTTACTAGTTTTGTTCAGCCTATAGGAAAAAGTGATACCGTCGCTGGCATCCTAGCGTTAGGTCATTAAAACCATCTGTAACAAACCTTTATTTGCAGTTTCTTTGGAGTTCAAATTTCAGCTTCTACTCCACCTGTCATCAGTGTTTATCCTCATAAACTTTCACAGCTTCTTTTATTCTGTGTCTCGTGGTTAGGTTTTATTTTTGTTTCTTTCTCCTCCTGAGACACCTTTTCAGGGTTTTTGGCAATCCTGGCCTTGCTTTGAGCAGCAAAACTCTGTTCTCCTTGAGTTAGGACTCAGGTTTAAAGCAGCTACAATGGGTTTAGAATAAAATATTTCTGAATGTGGTTTCCCAAGAAGAAATAGCAGCAGTGCTGGATATGTTTTCCATGGCACAGGGAAAGAAAACCTTTGGGGGAGTTGTCTGCAGGCTGTTCCAGCAGCAGCAACACTTCTGTTTTTATGCGGGGGAATAGTTCTGCACACACTGAGTGGCTGGGGTCTGGTCTTACTGCACTGAAACCCCATTTGTGGCTGTGCCAGTGTTCATTCTGGGGAGGAATGTATGGGTTGGGAAGGACCTCCAAAGGGCATCCAGTCCAACCCCCCCAAAACAAGCAGGGCCATTGCTCACCAGAACAAATTACCCAGAGCCCCATCCAGCCTAACCTTGAATAGCTCCAGGGATGGGACCTCCACCACCTCTCTGGGCAACCTGTCCCAGGGGTCCCCCACCCTCAGATTCAACAACTTTTTCCTCCTGTCCAGCCTCAATCTGCCCTTTTGCAACTTCAAACCATGACCCCTCGTCCTTTCGTTCCCTGCCCTTGTGAACAGTCTTCTGACAGCCCCTTTTAGGGATAGGAGGGTCACTAGAAGGCCCCTTGGAGTCTTCTGTTCTTGACTTTTTATTGATGCTGTGACTGGGTTTGGCTTTGGGTTAGTTTGTGGTAAGATGGTTTTACAGAAGGTCGTATGTAGCTGCATTTCCTATAAGGCACAGAGATCTCAGAGGTGTTGACTTCCTGGAAAACAGCAAAGCCATGGTGTTTACAGCTCAGCAGTGGCTCTGTGCTCTGCTTTAATGTCTTGCTTGAGAAGGAGGCTGCTCGTGGTGTTTTTGCCATGGCCTCAGTACAGCTGCACCTCACAGGCTCGTGCGCTCCATGGGGTTCACCACATCAAACGGAGCAGAGCACTGAGGCACCAACCACACACCCTCACGGGCATCAGCAGCTCTGATGCTCTGTTAACAAGGGGAACGCGGTTTCCGTCACTGCATGGTACACACACACTGCTGGGGAGTGGGCTTGTACATACAGAAATAGCTTAAACCCCTTAATTTTCCTAACTAACATTTAATCAACCTCCTTCATCTTCTGAGTGGAGCCATTTCTAAGCATTGATCATTTCTGGCTGTAGCTGATTCCATCAGATTGTTGCGGTGAGCAAAGATGGAAACAGACATTGTACTGTATTGGAATGGTTGGGATTTCAATAATTCCCTAAAAGTCTTTTCTATTGTGATATCTGCTGTTGTTGTTTCAAGTGGAGTCTAGGGAGCAGTTAAAACACACATGGTTTCTCTCAGAGCTTCCAGAGCTGCCCAGTGGAGTAAAACCAGTAACTAACATTCCTGTATCAAAGAAAGGTGTAATCTTGGAGGAAATAGGACACTTAGAGCTGTTGGGGTTTTTGCCATGATCTCAATAACATTGTAAACACACTGTGAATCAGCTGCTTGATTTGAGGATTGTGTAAGGTCCTGTTAAATGAATGAACCGCTTGGCAAGAAAGCAAAGCAAAAAGTCACTTATTCTACAGAAAATTACTCTGCAAATAGCTGCTGATCAGTCATCGAGGTTATTGTGATACTCACTTGTGCAAGTAATTTTTCACCTTGACAAAGTGTGGCCAAAGGAAGAGTTAGACACTCTGCTCCTCAGAAATTTGGTCTGATGAGGGTCATGAAAATAATCAGAGGATTGGAGCATCTCTCTTACAAGGACAGGCTAGGAATTTGGGATGTTAGAGGAGGAGGAGACTCCAGGGAGACCTTCTAATGACCTTCCCATCCCTGAATGGGGCTGTCAGAATGCTGGAGAAGACTTTTCCCAACAGCAGGGAATGACAGGATGAGGAGGTCATGGTTTGAAGCTGGAAAAGGGCAGATTGAGGCTGAACAGGAGGAGAAAATTGTTGAATCTGAGGGTGGGGGATCCCTGGGACAGGCTGCCCAGAGAGGTGGTGGAGGCCCCATCCATGGAGCCATTCAAGGTCAGGCTGGATGCTGGCCCTGCTTGTTGTAGGAGTGTTGGACTGGATGCCCTTTGGAGGTCCCTTCCAACCCAATATGTTCTGTAATTTTATGATTGTGGATGTTTGAGCAGAGCTCTAGACCTTCTGTCACCACTCCATCCGTGTTGGCTTCCTTTCGCTGTATGAGAACGCACGTCTATAGGCACAGACATATAAAAATAATTGCTGCTGCCTGTCTTCCGTGATTTGTTTTGTGGTTTAATGTTTCTGTTTGGGGTGAGAGCATCAGCGAGGCGGTAAGCTGGCTGCAGCCGTAAAAGCAGGCAGAAAACAAGCTTCATCTTTGTAGCCCAGAAAAGTACATTATGGATGTTTTTAATCTCTTTGACCTCGTGGCAGAGAAAGAGGGAAGTGAAGAAATTGTGACAAACACCAGCTCTTTAATGCTAGGTTTGTTCCTGCCTGGAGTGCCCTAAGGGTTAATGTAACAGTTTTAAGTCCTTCAATCACACCCACCCCCCAACTACAGAACACTTCCAAATAATCCCTTTATAATAGACCCTTTTCCACAGATTGTATCTAACCCGGGCATTAATGGGGCCCATTGGTGTCAAGCATTTCAACAAATATGGGCCAGCCGACAGCTCGGGGAGCCCCTCTTTCGAGCTGCAGACATTAATGATCTTTTGCCCCCTCTGACTTCGCTCCCCTGCTGCAGGGACAAAATTAAACTACCGCGGATGGCAAAATAGTTATTTGCTGCCCAGGCAATTACATCCTTCCAAAATTCTCCGTCACGGAAGGCCAGATGGACTTTATCGAAACCAGACCCAGGCCACAGTTTTAATTATCATCGTCCTGTCAGAAATGAGTGAAATTCAGAATGACCGCCTGAAACAAAGCAAAAGCCTTACACATGAATTTCTTTTTCTTATTTTCTTTTCTTTTTGTGTTCCCCCTCAATAAAATTTTATGGCTTCTTGAAGAAACAGCATTCACATATTTTACGAGGTCTAATCAGTCACTAATGCCTGTATTAGTGCACCTGCAGCACCCGGCCCCATGGAAATTACAGCACTGGTCCCAGCTAGGCTCTTGTGTGGGTTATTACAAACCCCTTGTCAGAAATGTGTTCCTGGGATAAGCTGGGCTACTTCTTGTTAGCCAGTGGGTCGTTGGAATGAGGGAATGAGATTTATGGAACTTTGCTTGCCCAAGTTTTCATTTTTCTGTGTGGATAAGACTCTCAGAATTAAGATGAACCTTCACAGCCCAAGAATTTGCGTGGCTTGTCACAGGACAGCTGGACTTGTTGGAAGGGGTTTGGTGTGTGGTGTTAGGGGGGCTGGAAAGGATTTCCATTGAATGCTCAGAGGGCTGGAGCCCCTCTACTCTGGGGACAGGCTGAGAGAGTTGGAGTTGTTCAGCCTGAAGAGAAGACTATGTGGGAACCGGACAGCATCCTTCCTATCCCTAAAAGGGGCTGTCAGAAGACTGTGGAGGACAGTTTACAAGGGCAGGAAATGATAGGATGTGGGTTTGAACGTGGAAAAGGGCAGATTGAGGCTGGACAGGAGGAAAAGGTTGTTGAATCTGAGAGTGGGGATCCCTGGGAGAGGTGGCCCAGGGAGGTGGTGGAGGCCCCATCCCTGGAGCCGTTCAAGGTCAGGCTGGATGTGGCTCTGGGCAATCTCTTCTAGTTGGAGATGTCTCTGCTTGTTGTAGGGATATTGGACTGGATGCCTTTGGAAGTCCCTTCCAAGCCAACACATCCTATGATTCTCTGAATGCTTTTCTTTTCAAAATGTAGCACTTGCTGAAGCGCTGGGAGTAGCTCATAGCTCCTTCCAGAGACAACCACGTAACAGCTCTGTGGTCTTTATAGACTCACTGCTAAGCATAAACCCTCCATTTCCAGTTCAGGTCACTCTGATGGGCTGGGCTGTGCTTTTCTGCATAGGGTCCAGCAGAAAGAGTAACCCTGGGAGGTGCTCAGTTGCATGGCTCTGGGCTGCTGGTTTGGAACTGGGCTGTTAAGCATTTCAGCTGAGACATTTGTGTCTTGCCTTTTTTCTCCTCTTTCACATTCCTTGGTGGACTCTGGGGCTGGTGTGACCAGTACCACCATCTGTGGGTCCCTTCCAGGGGAGCAGCACTTGGATTTGAAGCTCACTGCTGCCTTCTGGCTGCACGAAGTGGGTGAGGGATGAACTGGTCAGTACTGACTGGCAGCAGAGGGACAGTGGCACCACGGAATGCATCTCTTCTGGATGTTCAAGTTAGATTTGCTAATGAGGTCCACTTCAGGGACGTGCTGACAGCCCCAGAACATACTGGGTGTGTGAGCTGCAGTGCCGCTGGAATGAAGTCAGCTTCTCTCCCTGGGCTTTCTCATTACTTCATGCACTTGGCAGCTGTGAACAGACTGGACAAGCTTCGCCAAAATAAGGACTGATGTAGAAACATGGAAAAGGCTCTTTAGCATTTCCAAACATTCATCCTGGGGAGAAGGTAGGAGGGGTAGGAGGAAATGCTCCATGCATGGATGTTCTTTCTGTGGGGAGCAGCTCTGTAGTGGGGAGCAGGATGAGGATTAGGAGGGCAGATGTTTTCTCTAGGCACGTACTCAGTTCTTTCAGCCCCAGGTCTTCATGCCTGTGGCATCGTGCTGGAGGTACAAAGTGCTCTTGTGCTGGATATATTGGTTCCAAAAGGGGCTAGTAGTAAGCTGAGAGTATTTGGATAAACTTGCCGGCCCTCAGGACTAGAAAAGGACTTTTGTTCCCATAAAGACAAGCCTGTTGCATTACCATAGGATGACTGGAGCCAGGCCAGGAAAAACGGGGCTTGAAGTATGTAAAAAGCCCTGATCAGGAGTGTCAAGCAAAGGATCTTTGCCTTGAGATCAGATATTTATTTTTATTTATTAAAAGACGAGATCTACATCTGTGGCCCAGCTTTGGTCTGAAGCAACATCTCTCTTGGGAATGTCATCCCTCCATGATGCAGGCTCTGTGCCACGGGAGGGGCTGTGGGTCAGGCTGTGCCACCAGCCCCTCCATGTGCCAGTGGTTTCCCCAGGCCAATTATTCTCTGGATCTCTGATTTCAAGGGATGGGGACAGTGTTCCAGAGCAAAGTGCTTCTATTTAACCCAATTTGCTGTATAAAGTAGAGTGGGACAGGGTGTAGCTTTGTTCTCTCTTGGCTGATTGAAGCTGAAGGACACCGGAGAGACAGGGATGCAGTGAGGCAGTGATTTGGGGCAGAAGAGGTAGATTTGTTAATCAAACCAGAAGGCAGAGAGAGTGCTGAAACCATGTGAAATCACCCACTGAGGTGCAGCCAAGGGGTTATTGAGTCCATGCGCCTGATCAGCTCTTTTTTATTTATATCATGACATGCCTTAGCAGAAAATGCAATAGACATACTTGGTGCCAATGTTTTCCTACACTTACTTCTATCTAATCACTTATGAAAGTTTTACTGACTTTGAAGAGCAGATTTGCCTATAAATCACAGGGAGATTTCTTTTTCTGCTTTAGTGAAACTCTGTTTGTCCATGAGGTTTTGTTCGCACACTGACACTATCTGTACAAATAGATCTTTGCCAGAGTGATTAATAAAAGCAGGCAGCTCGAGGAGGGGAGAGCATATGTGTCGTATCATCCTTACAGACTCTGCCATTGTGCAGCTCTTCCAAAACAACCGAAGATTTGCCCCAATTAAAGTGTTCTGTGGCTTATGGATGTGCAGAACTCATTTGGGATCACTGGATTTGTGTTCTGTTCATCCCTAGCGAGGCTCTCAGGCATGCAGATACAGGCAGGAATCACTTCTGCCATGGAAATCCTACGCTTTTCCATATTTTTGTTAAGACTGCTGGATTAGTTCTCAATAAACTGTTTCACCAGCATTTCAAAGCTTATGTAGGCACTTCGACTTGTTGTGTGGGACTATGCAGAGGGGGTGGGACAGTATTGGGGTATATTTCACTTAAAGCACTGCTAAAGGTGCAATGTGCTTCCTACTCAGCGTTGGAGTAATGTGCTTTATTATGATCAAAAGGAATTTGTGAAGTCCAGTGTTCCCACATCTGTAGTTTTTAACTTCAAAATAAGTTAAGGAGAGAGAGCTGTTGCCACAGCAACGTGTTTAATGATAAAGACTTTGAGATGGTTATCAGGTGGAGCTTCTAAATACTTGTGAAGTCTTTGAATTCTTTTCCAACAGTGGTGAAGTTTGGTCTGAATGGAATCATCCACCCTTGTTTTGTGTGACTGAGGCCCAGGTCTTTTTTTCCAGGCTTCTGGCCTCATATCCCCAGCTGTGTCTCTGACCCCAGTAGGGTTTTGTGGTTGTTGTGGGGAAGGTCTGTGTGTTACAGCAGACTTTCATTTGCTGTAGTCGTACCTGTGTTGTCAAAATCCCAGTGACAAGTGAATGCTGTGTCACCTTCCCTGTTCAATGTAGAGGAAAAGAGCAGCCCAGATCAGAGGTGGGTTCGCTTTTCCTGACCTGAGGATCCTGACTGACTGTGTTTTAACAGCTGAGTATGCTCCCATACTGTAGCAAGGCCGTTTTGGAAAGCAAATATTTGTTGTCCTCAGCTCTGGATCAAAGTCTGGCTTTCTGATAATCAACAGATTGGCTACAGAAGGCAGATGCTATTGTTTTTATTTATTTTTCCTTTCCATTTGGCTTCTGAGCAGTTTGTCTTGAAAGAACAGAAGTGCTCTGTGGTTGGATTAGAGATGGATCACAATGCAAAGCATTGGCTGTAGCTGTGCAGCAGTGTCTCTAAGGCTTGAGGCAGGTGTCCGCAGAAGATAACTCAGTGTGGAGGTTATCAGAGACTCCTTAACTCAAACCTGACTTGCTCAGGTACTGCGAGATGTTGGATATGTCAGGCTGTGCATTGCTTTGAGATCTGCTGTTGGAGAACCAGATGTGCTTGAATTGCTTAAGTGAAATAACCTGAGCAGAGGCTTCTCCTATCACCTTTCACTCAACACTTCGCCATGGGTTTTCCATCTGAGCTGTGACTGTAACAACATCATTCTGCTGAACTGTCTTTTGACCCAGAGATGGTAGAAGATCTGAGCTGGAGGTTTTGCAATGCTGTTGCTCAGCGCATCCAAAGGGCAGATTTATCATCAGGATCAATTCCCTGGAGCGTCCCATTTCATAAGTAGGTGAACTGGCTCAGGCTAAAGTTCATCCAAGCAGCACTTGAGACTGTGAGATTTACCCTTGTACTTCCTCGTGACTCAGATTTCACTTGGGGGTGTCAGAGAAGATACTGGTTGGATTTCAGCTGCAGAGAGCTCCTATCACTAACTTCAGGAGAGAATAACTGAATTAAAACCCAGTCCTTCCTTGGTTGTCGTTTAGAAAAGAAGAAATGAGGTTTGACTGGAAGAATTGGGCAGTGGAACAGGCTTCCCAGGGAGGTGGTGGTGTCACCGTCCCTGGAATTGTTTAAAAAAACCAAGTCGATAGAGCAGTTGAGACCATGGTCTAGGGGTTAGGGAGACACTGGGAGTGATGGACCTGATTATCCTGGAGGTCCTTTCGAACCATAATGATTCTATGAATTCTAGAGCTGCCTTTGAAAAGATGTCTAAGTGTTTGAATGAGAAAGCGCTATAGTCGGATATTTTTTGAGACTACAAATAGGAGAGAATTGGTTTAGGATGGTGTGTGGACGTAAAAGGTCTGTAAATAGGAGCCAAAAGCTTGTTGTCAATCACTTCTCCTTTAGCAAACAGTATAACAAAAACATTGTCTTCATCAGTCATTTTGTCTGTGTGTGTCTGCTGAGTGAGTGGTGCTTACTTGTGGGCAGCTCTCAAGGGGTTCCTCCTCTTCTTCAAACACACTTTTAAAATCTTCAAACACAAAGAGACCCCAACCCCTTTTTTTTCTCTGGTGTGGAAACAAACCACTTGAGGCAGAGACACCCACCTTCCTGTCCCCACAGATTCTCTAGAAGCCAGAAGTGCTGTGAACATCTGCTTTCCTACCTTGCTCTCATTACTCAGCCAATATCCCTCTGCTTTGAGGCCAAGGAATGGAATAAACCTGGATGCTCCCTGCGTGCTTCTCCAAGCCCCAGAACAGGCAGGAGATTTTCCTGATGAACTCCTTCCCTAATTCCAGTTTCCCAAACAGTAGAGCTGTCCCGTAGTACTGAGCAGCCCAAGGCAAGGTGATCAACCCATTATCGACTCTCTTTGACAGCTCATCCCTGAGCCCTTGTGCTGGGAAAGTCTCTTGCCATCTTGCTTGTCTATTTTAAAACAAATCAATAGGCAGCAGCTTTTCTGCAGGATGTAGCTCAGCAGGATGGATGCCTTTGGTGCTGCTGTGGGATGGGTACACAGGCTCTGTAAAAACCACAGCTTTGCACCTTCTTTGGGTCATGTATTCAATAAACATCAGCTCTAAAGCAATCACATTCGGACTTTATGAGAGGTGAGCAGCACAGTGCTGTGACATCGAGGGAAAATGTCTCTTGGCCACAGTGTGAGGTTTGTTTTCAAAGCTCTTTTAGCAGGGGGCTGCTATTCCTGTTTTTGATCAGCTGCCTTGGTCAGGAGGGAAACCTCTAACATCCTCTCCTCTTGCCAACTCAGATCACAAACTCACCTATTTCACACCTTCTAAAGGGCATGGGAATGCTCTGCAGAACAGCTGAACTTGTTTCTGATCAGAAGGACTCTGAGGCTGCGGCTTCCTTTTACTGCTGTGGCACATTTGGGGGTTTCTTGTGGCAACCAAGCTGTGGTCAATTTGGGGATGGAGGGCACTGCCCTATTGTTCTTCTCTTTTCTTTTTTTAACACTCAGCTTTGCAAAGCTTAAGGTCATGGCTAAAGTGAGGGGAAAGTGCACCATTTGGCCTGTAAATTCAAGCCATTGAAAGCAAACTTTTGGAAAATAAGATGAGTGTTCCTGCTCAATTGCCATTCCATGGACTCAGGGAAAGGGGAGGTAAATTTGTTCTAGAAGAGTGTGAAAAACTCCTAATTCCTAATTCTCCTGCTTGCTTTGCCACTGCCCTTGGCAACTTTTTGGTGTTGGTGCCTTTCTTTTCTCAGTCAGAGCTAGTACAGTTCTCTCATGACCATGCTGAGCTTTGTTGAGGTGGAACCTAAGGCTGAGCCTCGTGCATTTGTGCATCTGCACATGAGTCACAACGTAGGGGTGAAGGCTGAAGTGAGACCAACAGCACCACTGGCACTAGTCACCTACAGAATAAAACCTTCTGTCCTTTCCTAGCTCTCAGGACATTTAACAGCTCAGTCTTGCATTGCTTGTAGCCTCCTGGGCCAGTAGGTTTGATTCCCTGTGCTTTAGATTATGAGTACTTTTAATTCCCTGACAGAAAGTTTGATTTGTGGGAGTAGAGATGTTCAAAACACAGCCCAACCATCCAAACTAGGTGGCTGGAGAACTCCAGATGCCAAGTTTTAAGAATCGTTCTCAGTTTTGGGAATTGAGACACAGAACATCAAATGAAGCACAGGACATGGGCTCCATCATCTGGGCATCAGTTGTCTGCATCTTCCCATTCCTTGAACTTGGGCCATACATCCCCTAATCTATTAACAGAAAAAAAGTGTTAATCCCTGAACCTCAGCCCTCTGAATTCACTCACCTTTCCCTGAGGTACCTAGATAGTTGATGTTAGAGTTAGGTTCATGTGTTACTAATGACTGAGTAAAATCTGAGGGTGAGAGGTTTGAAGGGGAAAGGAGAGGAGCTGCCAGGACTGCCCGATGACAGAAGAAATTCTTCCAGAGGAAGAGGCTTGCGAGAGACAATGTTGTTTCACACGGGTCTTCTCATGCTGGATCCATCAGAGGGCTCTGCTAACGCTGTTGAAAGGCTGGTATTTTGTAATTGATATTAACTGGATGAATGGGCATTTGAAAACTCTGCTACTTTTTTGGCCCAAGTGTACAATGTGGCAAATGGTTTTGGCACTGGGTGAGTTCAATAAATCACTCGGAAGAGGTCTAGATGTTCGTGGTGTTCCACAGCTCCGCTCCCAAATCGTTAGTAAAATAAAGTCCTAGTAATAAGAAATGATTTAAAACAAGCAGCAGAAATCTTGGCACATCCTGGTCTAGCGAAACACACTCAAACCCACCCAAAGAAGGTGATCAGAACTTTTTTCTATGGTTGGCTCTTTATGGCAGCAGCACCTTTTTGAGCCTGAATAAAGAGAAGGAGCCAATTGCTTTGGTTTCATGCTAGCAGATGATGCATGTTTTGCCACTTCTGATGCTCAGTGTAAAACCCCAGTTCCTGGAAACAAGTGATTAGTGCAGGGCTTCAGGTTTCCTCATTATTGGATGCAGGAGAACCCTCAAGATCCATCAATTACAGACCCCATAACCCCCAAAAACGCAAAAAGAATCCCTCAACGTTTTTTGTTCTCTCACAACCATGTGATTTTGGGGCAGAACTTCAAAGGTTTGTGTGTGTGTGAGTATTACAAAGAACTAGAAATCCCTTTCTTGACTGTGTGTACAGTGTCTGAGGCAGCCGTGTGATTGGACTCGAGCACAATTTTTTTATGGTTTGCTGTTTAATTGAAATCACTGTGGTAGGAATTACGTTACTAGCGAAAAATAAGCCTTTGTTGAGATAAATGCCTGCCCTCATCTCAAAAGTCATCTTCTGTGTTGACATTTCAACTTTATTCCTCTGTGTGGCGATTCAATGTCACTGGGCACAATTGGAGTGGCTCTCAAACACAACGGGGTGTGGGAGAGAAGCACATGAGGGTGGAATTGGTTTCATGCATCAACAGGAGCTGATGGTGGTGGTAGCACCTCCTTTGGCACCTTGTGTTATTCAGGGTCGTCTTCCTACACGGCCAGAGCCAGACTAAGGAGGGGGAAAGCACAGCTAGTCCTGATTTTTCTCAGGAACTCTCTCCTTCAGCTCTTTGCTCCTTTTCACAGAACTTGCTCCACAGTGTGACTAACACTGAAAACACTGTAGTGCCTATTGCATCAAGCTGCTTTGTAGAGCAAGAGATGCTTTCACAGCAATCAGATGTAACAAGCTCGATATCTGCTGCTCTGGGTGATTACTGTGGCTGTCGTCTTCTCCTGTGAGACTTTGTCTTGATGGCCATCTCTGCTGCTTTGCCTCATAGGGTCATCAGGGCTTGGAACAGGCTGCCCAGGGAGGGAATTCAACCACTGTCTCTGGATGTGTCTATCAGGGACAGGGTTTATCAGTGGGCTTGGGACAGTTGAGTTTATGGTTGGACTTAATGATCTTGAAGTTGTTTTCCAACCTGAACAATTCTATGATTCTGTACTGACTGCCACTCCTTCTGTTCCCCCTTCTGAACCATCCTGGAGTGAATCTGCTCACCTTGAAAGACCCATTGTTAGTCTTGCAGAGTTTATCCTGACTGGCACACAGGAACTACTCACTGACTGGTTTGTGCTGGAGAGCAGACCTTCAAAAGGCTCCACTGGATTCAAACACACTTGAGAAACTCAGCCTTCATCACAAAGCTTGTGGGAGCTCTCCAGGCTCCTCTGCTTTGGAAACCGGACAGGGTGTTTTGGTGGAACCCAGCCTTGTTGCATGTGATTTCTCGTGTTCTTTAGATGTGGTAGAAAAAAGAATGAGAAGGTTATTTTTGCCTGACGCAAGTATGTCTCAGTAACAGCCTTCCCTGCAGCTTTGCTGATCTTGTTCCTCCAGATCCTTTGTGAAACCAGATAATATGGCAGTGCAGCAGCAGATATGAAATGCAGACACCAGTGGAAAAATTCCACTCCAGACCTGTGGCTTGAGTGGGAGTGGAAGTTCAAAACCATTTTTTCTTTTAAAAACCTGAATCCATCTCTCTCCTGTTAGCTGCAGCAGTGCAGCTGCTTCCTACCAGTTGGCAGTGGTTTGCCCCAGCCTGGCACTGTAGACCACACTGGTCCCAGTGCGATCCTGCTGGGTTGTCTTCTGCCCATGGTTTTCCTTGGCTCTGTCTCAACACTGGTGAGACAGAAAAATGCTTATTTGACAGAAGGATATCTGTAAAGATTTCTCTGAGCATTCAAGTGTTGGGATGCGCTGGGCTGTTGTGGCTTCTGTGTGCCCAGCTGTTCTGCTGAAATCTGTTTGTGAACAGGAGTGGAGATGGTGAGGACTCATGTGAGGGTGGTGAGGATACATGTAGGGATGATGAGGACACTTCTAGTGATGACCACACATCCTGTTCACAGAACTGGACAGTCACTCACAGATGAATTGAGTTTTCTGATCCTGTAACCACTTAATAGCACTGAGAACTTGATCCTGAAGGAGCTGGACTACACAGGTACACGTGCTCCATGAGCATGCACATGTGTTTTGAAGACAAGGTCTTGAGTAATTCACTCCAGGGATGCTGAGAGGTCTGCTGTCCACCCCTCAGGTAGAACCTTTCAGGGAATATCTTCATCTCTCCTTAACATCTGGAATTTCTGTGGATGGGAGCTGGCACCAGGCTGTGTAGAAGGACCTTACATTTGGACAAGAAATGGAAGTGGTTCTCTCTGAAGAAGTGGTTCCTGCGGCCCTGAGCAGGGGGCAGCACATAAGTTGAGTTTGGCTTGGCTGCTCTTCTCGTTGGTTTGCAGTGCTGTGACCTGTTTTTGTCTGACACGTTTCTCATTAACTCTTTGTCAAATCACCAGGAAGCCCACTTAATTGCAGGCAGAGTGCTGAATTTATGAGTTCATCTAGGCTTCATGTCTACACATTGACAGAGGTGTTTCTCTGGATGAAGGCTTTTTCTCTTCATTCTGAGGCAAGAATGGACTTTCTGTTTCAGTTACTCCTGAAAGTCATAAATTGTGGCAGCCCCTCCCTCCTCTTTAGTTAAAAGAAACACAACAAAAATTCATGGCAACAGTTTATTGCTCTAAATCAGCTTGTGGGTCATTAAAGCAAAAAGGGGGAAAAAAAAAAAGAAGGAGAAAAAAATCTCCCTCAAACTCCTGCCAAATAAAACGTGTACATCAGCCAAACTGTCAAACGCAGATCCTGTGACTATGGGATGAGAAGGTTTATTACACTTTCAGCTTCTGGGGAGAGATGTAATAGCAACAGGACACTGGGTCACTGATGGCAAACTCATGGTTGCCTCGTTTCTTCATGCACACTAGGAATCCATTAAGCTAACTGACGACAGATCCCCAGGCATTCCAGTCCTACAACACACCTCTGCGGAGGCCAAATGTTGGACGCTGCCCATTAAAACGTGAAAGAAACAACCCAACAGAGAGCCCACAAATTAGAGAAGCAGGAAACCTCAAATGATGTGCAAAAAAATGGTCAATGTTCAAGAGCATTTTTCCATAACTTTTGCTTCATAACTCAGCATTTCTGATGTTAATAAATTATGAAATGGAGCCTTTGCGGGATCAATGAAGCCTTTTGGATTCCAATCCTGAACGCTGGGAGCAGACAGCAGATGAAGCTGCAAAGTGAGTCCTGGAACATGACAACAATTTCCTTTTGGCTGGATAGGGATGAGTCTGAACCACAGCCGCAGCCAGTGGTCTGGGTCTGGCTCCAGAGTCCCTGTCTCTACAGTGGGCCAGGTTAAACTCCTCTAATCCACACAAACATGAAGATGCATTTGTTTTCACCAGGCTGAAGAGGGAAGGATGGGGCCTTTGGGGTGGGAAAAAAGCAGTAAACGTCTCAGTGAGATGAACTCATGGCACTGTAACCCATGGGGAATTACAGAGGAGTGGAGAACGCTTGGCTGGGTCTGAAGACAGGAGCTATGGGAGGTGTCCTGTTTTAATAAGTAAAAGTAGCAGAAGGGGAAAAGGTGAGCTTAGATTTGAGCTTGTTCAATGAGAAAAACCAAAAAGCAATGAGAAACCCACGATTGGGTGGGTGGGATAAAGGTAGGTAGGACAAACCAAACATGCTCTTGCCTCAAGTGAAGATGCTGCAGTTCAGACCTTAGGGCAGTGGGAAGGTTGTGTGTTGCCCAGAGGCTGACTGGAATATCAGCTGCAGGTTTCCCCTCTTCTTTCCCCTTGATAACCTCTTTCAGTGTCTGAGCTGAGTTACGTACCCTCTCCTCAGTGGGCTGCCCGCATGCCTGTTCCAACTGCAGAGGAAATATGTTGTGAGCAGAATTTCTAGTTAAAAAATTATGCCTTTTGCTGATGGGATAGAGAACTTGCAGAACCACGTCACCAGCCTTTAGCTGCAACGTGACAACTTACTGCTGTTTAACAGCAGAATTGTGGCTAATACTCTTGTTTCCTCTTTTCTACCTCCATAATATTTGGGTTGTTTTCCAGCTGTTCTGATTTCAGTGGCTCCTTATGGCCAACAGCAAAAGCAGAGGCTTTGCTAAGGGATGGGGATGTGTAAAATATTGCTCCATGATGCTGCCCAGCTTTGGTTTGTGATACCTTGTTCTATTTATGAAGCAGAGTGTGTGAAAAACAGGGGTGTAAGTTCTCAGGGTTTCATACAACCTCTTTGTTCTCTCATTTTGATCTGTGAGATTTCACACACCCCATTGTTGGGTTTTAAAGCTCCACTCAGATAAAACCACAGAGTTTCAGGTGATTTCTAGCTGATTCTCAGGCAGAGTTGTTGAGCCTTGTGCAGGTGCCCTGAAAAACAGCTGCTGAATCTGAGCTGAGCTCTGGGGCTTCGCAGAGTTATCTGAGTGTCTCTGACCAAACAACCCTAGAATATGTCAGAGGGTATCTACAAGAAGCAGCTATGAAGTAAAATAGACTGTTTGTAGGCCTAGAGTTTGCCACGTTGTCTTTCAAGGGCGACCTCATTTCACTGAATGCTGATGTATAAATGCATGGTACTGGGAGGTTAGTAGGCTGCTGCTTACTCAGACCATTAAAACCCATTTGCTATAAACCCAAATTGTTGCATGGCTTAAAATCAACAGTTGGACATTGGTGATCCACCTCAGTTTTGTTTTCCAAAGGATTTCTTGGGAGCTGATATCACTTCACTCCCAGCCACTGAAGAATAAATCCAGCAACTCCAGGTGCTTCTTAAACTCCAAGTCCTGGAATAAATGCAACCAGTCTTCTGCAGTAAAAACAAAGCCACCAAACACACTCTCCCAGTACCTTTGCATGGAATATATCTTGGTTTTGATTCATATGTATTGGACACTTGACATAAAACCCAACTGTGTTTTCCTGATTGTCTTTTCCCTAGGTGTCAGACATTGCCTTGGCAGTCTTGGTGCTTTCTGGCAGATAGGGGGTTAATTCTGAGTGTAAAGTTTTAGATGTTCTCTGTGCGAACAGCACTGGGGACTGGACCCGGGGCTTTAGGAGCTGCTTATGATGGAGTTCTTGCCTTCACAGCCTTAGGGCCATGTGTAGAAGGACAGGGCAAGGCAAGCAATGCTTGAAGGCCACTGAGAACCTGTAGCCCCAGTAATACACAGCAGCTCATCTCAAATGTGGGTATTGGAAACCCCAATGGTCCTCACTGCAAGATGGAGAGCTCATGCCATGGGACTTCAGCTCTTGGCTGCATTCAGTAACCTGTTTTAGTGACCTGAGTCTCATTTGCCTCAGGAAAATCCTCTGTTCCTTTATCCCCTTAGAAAAGGGAATTGTTTATGGTGGGAGAAGAAACGAGGAGAGGCCCTGATTATGGTTGAGAAGGCCACAGGGAGATGATAAGGAAAGCCAGGGGAGGGCTGGGGTGGTGTTGTTCAACTGATGAGTGATGAGAAGTGCTGGGATCAAGTGTGACTGGCTCAGCAGGGCCAGAGAGCGGGGAGTGGACCAGAGCTTTGCAAGTGTGGAGACCTGGTGCCAGGTACAGTGGAGGTGGGAAGGAGGGAGGACAGAGACTGCACATGAGCAGCAGGTTTGCAAGGCAGGGGAAAGATGCTAGGGTTGGTGGGTGAGGAACCTGGTGAGATGCTGAACTCCACGAGCTCCAGTCTCAGCTGACAAGGGCACTCAGGGATTTCTCAGCCTGACCTTGTACTTGATTTGTTGCTGTCATCGCTACGTTTTGATTTTTCCTTTCCTTTGTTCCTACCTTTTTTCCCTCTGTCTCAGAATAGATGGGAAAGTATTATCGTGTCCCGTGAGATTTTGAGAGAATTAATTGCTGGTAAAAGCATGTTAAGAGCTTTTGATGACTGAAGTAATTTGCAATGACACAGGGTCTGGTAGGGCTAGAGGGAAATCTAAGTCTAGGGGAAAAAAAAAGGAGTTTTTGTGAGAAGGAGGCCCACTTGTGAGCAGAAAGCAGTCTGGCCATGCTGAGCACTCAGAGGGCTTTTCCCTGCTTTGCTAGTGTCCCGTGGGATTTCTAAAACGGGCTAGTTGGAGTAAGCTGCACACTGAACTATCACAACCGCTGCAATGGCCTGCTGAGCATCTCCTCTGTTTTTATCTCATCAAACTCCAACATCTTAAGGAAGGAACTTTGAGAAGTCTCTTCCTGGCAAAAGAGACTAGCAGGTCTTTTGCGGGTTTTGTCTAAATCACAACGCTTTCATTAGCCCATTTTCCCCAGACATTTAGGTATTAGAGGGGTTTATTTGGAATGACTCTTCTTTAATCTCACCTGCAGTCACACAGATGCTCTTGTGCCAGTGAATTTTAGTTTAATAACTTCTTAGAGCATTTTTTAAAACATCATTTCACAGTATTGTGCAGAGCAGCCTGTTTGGAGAGGTGGCTAAAAAAGTTGATTTTTTTAATTTATAAATACAAAGATAATTTTGTTATAGAGCCTATGTAAATATAGGGCACTGTCAGCAAGTTTGCTGATGACACAAAACTGGGACGAGTGGCTGACACCCCAGCAGGCTGTGTTGCCCTTCATCAGGGACATGGGAAGGCTAGAGAGCTGGACAAGGAGACACTGAATGAACTATAACAAGAGCAGTGTAGAGTCTGGCATCTGGGCAAGAACAACCCCAGGTACCAGTGACCCACCCCAATTCAGCAATGTGCCCCTGTGGCCAAGAAGGCCAAAGGCATTTTGGGGTGGATCGGAAGGGAATGGTTAGTAGACTGAAAGAGGTTCTATTCCCCCTCTACTCTGCCCTGGTGAGACCACATCTGGAGTATTGTGTCCAGTTCTGGGCACCTCAGTTCCAGAAGGACACGGAGCTGCTGGAGGGAGTCCAGCGTAGAGCAACAAGGATGATGAAGGAAGTGGAGCACCTCCCTTCTAAGGAAAGGTTGAGGGAACTGAGTCTGTTTAGCTTGGAGGAGACTGAGGGGTGACTTCATTAATGTCTATAAGTATGTGAAGGGTGGGTAGGATGAAGCCAGGCTCTTCTCAATGTCATCTGGTGATAGGACGAGGGGCAATGGGTGTGAGAGGGAACATAGGAGGTTCCATGTGAATGTGAGAAGGAACTTCTTCACAGTGAGGGTGACAGAGCATTGGAACAGTCTGCCCGGGGGGTTGTGGAGTCTCCTTCTCTGGAGATGTTTAAAACCCACCTGGACATGTTCCTGTGTTACTTGGTCTAGGTGATCCTGCTGTAGCAGGGGGATTGGACTGAATGATCTTTGGAGGTCCCTTCCAATCCCTAAAGTTCTGCGATTCAAGGAATTAGTTTTGATGGTTGTTCTGGCACAAGATGACTCTGATGTCTGGTCCCAGACACCAGTAGAGACTGGCAGACCACCCAGCTGTCTCTGTCCAGGAGAAAGTGAGATCCTATAGGGAGGTGACACTCCTGCTGCCTGCTGCGACATTGTATTATAATGCTATAAGGAGTAGCAGAGGCCACGAGACCTTTATGTGTTCCCAAATAAGCAAAAAACGCTCCTGCTGCCCATGTGCAGAGGCCAATATTTTCACTTTGGTTTTATTTTCATGATGTCTCCTTTCCCCTTCTTTGGGCAGCAAGAACTGTTTGAGGGTTACTGACAGATCACAGAACCACAGAACACTAGGGATTGGAAGGGACCTTGAAAGATCATCCAGTCCGATCCCCCTGCCACAGCAGGATCACCTAGATCCAGTCATAGAATCACTACCATGAGTATGTGAGAAACAATTGCAATGGATCTTTGAGATGCTGTGCATAAGCTACAGGCCCCAGGAGAAGCATTTAAGGAGAAATGATGCTCAGACTATCAGCTGGCAATCTTATTTCACTCGACCTGATCGATCCATCCTAGTCCACTCACTGCAAGCCATCTCCCCCTTGATGTCCCAGGAGGCTGCACCGCAGCACAAGCCACACTCTGAATATTTGAGTAATTTAGAGAACAAAATGTTTGTTTCCTAATTAAACTTCCCAAGCTGCTTGTAATTTATTAAATTTAAAGAGGAATTCACAGAATCACTCAATCATCCAGGTTGGAAAAGACCCTTGAGATCATAGAGTCCAACCATCAACCCTACTCTACAAGTTCACTCCTAAACCAGATCCCCCAACATCACATCTAAGCCTGGATTTCAGCCTGGATGCAGAAGGAGGGCAGTAGTTATACCCATCTCCAGTGCTTGCCTCATAGCTGAAAGAGTTGATCTGGCTTCCCTTCCTTCTCTTGATGCTTTTTGTTTTCTCTCCTGACAGTCCCTCTGGAGCTGATCACACCTGAAGCAACAGGTATGGGACACCCTGGTGTTGGTTTATTTATCTCAGGTTTAGTCAAACACAACTTACCCCACAGCAGACAGCTGAATCTTCTGGACTCCAGCAGCACTGAGCCAAAATTTGTGCTCTTGGAGGGGAGAGAATCATTAGCCCTGAAGAATTCAAAGTACTCAGGTGACTGTGAACTCCTAGTGGGAACACAACCATACCCAGGGTCTCCATCTACACCCCAGGACAGTGGAAATACCACCAAGTGGTTTAGACAAAACCCACATTATGGGGTAAATTGTTGTGGGATGGGGATTCTCATTATCCCAAACCTACCTGCACCTCAACGATGACGTTGCTTTGCTTTGTCGGTCTGTGCTTTGCTCACTCAGTGGTGGAAAATTTACCACAGCCTGGCTTTTCTTTTCTCTTTGACAGCTCCAACCGAGACCACAACAGCTGAAGCAGCAGGTAGTTATTTCTGAATAAAGTAGAATTTCACTATTTTTATTTAAGGCAGGTATTTAGTTCACTGAACTATGGTGAGCAGAGGCAATGTCACAGCGTGAAGGACAGCAGGATCCCCAGGTTGAGGAGTTAACGGTCAGACCCTCACGTTTTCAGTCTCGGTTCAGGATTTAGCAGACTACCCACCTTCCCAGCAAGGCAACCGTGCCCTGTCCAGCAGCACTATTAGTTTCCCAAGCTCAGTGTCTCTCTGTAGAGTTTTCCAGAGGTGCTGGACAGGCAGGGCCACCACAGCATGTATGTTCCTAGTCATATGCAGCTGCGTAGCCAAGTGCTGCTCGGTTGCTCATGAGGCTTCATGTGATGTTACAAACAGCCAAGACTGCTGCTATGGGTCTTGAGGGAAAAACACCCATTTAAAATGCAGATGATTACAGAAACACAGAATCCTTCAGGCTGTAAAAGACCCTTGATATTTAATTTCATGTTTTCCTTCTCACAGAAACAGACTCTCCTGCTCCTGAACCAGCAGTCGTTGTCACTTGTAAGTAACACAGCTTTACCCTGGCTTGCATGCTTAGCTGACTGCCCAACTCTGCCTCATCATCCCCCGGCACCCAAAGCTGTTGTTTGTCAAGTAACAAGCCTGTTGGAGGCCACGGCAGAGGCAGCCTGCACAGGGATGTGTTTCCCCTCTCTGAGGTTGCTCATGCCTGCCCAGTGCAGCTGCAGCATCTTCCAAGTGCTGTGGGTGATCACCACTGCAGTGACACTCCATAGGTCTCCTCTGGCACGGGTACCATGTCCCTGCCCAGTGCTGGGACAATAACTAACCTGCAGTTCTGTTGTCTCTCATGTCTCGGATCAGACCCTGCAGAGAACACGACCCCTGAAGGAGCAGGTGTGTATGACTTTAGCTTTGCTAGAACTGGTCTAATTCTTGATCCTGGGAGCTAACTACTGCCTCCCTCCAGTTAACTGCCCTTGCTTTGCCCACACAACAGTCGAACAGCTACTGAAGGGTGGCTTTTCTTTCTCTTTGACAGCCCAAATCGAGCTCACGATGGCTGGACCAGCAGGTATTTATATCTGGTGGTTTCTTGAACCATAGAGCTCATCAGCATCTTTAAAACATGGATGGTGTTTATTTCATATTTCCTCTTCCCACAGCAACAAACTCAGCTGCTCCGTCAGTCCCTACAACTCCTGAAGCAGCTGCCATTACTACTGGTCAGTAACGTGGGGTAACTCTGCTTTACATCCTCAGCTCTTTATCAGAGTCGTGGTCTGATGGTGTCTCAGCACAGCTCCCTGACTCCACTGTGTGCAAAATCTCATGGATCTAGTAATGAACTTGAGGGATAAATCCTTTGGCTTCCACACAAACCAAGGAGTGTAAAGTGCTAGTGGTGTTCCTATGGTAGAAACATTGGCACTGATGAGCGTTGACGACGTCTCTGGGGAAAGCGCTAGGGAAAGACCGGGGCAGACAGGCTATACCAGGACCAATTCAGCTTTGCTTTGGTTCATGGAACCATAGAACAATTTGGGTTGGAAACGATCCTTGAAGACCATCTAGTCTAACCCCCTGCAGTGAGCAAGGACATCTTCCACTAGAGCAGACTGCTCACAGCCCCATCCAGCCCGACTATGAATGTTTTCAAGGATGGGGCTTGTACCACCCCTCTGGGCAACCTGGGACAGTGTCTCACCTCCCTCAGTGTGAAAAATTAGAACTAAGGACAATTTCACATAGAAGGCCTCCCTTTACTTTGAAAGCTGAGACAGTGGGAACCACAATGGTATCTGACTGATCTGATGATACTGATCTGTGTTATCTGACTCAAACCTGAGTTTTCTACCATGAGATTCACAAGAAGGATGAGGAGCTGTTGGACCTTGTCCAGAGGAGACCACAAAAATGATCAAAGGAGGCTGGAGCACCTCTCTTACAAGGACAGGCTGAGAGAGTTGAGGTTGTTCAGCCTGAAGAGGAGAAGGCTCTGGAAGGACCTTATAGCGACCTTCCAATCCTTGAAAGGGGCTGTCAGAAGTCTGGGGAAGACTGTTCACAAGGGCAGGGAATGATAGGACAAGGGGATCATGGTTTGAAGCTGGAAAAGTGGAGATTTAAGGTGGACATGACAAAAAAGTTATTCAATCTGAGGGTGGAGGATCTCTGGAACAGGCTGCTTAGAGAAGAGGTGGAGACCCCATGCCTGGAGCCATTCAAGGTCAGGCTGGATGGGGCTCTGGGCAACCTGTGCTAGTTAGAGATATCCCTGCTTGTTGTAGCGGGGTTGGACTAGATGACCTTCGGCGGTTCCTTCCAACCCACAATTCTACGATTTACCTTTCAGAAAAAATTTGAATTGCAAATTCTGTTCGTGAATTGAAAATACTCTGCCTCAGCTGCTTTGCTGGCAGACTAAGGGTTGTTTTTTTAGTCTGGCCCTGCCAGCTACACATCAGTACAGGGCACCCCATGGCCTCAGTAAGCCTTAGGTACCTACAGCAACTTAAGGTGCAAAACAAGCATTTAAGTGAAGGACTATCTGCCTGCAAAAGGAATAAACAGAAATAAATCTCATTCCTGCCAGTGACAGTAATGGGCCACTTCTAGCAGCCAAGCCCCACCACCTTTGTTAATATGAGCCCTTCATCCATGGTGACTCTCCTCCTCAGAACTGTTGCTACTAACATTTCTTAGTCTTAATACATTCAGCAGATTAAGATGTCTATTAATTGATTTCACAGGAGCACACATCTTCCTCATTCAGTCTATTCTTTTCTTTCTTTTGCATTAAAAGTCCATCGGGGAACAAACCCAGTACCTACAAACCGAGGTAAGATGTACTTGTTTTTCTTTTGAATGACTCCCCTTAAGGGCAGTATGTGCTGGGTAAGAGATGTGAGCTGGGAACTCCTGGTAATTTAATGGCAGTGAACATCTGAGTGTTGTCATACAGTTGGACCTGGACAGGCTGAGAGCTGGGCAGGGAGATGTTGAATGAACTATAGCAAGGGCAAGTATAGAGACTGGCATCTGGGCAAGAACAACCTCAGGGACCAATATAGGCTGGGGAGCAGTGTAGGAGAAAGAGATCTATCTAAGGGT
>JAOXOE010000851.1:968930-1048479 GCA_028565055.1 Phoeniculus purpureus | reverse complement strand
ATCCTGCTGTGGCAGGGGGATTGGACTGGATGATCTTTTGAGGTCCCTTCCAATCCCTAATGATTCTATGATTCCATCGTGGGGGATTTTAGCACAGGGGGGATTTTTTTTCTTTCCACTTCTCCTCTCTTCAATGCCCCGACCACAGGAACGAGCCTGGACACGTCAATAACAGGCTGGTGCCCACTGGGATGAGCCCAGGAGATACATCCAAGCGCCGAGCTCACGGTCAGGGCGCAGGAACAGCCTTCACAGGGAAGCAGAGCAGGAGCCAACATCCCCATGTCCCCCTGTGATGACTTCACTCATGCTCAGCTCTATCTTCCCGTGAGATGCCAATGCCCCCTCCCCAGAACTCCCCTTCTTCCTCACTCCTCGCCTCAGCCCAGCTGGAAACTGCAGTGGGAACAGGCACCAATTCCAGGCAATCGCCGCCTTCCCCGCTCCCGAGGAGTTTTATAAGGTAATCAAATATGCAAGAGATTCAACAAACTAATTTGAAGCACACACCTGGGGTTCTCTGATAATGTCGGCTGCGCCCGTACAGCACGAGGATTAAAATTTCATAGAGTCATGATTTCATCAGTCGCTAAACTACAAAGGATTAATTAACAGCCAGGGAAGAGCTCGTGGCTTGGAAATACAGTCGTAAGGAAAATATCTATCTCCGCTCCCCAGATGTCAGCACGCAGACCAAGGAAGCGCTTTGATGAAAACACTTTCTGATTGTTAGCAGCCCTCAAATGACGGCGCTGTGCGGCCAGAATCATGGATGCCCAGCTCCAACCGGCCGGTCGTCCTGCCGGGCTCCCCTGGGATGTGACCGCTGAACCCATGGCCAGGCTTTACCCCTGCACGTGGGGCATCGGCAGAGATCTCTGCCGATGCCCCACGTGCAGGGGTAGGGAAGAGCCCAGGTGTTCCTGTGCCTGAGCCCAGCTGGGGGTCTCACCTTTGCCACCCTGCAACCCACCTGCCACCAGCTCACTAAGCCCAGGGGAGTGACACCCACCCCCGGCTCGCTGTGCCAGCACAGTTTGGGAAGGAGGCAAAGGGACCGACCTGCCAGTGCCTTCAGCCACAACTGCCCAGTGTCCCCATTTGCACATCCCATAGTTGAGGTTTCTGCAGGCTAATGACTGCTCAAATCCCCTCCTGCAACCCAGCTGACCCCACGGTTGTTGTTAGGGTGTTTTGGAGGTTTAGGAGCCCTTCGCCTCGGCACAAACCCCGGGGCTGGGCCCCTCGCACGCGCCCACGGCACCAAACGCAGCAACGGCTGCAGCTCTGGCAGCGGGTCCCCCCCCATTCCTGGGAAGATGAATTAGGGAGCTGTCAGCAAGGGACAGCCGCAGCAGTTGTGTTGCTGTAAAGGGGCAGTGGAAGTGTCTTTGATTAATGAAACCGCGGCGCTTGGCAGCTACGCAGCCCTTCCTCGGCAGGGACATGCCCTCAGACAGGCTGGAAACACCACTGACTGCCCAGCAAGGCTTCTCCCAGCCACGGGCTGGTCCCCTCCTGCCCTGCAGCAATGCCACCGCCTTTGCCTGTGCCGCCTCCTCAGGAGTTCCCAGGGCCGACAAGGAACTAATTATTTCCCAATTAGAAGCCGGGAGATGAACATTATGCACCTTGTCAAGCCAGTAAATTAACGTCTCTGAAGCACCCTGGGCTTTGGTGAGAGCCCAAGTGCCCAGGGCAGCCAGAGGAGCGAGGCTGGGGCTGCTGGGCAGGAGCTGCGGCAACGGGTGGGTGCAGGCTGCACCCCAAAGCCCCTTGGTACCAGCACCCCCTGCAAACAATATCGAGGACCAAATTCCAGAGGCAGGAGAACGTGTGGAAGCAGACGGTCCTCTCCACCCCTTTCCCTGACTCAAAAAGGCCAAGCACCCTCCCGGGATGCTCCGACAACAGCAACGGGGAATGTGGGGACGGCCGTCCCGGAAAACAACAGGCGCTTTCAGCAGGGTGTTTGTGTAAACCGCCCCATTTTCCACCCAGGTGCCCGAGGTGGAGACACAGAATGGCCATCGCCAGCCACCCAGGGCACAGCCGACAAAAACAAGGGAGGTGCCAGTGGTGCAGGGGGAACAGAGCCCAGTGCAAGCAGGGCAGCACCCATGTGGGCAACTGGGATGGAACAGGGAGCTGGGAGCAAAGCCATCGGTGTCCAGCTGACAGCAAAGCACCGGGACACCTATTTTTCGGGAAGGACAACGGCCACAGGAGGTGTCAGACGAGGCTCAGGCAGCCCAAGTCCCCGCAGACCTGCCGGCACAGTGAGGGGCCGCCTGCATCGTGTCCGAGCTGGCTCCGCTCCCAAAACCGCACGAACATCTGCGCCGAGAGAGCAAGCGGCCGCTGGCTGGGATCTCGCTGGAAACTTGTTGTCTCCTGCGGGAACAATGCGGGCAGATGGCACCGGCTGCGGGCAGCGCCCTGTCCCAGCAAACCCGCTGTGGGGACAGGGTTGGGGGCAGGAGGCCAGCAGCTTTCTCCTCGGCTTTTTCACTGCACATCAGCCTGAGCGCTGGTGCCTTCATGCCTTTGGCTCGCCGTCACCGCTCCACTCACAACATGTTTTGCAGAGAAATAAATAAACACCGTCGGGGCGAGCCAAGCTGTGAGCGGGACAGGACGGGACGCCAGCCCTGACGGCACGGTCTGCTCCCCCTTCCCCGGCCAAAAGAACGCCGCGTCCCAGGCTGAGGAGCCATCCCGGCGCTCCACAACCTCTCCGAGGAGCCTCGCTCGTGATCAGTGCGTTTATGAGCAGCCTCATCCCCTCCCCAGTGGGCACAACAGGTTCCATGCAAATTCGGGAGCTCTAAATTATACCGTTAATGAAAGCAAATAAAAGCAGTTAAAAGGCAATTTGCTCGATTGGAGTTAATATCTAAGCACAGCGTGTGGAGATGCAGCGGCATAGAGCTCGGTTCTCCACGAGAAAACTTTGGGTCCTGACTTATCTGCACAAGCACAGAGTTGCTTTGGTTGGGAAAGACCCCTGGGATCATCGAGTTCAACCATCCACCCTACCCTTACAAGTTCGAGAAAGGATCGAGTGAGGCTGATGATTGCTGTGGCCAGGGTCTCAGATCCCTTCCACAGCAGTCAGCAAGGCTTTCTGTCAGGGCAGTGGCTCAGTGGCCCCAGCAGGTCCTCAATCACAGAACCACAGAATATGAGGGATTGGAAGGGACCTCGAAAGATCATCCAGTCCAATCCTCCTCCAACAGCAGGATCCCCTAGGTCCAGTCACCGAATCACAGAACACTAGGGACTGGAAGGGACCTCAAAAGATCATCCAGTCCAATCCTCCTGCAACAGCAGGATCCCCTAGATCCTATTGCACAGGAACATGGCCAAGTGGGTTTTAAACATCTCCAGAGAAAGAGCCTCCACAACCCCCCTGGGCAGCCCCTTCCAGTGCTGGACTGGCAACTCCCCCTGGCAGTTGATGCCAGCTCTGGGGGGAGGCTCCCGGGGCTCAAACAAGCAGCAAAGCCCTTGAGTCCCGTAAGTTGTGGTGCCAAAGCCCCTTTCCTTGAGCTGCTCCTGCAGTGCCGGCCAGCCGAGCCGCAGCAATCTCTGGCCCTCAGCGACAGCCCGAGTCCTGGCACGGCCCCGCGCGGCATGTTACGACACTCCCGCATACATTCGCTTTTCAAAACAGGAGCCGCCGGTGAATGAGACCTCGATTTCTAATGGTTGGAAATATTTTGTACACTCTGCTGCTCCCTCTGTACCCCTTTGTCGGGGCCGAGGTCTGCAGGCTAAAGCGGGCACCAAAAGACCATCTGTAGCTCCCGTCTTTACAGAGGAGTTTAAATAGGGGGATGAATGAGCACAGGAATTAATGAATGATAAAGCCGTATGGTCTCAGTCAGCCTCCTACGCCTGGATGTGGTATTCAAACCTCCCAGCCTTCTGCCACAAAGAGAGGTTTCTAAGCTACAAAAAAAAAAGGGGGGGCACAGAAAGGGGGGTGGGGGTGGTGTGCGTGCAGGTTTTTCACAACAAACCCAGCGACTTGCCTCAAAGTTCCCACCAGGTTTCCCGACTCCCATCCGGGGTGGTGCAGTTTAGGGGGGACGGTTCTCCCTGAGCCGGCTGCAGACCCCCTCCACAGTCAGCAAGAGTCGGGTCTGGGGTTGCCAGTGTGCGGGTCCCAACAAGGGCACACCGGCGGGGGGGGTCACAGCAGGATGCTGGTTTCAGTTGAGCCACCAGGTACAACCATGACCTGCCTGACCGATGCTCTTCTCTTAAGAAGAGGCTCCTGGTGACCTTCTGAATTGAACATCTAAAGAGAGATGGAGGCTGATGCAACACCAGCAGAGTGAAAATGGTTTCAGTGGTGTTTGTTTTCCTTTGTAATGGTTTTGTGACTTGGAGTACAGTGGAGAAGCTGGTGACACCGGAGGTGAAGGGGTTACCCAGGGGGGTAGTGGAGTCTCCTTCTCTGGAGACAGTTAAAAGCTGCCTGGATGTGCTCCTGTGCAACTTGGTCTAGGTGGTCCTGCTCTGGCAGGGGGATTGGACTAGATGATCTTTTGAGGTCCCTTCCAACCCCCGATGTTCTGTGATTCTATGACTTGATCTAGGGGATCCTGCTCTAGCAAGGGGATTGGACTGATGATCTTTCGAGGTCCCTTCCAATCCCTAATGTTCTGTGACACTGGCTCGAGAGGAACAGATGAGATCCAGGGAAAGACCAGGACACCAACGGAATCACCATCCTGAGCGCTATCAGAGTCAACCCAGGATCAAACACCCCCAATCTTTTTGACTCCTGTTCAAGGCTCAGGGGCTCAGAGGGGAGAGTTTCCCTCCGAAGCAGCCCACCTGAGGACACACTGGAAGGCTGCTACTTCTGTTCCAACAGTCATCCTGCGTAAAGCAGCAGCAGTTCTGAAACTGCATCCTCCAGTTAATGAAACAGACAATCACTCAGACATGAGACGTGAAAAGAGAGGCAGTCTGGAGCGGGGAGCTGCCCCACAACAATCGCTCCTCCGAACCCCAGCACCTCAGCTTTGCTGCTGGCCAAGCAGCCACCAATGGGACCCAGTGCCAGGGCGGCGTGCCAAACCACCCCCCCACCCCGGCTCCAGAAGGTCCCTGTCCCCCTCCCACAGAAACCATTAGCTCTGAATTCACGGATGTCCTATGCACGGGGAGGTTTACTGGTGTGAAAAGCCCCAGCGGTTATCTCAGCTGCTCTAAACTGCCGACCTTCAATTTTAGGCAGGAGGTAAAGTTCACTATCGATCGGACCCACCGTGAGCTGTTTGTAATTACCGTTATCTCCTGGTTAATCTTGCGAGGGGTCAACAGTTTTACAAAAATCCTGCAAGCCGCGGGTTTGCCTCACAACTTCATATCTGGGCCAAAAGGTCAACTGCTGCCGCTCGCTAACGAGAGGTCTGACAAAACCCTGCTCCCATCCCACAGCCCCGCTGGGGCAGGGGCACCTGGGCATCAGCCCTCACTGCGGGCAAAGCAGCAGGACCTTTGGAGCATCTGGGCTCCGCGGGGAAGAGATTCCTCAGCTCAGGGCAGACGCTGATCTGGGGTTATGCGCTCACAGGGTGGGAGGTACCGCTGCCGAGGGCTTGAGGCAACGGGCCAACGGGCCCTTGGCACTGCACCAGTGACCGCCTGGGTCACCCATCACGACCTGATCCCTCATCCTGCTCCGCATCACCTAACAGCATCGCCAGCATTCATTTACCCCCACGACACGGTGCTGCTCCACACCGCGCCTGGGGAGCCCAGTCCCCTCCGGGGGAGGTGATGCTGGGAAGCCGGGGCACGCGGAGCATTGCTCAAGGGCTCTGCAGGCAGGTGTCATAAACAAGCAGGCACATGGCAAACACATCGATTCCCGGGGCTTATCGCGCAGCAACCAGCGCTCAGTTACCAGGCTACTTTAATATGTAATCCGCTGCGCGAAGGGGCAGCGGGGCCGAGGGGGCTGCAGTATTTACCGTGGGATGTGGACGGCGAGCAGAGGGCTCGGCCGCACCATGCTGAGGGCAGGCAGGAGGGGAAGGGATGGCGCTTCCCCACAGCCATACTTAGTATGGCCAACTATTGCCAAGCCCCAAGAAGCCCCGACGCTGCGCCGGCGTGTTTGCACAGATGCTGCTATTAATCCTCTCACGCAACTGTTTGCACGACAAAAAACACAGTCTCGGCTGCCCGGGTTCTCCATCTTCTTCATTTAAACTCAGATACTTCACTTCTGGCAAAGCAGAGCCCACCAGCATCACCTCCACCCGTTTCCGGTGCCTGGCAAAACAGAGCCCACCAGCATCACCTCCACCTGTTTCTGGTGCCTGGCAAAACAGAGCCCACCAGCATCACCTCCACCTGTTTCTGGTGCCTGGAAAAGCAGACACCACCAGCATCACTTCCAGCCATTTCTGGTGCCCAGCTCACCTCATCACACCAGCAAGTCACCAGCCCTGCAGCTTCAGCAGGGAGGGAGCTGGCTGCTCCCTCCTGCACCCCCAGCCACATCCCAGGCTTGTGGATGCAACACTCGGGGGAAGGGGGATGCTGGGACCTACTGGAGCTTCGAACTAAATCTAAAACCCCTCTTTCCACGGTGCCTCTCAGTAGATCTTTTGGAATTTACAAGATAAATACTGGTAATTTGATTCTTATCTTCCTCAAATCCAATTCGAAGGCAATTCTGTGTAAAGGACACTAATTACAGCCTGAGGGGAAAGGAAAGGTAACCCATCAGTGAGAACACACTGGAAGCCTTTAAAGGTGTCCCAGATGCTGGGAAGTTAAATGGATTTCAAATCTGCTCTTCCAAGAGCAGTAACCTGTTGGGTAGGAATTACCCTTCACGCTGCTCCCGCTTCCTCACAGGTGGCTTTTGGTTAGGGCTAGGGTTAGGCTCAGGGCTGCGGAGTCGGCGCTGCAGAGCTTCTAGAGGCTGCGCAGCTATGCGAGCGTGAGAGAGCAGTGCCAGAATCTCCCTGCACAGGCAGACACCTCGCTCCTCTCGCTTGCTTCTCAGCCCTATTTACTCATGAAATCACAGAAAATGAGGGATGGGAAGGGACCTTGAAAAATCATCCAGCCCAGTCCCCCCGCCACAGCAGGATCCCCTAGATGCAGTCACACAGGAACATGGCCAGGAGGGTTTGAGACATCTCCAGAGAAGGAGACTCCACAACCTCCCTGGGCAGCCCCTTCCAGGGCTACCTCACTGGGAAGAAGGTCCTTCTCAGATTGATGGGGAACCTCCTCTGTTCCAGCTCATACCCATTGCCCCTTGTCCTGTCATTGGGTGCCCCTGACCAGAGCCTGGTTCCATCCTCTTGACACCCACCCTTCACATATTTACCAACATTCACGAGATCACCCCTTAGTCACCTCTTCTCCAAGCTCAAGAGTCCCACCTCCCTCAGCCTCTCCTCAGCAGGGAGATGCTCCACTCCATCTCTGTGGCTCTGCACTGGACTCTCTCCAGCAGCTCTGTGTCCTTCTGGAACTGAGGAGCCCAGAACTGGACACAAGATTCCAGCCGTGGTCTCACCAGGGCAGAGTAGAGGGGGAGGAGAACCTCTGTTGATCTGCTAACCACCTCCCTTCTGATCCACCCAAGGATGCCACAAGTCTAGAAGCACTGGAGAACCTGATCAGCAACACTGACAACAGTAGCCCTCCTTAACCCAAATATTGTGTGTTTTCCAGAACAAACACCTGAGCACTGGCTCTGAAATACAACTGAGGGCTAGGACACCACTCATGCTCTAACACCCAGCAGCTGCCTGTTTACTGCTAAGGAACATCCCGAGGAGGAGGAGGGTGGTGGGGAGACTGCAGCAGCCACCACCGCAACTCAGTCCAAACATTACAGCACCTATAAACTAATAAAACCCGACCCTGGGACACAGAGCCAAGATGCAGCGGAAGATGACACAGGAGGAATCAAAGGGATTTAGCAAACCAAACGGGGTCCGGTCTAATGAGCTGCAGCCCAGGGCAAAGCCACCGGACCCTGAGAAGGGGCAGCTGTGAGCAGCTCGAGCAACCCGGCCCATGCAGCAGCTTTGGAAACAGTCCAGTTGCCAACACAGTGCATGCAGATGTTCCCTACCATCCCGCTCCCAGGATTCAGCGATCCCAGTCCTGGTGCTAAGGAGTGGGGTAAATCCACACGTTCACACCTCCAGCGACTTTGGAGAGCTCTGCTACTAGAGAAGGCATCATCCCTTTCTCGCATCGAGGGAAAACACAGCTCTTTGCAAATGGCAAAAGAATCGGCTCGTTGGTCGATAGCGACGACAAAACCCCTGCCGTGGGAAAACGCAGCGGCTGCAGGAACGAGCCTGTGGATGTAACGGGGTGAAAAAGCCCCAAACACATCCAGCTCAGCTCTGCAAAACACCTGGAAGAGAGGAGGGATGGTGTTCACACACACGTGAGAGCCTGCAGCAGGGTCCTCCATCGCCACTGCAGCCCAAGGGAGTGAATGCAGCATCTTCACAGTGCTGCTGCGAAGCCACAGGGTCGCGGACCAGCAGCCGGGAGAGCCCAGCCCGGCCGCACAGACACGGTGCCGTGGTTTGTCTTACGTGCTGGCAGGAAGAAAGTCACCATTACTCGCTCAAGGCCAGTGATTTTATCAGCCCCCTTCAACCGTAGCTGGCACCAAACCCTCTGCACACCAAGCCAGCAGGGAGAGGAGAGCACACGGTGTCTGCCTCCCACCTTGGCCTGCGATCTCACCTGCTGCAGGGGCAGGCTCACGGGTATCAGCCACACGGTGCCCAGTGGTGTCATAAAGGTGCTAACCAGAGAGCTGCTCTCCACCTCCAGCCGCAGGAGGACAGGGAGCCCCTCTCCCAGCGCTGAGGGCTGACACGAGTTCTCCTCCTGGCTCAGCATCACAGCCTCCCTGGAGCACCAGAGCAGCACTGCTGTCTGGCAGCCCCACATTTCTGCAGCAATGCCCACCCGAGCCCCTCACTCCCCCCTGCCATGTGCTGGCTGCACTCGGTACCCGCTCCAGGGCAGCCTGCAGCAGCTCCTGCCCCGCTAAATAATGCATCACCAGCCCTAATTAAGGCAAGGGAAGGGCAATGAACATTTCTGGGCTGCTTTCAGCTACGCTGGTTAGATGCTGAGGGAAGAGCTGCCTCCAGCAAAAGGGTCAGATAAACCAGAGATCAATACAAGCATCCTGAGGTGCCAGTGGCCCTCAAGCTCCCACAGGCAGGGCTGGGGGCAGCCCCTGTGCTGTCCCACTCTTGCCCAGGCACTGCTGACTCAATGCCCCACAGGCTGGGAGCTGCCGGTGGCCCAGTTCCCACTGCAGCACTGACTTCCCACAACCCCTGACCCACAGCCAACGCTCTGTGCAGCACCAGAAATGCAGAATCCCAACCCCCCCCCCCCTAGAAAAACCCACCAAAAAGCTGCCCTTCGAGCAGGGGGACAAAGAAACAGATTCTCCCCAGCCCTCCGCCTAGGAGCAGAGGAAACAGGGAGCTGGGGAGCAGAACCAACAACTCCGCACTGCTAATCCACGGGGAAGGTTCCCATCCAAGTTATAACTCTCCTGGCAAAGATTCCTGCTGGAGGGCAGTGGGGCTGCTGCCGGTTCCCATGTGAGGTCACCCACGTGCCAAGCCAGCGGGAGCTCCCAGCAAGTCGAGGCAGCGGGGTGCAGAGCCACCCCAAGAGGCTCCGCACACCGTGAGCGCCTCTGGCCACCGCTCCGGTTCGTGGAAGCGCCCGCTCTCGGCACTTGGGATATTTTCTGCGAACAGGGGGGAAGGAAGAAAGTGCAGAGGAAATCACCGCGTTGCTGGTAAAAATAGCCGAACGCCCCGTGGGGAGCTGCAGGGGTTTCGGTTCGGAGTGTCTCACGGAAAGGGGCCCCAGCGTGGCAGCCTCCGTCCAACCACCCCACGCTGCCGCGTGCACCAGGATCGCCGGAGAGGATCCATCGCGGTGCCGGCGACACACACGGAGCCACTGCCTGCACCCTGCAAAGGTGCCATGCCAGTACGCGCAGAGGGGCCCGTCGAGGGGCCGTCGGGGCACGGGCATTGCGCAATGCCTGCGCCTTATCTCTCCCACGCAAGGGCGGTTGGTGTGCGCTGCGCAGGAGGCTGCGACCGCAGCCCGTGCCCGGCCGGAGATAAGACACCGTCACAGGCGCTCGCTGCGCTGCCGGCAGCCGAATTCACACGATTCGTGAGCAGTCTGCCGGGGATCTGCACCCCGTGGCCCCTCCACACACCCCCTCAGGTAGCCCCTTCCTGGGCCACCTCAAGCATTCTGGTCCAGACCCACGACACAGCAGGTCACGAGGATGCCACAGCCTGCAAGAAGCCAACGGAGCAGCTTAAGACAGGCAGCGAGGTCTGGAAACCCACGAGCCATCCCAAAAGCCCCGCGCTCACGCTTCCAAGAAGCCCAACGTGGCTGTTTTCAAGGTGCAGCCTCCGCTGCGGTTTCTCCGGGTCACGGCGCTCACGGGCGCAGCCGGAATCAGTACAACCTGTCCCTAAATGCCGTAACAAAACCACGTAGTAAGCGCTTTCCCTGTATTTATGTCAGCGCTGGTTTCAAGAAGGATGAATCACGCTTCCTCCCCTCCCCAGCGCTCCTTCCTAGTATCGTTGACTATGAACACAGCACAAGGAAAAGAAGGAGGGAAGGGGACAGAGGGCAAAGCGCAGGGAGCCCAGCATCACCTCCGAGCTCGGAAGAAGAGGGTAAAAGTGCTTTTGGCAGCCCTGGTGGGGCTGCACAGCGGGGTTGTGATGGTGCCTGGTGCAGAAACGCAGACCTGAAGCAGAGCTCATGAGCAGTACCACGCTCTTCAGAGATGCACCCTTGTGTCTGAGTGGCACCGTGGCTTTCAAAAGCTCCTGAACTACTTAAACATTGATCCAGGTCCTTCTCCTGTGGACTAAAAACCAGTTTTGAGGCAATCACAGAACATTAGGGGTTGGAAGGGACCTCAAAAGACGACCCAGTCCAACCCCCCAGCCACAGCAGGATCCCCTAGATGCAGTCACAGAACCACAGAACATGAGGGGTTGGAAGTGACCTCAAAAGATCAGGGATAGGAAGGGACCTGGAAAGATCATCCAGTCCAACCTCCTGCCAGAGCAGGATCCCCTAGATCCAATCACAGAATCACATTAGGGACTGGAAGGGACCTTGAAATAGCATCCAGTCTGATCCCCCTGCTACAGCAAGATCCCCTAGATACAGTCACACAGAAACATGGCTAGGTGGGTTTTAAATGTTTCCAGAGGAGACTCCAGAACCCCAGGTTTGGACACAGAGCCCCCCACACTGTGCCAGGGCTTGGCTCTGCCCACCACTGGGCACTGGGAGCCACTCAGCTGTTCTGGGAGGGCACAGCCTTTAAGCAGGAACAGTGACCTGCACCTCTTGGGGCAGCAGATGTTTCACGTGGCAGTAAGAACCCAGCGCTCCCAGCAGCAGTGCCAGCCAGGGCCATGAACCCTCTTCCCCAGCACCCGCCTCATGCTAGGTAGTTGGGCTTGGTCTGACCTCACAAACCCACTGGCGATGGAAAGGGGTTGGTGTGTGGGGTTGTGGGGCGTTTTTTTAGTTTCTTTGTTTTTCCGCTGGGCTGCTGCTTGCCTGCTTTATAGGTCACCTAGGTCCATTGAGTCACAGACCACTAGGAATTGCAAGGGACCTTGAAAGATCAGCCAGTCCCATCCCCCTCCACAGCAGAATCCCCTAGATCCAGTCACAGCATCACAGAACATTAGGGATTGGAAGGGACCTCGAAAGACCATCCAGTCCAACCTCCTGCCAGAGCAGGATCCCCTGGCACCAGGTCCTGTGGCACAGCCAGCCGCTCCTCCGCGCAGCGCTGAGCAGAGCAGAGCAGAGCAGGGGTTATCAGCCGGCTGATACACACAGATAAAGAGCCCATCTCCCGCGCGCTGACACCGCCAACAAAGCAGGGTGTTTAACGCCGATTTATGGCGGGCGGCTCGAGCGAGGCTCCACGCTGCTCACGGCGCTCGTGCCCACACGGGGAGAGGTGTTTCCTCAACTGCCTACCGCCGGTTGTCTGCCGAGCGGCGTGCCAATAACACAGCACCACCGCCGCGGCCGACGGGAACCTCCACCGGCGCAGCGGGGCGCGCATCCAGCCATAATCTACTTAAAATCAGTTAAGAACACGGCAGTGAAAATGATACGGGCGGCCCTGGCCCCGGGCCAGTGGGCAGAGCCTGCAGCTCCAACTCGAAGGTAGTGATGCTCTTTTTGTGGCTACAGAACAGCCGAGCTGGTGGGCAGCTGGGTTGGGATCACCCTTCTCTGCAGAGGCACCCCAGAGGTACCCACTGCCCCCCCAAGACAGCAGGAGACACCCAAACCCTTGCAAGTGGAAACAGGCGTGTGAAGTTCAGAGCATCTCCAGAGAAGGAGACTCCACAACCCCCCTGGGCAGCCCCTGCCAGGGCTCCATCACCCTCACTGGGAAGAAGGTCCTTCTCAGATTGATGTGAAACCTCCTATACTCCAGCTCACATCCATTTACCCCTTGTGCTATCATTAGATGACACTGAGCAGAGCCTGGCTCCATCCTCCTGACGCCCACTCTTCATGGGGTAACCCCTCAGTCTCCTTTTCTCCCAGCTCAACAGCCCCAGCTCCCTCAGCCTTTCCTCAGCAGGGAGATGCTCCCCTCCCTCCATCATCTCTGTGGGTCTGTGCTGGGCTCTCTCCAGCAGCTCTGGGTCCTTCTGGAACAGAGGGGCCCAGAACTGGTCACAAGATTCCATCTGTGGTCTCCCCAGGGCAGAGTAGCAGGGGAGGAGACCCTCTCTCCATCTGCTAACTACACTCATTCTGATCCACCCCAGGATGCTGCTGGACCCCAGGATACTGCTGGCCTTCTCGGCCATTGCTGGCTCCTGGTCATCCTGCTGGCCACTAGGACCCACAGGAATCCGGGGAAGGATTGTTCAGACACCATTGTTTTTTAACCCTCGCTGTCATTTACGGAGGGCTAACACAAAGCCCAACGAATGTTAGCAGCATCGGTGGTACCAGTCACGTGCACCCGTACCACATGCATTTAGCCCAGGAGTGCTCCAGAGCCACCTTCACCTTTGTATTTTTTTCAACTGCTACAGAAATATTTGCTAGAAAAGTTCTAAAACTGTGATCTGTAACCACTGAAATGTTTAGCTGAAATCTTAAATATAACCCCTTCCTGGTTTTCCCCTTGGTTTGCTGTTTGATTCCACTTATGGGGAAACAAAAAAGCAAGATAAATCCAAAACCAAAGATTAAATATTGATCCATGTGAAAAATTGCTTTAGCTCTGTCTGCAAAGAATGAAGCAAGATTTTCTACCAGACAAAAGCCTGGTCAATGTTGAGAATCAGCAAAGTCTGTTCAGTTGAACTGTTAGCTGAAATAATTGCATCTGCAGGGCATTTGGTTGATCTATGAAGAACATGAGAAACTCAGAATTAAAGGTATATGCCTTAGAAGAGAGGACAACTATTTCCACAGAATCACAGAACATAGGGATTGGAAGGGCGTCTAATGATAGGACAAGGGGCAGTGGGTGTGAGCTGGAACACAGGAGGTTCCACACCAAGATGAGAAGGAACTTCTTCATGAGTGAAGGTGACAAAGCCCTGGAAGGGGCTGCCCAGAGGGATTGTGGAGTCTCCTTCTCTGGAGGCTTTGAAAAGACACCTGGACATGTTCCTGTGCGACTGGATCTACGGGATCCTGCTGTGGCAGGGGGTTGGACTAGATGACCTTTCAAGGTCCCTTCCAGTCCCTATTGTTCTGTGATTCTGTAATGCCTCAGTGTTTCACAGGACAACGATGTAAGACCTTACACGGCAAAAGAAGTTTAAGTATAGCTCTAAACCCATAGTAATGAGGCTGCTCCCTTGGCTCCCATCCCCAAGAACTTCCACAGAGTTATTTTGGTAGGCGCATCTCTTAATCTGTCAGGGTACATTGCCCAGCTCAGGGGTGCAGCAAAGCCAACACACTGGGTTCAGCATAGATGCTTAACACGGAACGGCATCCAGTGTACTTCAAGGGTCCAGACTGAACATCAAGTCAATTCCATTTAGTTTAATGTGCCATGCAAATCCACTCGGGGAAAATGGTAGAGAAGGGTTGAAGCAGTTCCATTTCCTCAAGAAAAAACACATGCTCTTTGTTTGTATAAATCTTATGAGGAGAGATTGAGACAGTTGGGGCTGTTTAGTTTGAGGACGAGGAGGCCAAAGGGAGACCTCATTGCTCTCTATGTGTGTGAGCTGGAACAGAGGAGGTTCCACATCAATATGAGAAGAAACTTCTTCCCAGTGAGGGTGACAGAGCCCCGGAAGGGGCTGCCCAGGGAGGGTGTGGAGTCTCCTCCTCTGGAGACATTTAAAACCTGCCTTGATCTAGGTGATGCTGCTGTGGCAGGGGGATTTGACTAGCTGATCTTTTGAGATCCCTTCCCATCCCTAATGTTCTGGAATTACTTGCAGTACTTTGTGTTTACAGACCTTTTGTTTATTTTCTGTGTCGGCTTCCAAAACTGTTCCTGTTTGGAAACACCCAACTGTCCAGGGTTGTGAGGGCAGGTTGCTAAGGTAACAGTCTGCTTTTTCATTGAGGAGTTAACTCCTGAATCTCGTCTCAGAATGGGTTTTGTATCTGTGTGCACATCATGGAGGCTTTCTGCTGATGTGCTCTGCAGAAGGGTCACAAACACAGTACATTGTCAAAGATAGAAGGGAAATGAGTATTTGTTTTCTAGATGTGTTGAGAATGAGGGTGAACATCTGCCAGTTAAAGAACCTGGAGGGAAGCACTGAACCCTGAAACAGAATCACAGAATCAGTGTCACAGAATCACTCAGGTTGAAAAAGGCACTTGGGATCATCGAGTCCAACCATCAACCCTACAGAAAAAGGCGCTGTAATGCCCTCTCCACACTTTAGCTTGTTAGGACGTTTTTCTGTTTTAAACTGAACTGAGAAACGTATACAGGGCTTTTTCTTCCATGATAAAGTGAAGACAAGGTTCATGGGGTTTCATCCATAACCAGCTATGGCTGTTCTGACACAAATGCAAGCAAATCGTCCTGGGATTCTGATGATTCTTGGAGGGTTTGTTTTCTTTATTGCTGTTTATTTCAGATCTGAGCAAAGTAGGAAAATAGTCCCTTCCTTCAACATGTAATCAGATTTTGGAATCATTCATACTGGCAAATTATAATCATGGACCCTCCTGTGTATTTCAGAGGTCTGAAATAAATACTGGAAAGATCCACAATCATAGACCCATAGACTGTTCTAGGCCGGAAGGGGCCTCTACAGGTCATCTAGTCCAACCTCCCTACACAGGGACAGCTCCACCTAGGTCAGGCCACTCAGAGTCTCATCAAGCCTGACCTTAATGACTCCAGGGATGAGACCCCCGCCACCTGCCCAGGCAGCCCATGCCAGCCATCAACCACCCTCATATTGAAGAACTTTGTTCTAATATCCAACCTAAACCTCTCCTTTCCCGGTTTGAACCCACTGCTCCTTGTCCTGTCCCTACAAACCCTCTGGAAACCCTTCCCCTGCCTTCATGTCGGCCCCGCTCAGGTACCAGAAGGTCAAAAGAAGGTCCCCCCGGAGCCTTCTTTTCTCCAGGCTGACCAGCCGCAACCCTCTCAGGCTGTCCCCAGAGGAGAGATGCTCCACTCTCCTGATCGTGGTAGCGGCCCTCCTCCAGACGCACACGATGGCATCTTTCTCCATCGGTGCCTTCAGCATAATCCTCGCCCCGCGCTGTCAGCACGCCCGTACTCCCAGCACCCTTGGCAGAGACTGCTGTTCAGATGACACTGTCACTGAACTGGTTCCAGGATCTGCAGGAAATGTGGACTTTCAGAAGTGGAAGAGATCTGATTCCAGCCAGTCTCCAAGAAAGAGGACTTGAGAGAAAGTCTCTGTTCTTACTCAAACCATCAGAACTGTTAATCGCTTTCAGTTCCCCAGCACAGCGGCTAACATTCGCTCTCTGATAAAACCTCTGGTTGTTACTTACCACGCTGGGTCAAAGCAAACTGTTTGGATTCATTGCTATGTGTGTTGTTGGTGTCTTTGGGTAAGAGAGTGAAAAGTCTGTGGGGGAGTATTTATCCTGGGCAAGCAGCACCTAATTAACAAATAAAGTTCATGTGGAGACAATCACCGGGGGTTATCAAAGTGTTGTGGTGGTCTTTACAAATAGAAGCAGACGGCAGCAAGCAACAGCAACTGTGCTGTGCTCTGTCGGCACTATTCGGGCTCCGGACTTCACTGTCTTTACTTTCAGGACAAAGACTGGGGAGAAAACCAAAGAGCCAAGAGAAGCAGGAGAAAAGGCAAACTGACTGTGCTACACCGAGTCACCGCTCTGTTTAGACTAACATCTTGACCCCAACAGGAGAAGAGAGACTGGAAATGCCTGAATGAATAATTTAAGGGATCTATTATTAATGAGAGAGAGTTTCTGGAGCTATTTCTGTGTGAAACATCGCCAAGCAGAGATAGGACTGGTGAATTTAGAGGTACAGCGGGGGAAGTTCAGACAAAGATGCAAAGAGAACAGAAGCACAGAACATTAGGGATGGGAAGGGACCTCGAGAGATCATCCAGCCCAAGATACAGTGGGCAGAGAGACACTTTCATACAGGAAACTCAAAATTTTCTGCCCTTGCTTAACTCAGGGTTCTGAGACGCGACGCCTTGTGACTGTGATTGGATGAAGCAGGGAGACGTTGACTGAAGCTAGGGAAGAGTGTGTTCCATGAGGAATCACTGTACTACTGAGGCTGGAAAAGATCTCTAAGATCTTAAAATCTAGCCCGTAACCCAACATCACCACAAACTAGACCAGGGAACTAAGTGCCACATCCAGTCTGTCCTCGAGCACCTCCAGGGACGGCGACTCCACCACTGCCCTGGGTAGTGTATTTCAATATCTAATCACCCTTTCTTGAGGAAGGGCTTCCTAACACCCAACCTAACCCTCTCCTGGTGCCACTTCAGTTCTTGCCTTCTCATCCTGTCACTAGCTGTCTGGGAGAGGAGCCTGTCTGGGAGAGACCCCCACCTGTCTACAAATTCCCTCAAGGCATTTATAGAGAGCAATAAGGTACCCCCTGAGTCTCCCCTTCTCCAGGCTAAACACACCCCCAGCCCCCTCAGCCTCTCCCCATCAGACTTTCCCTCCAGTCCCTTCCCCAGCCTCGTTGCTCCTCTGGACTGGCTCCAGCACCTCAACATATTGAAGTGAGGGGCCCAGAACTGCCCCCAGTACTCGAGGAGAAGCCTCACCAGTGCTGAGTACAGGGGGAGAATGACATCCCCCGCCTTGCTGGCCACACTATTGCTGATCCAAGCCAGGATGCCACTGGCCTTCTGGGCCACCTGAGCACACTGCTGATTCCTGTTTAGCTGGCTGTCACCCAGTACTCCCAGGTCCCTCTCTGCCAGGCAGCTCTCCAGCCACTCATCCCCCAGGCTGTAGCCGCAGGCGGGTTTTGTGGCCAAAGCAGGACCCCGCTACCCTACAAGTGGTAGGCCCCTGCACTTGGCCCTGTTAAACCGCATCCCGTTGGCCTCTGCCCATTGACACGGCCTGTCCAGATCTCTCTGTCCAGATCTTCCTCCCCTCCAGCCGAAGGAAGCAAGAAGGAAGAAAAGGGTGACAAGGGAGAAGGAAGGGAACGCTGTTGGTGTCCATCACAAGTGCTGGTGGAAGAAGTTGGGATGGAGAATCCCAAGGGGTGGTGAGGCAGAGCAGAAGACTCTGTATGTGGCTCTGCAGCTTGCAGCAGACGAAATGGGAGATTTGTATCATCCCTGCTTATGTGACTAGGAATATCTTAAAAAATGATGTCTGGCAGACTGGAGATAAAAACAGAAAGGTGAGTCATTTCCCGGCCGCAAGGACAGGCGACAGGAGTACAGCACCGCTCACAATCACAGCTGACAGCAGCCACAGCGCCCACTCACAAAACCGCCTCATTTTCTCAGCCCAGACAAGAATCGCTGTGAAACACACACACGAACTGCCCAAGAACGGTGTCCCTGTTCCTCTCTCAGATGAAGGGTGCTTAGAGTGACGAAAGGAGGAGTCTTCTTTCCATTATGGCAGAGTATCTCACAGCATCAGGACTCTCAGGGAAATAAAGGAATCACAGGACATCAGGGACTTGAAGGGAACTTGAAAGATCATCCAGTCCAATCCTCCTGCCGCAGCAGGATCCCCTCGATCCAGTTGTGTGGGAACATGGCCAGGTGGGTTTTAAACACCTCCACACAAGGAGACTCCACAACCCCCCTGGGCAGCCCCTTCCAGTGCTCCGTCACCCTCACTGGGAAGAAGGTCCTTCTCACATTGATGTGGAACCTCCTCTGTTCTAGCTGACACCCACTGCCCCTTGTCCTATCAGTGGGTGACACTGAGCAGAACCTGGCTCCATCTTCCTGACACCCACCCTTCACATATTTGTAAACATTAATGAGGTCACCCTCAATCTCGATCCAGACCTTCAGAAATGAAGTGCCTGTCCTAGATCTCTGCACACAATTCTGCATGCTTCAGCTGAATGAAGGGATGCTGCAAGAGCTGGATGTCTCACATTTAGTCCGGAGGAGAAACATTCTGGACAAGGAAACTAGCTTCCTAATAATGGAATGTGGAGTCTCCTTCTTTGGAGACGTTTAAAACCCACCTGGCCGTGCTCCTGTGCGACTGCATCTAGGGGATCCTGCTGTGGCAGGAGGATTGGACTGGATGACCTTTCGAGGACTCTTCCAGTCCCTAATGTTCTATGTGATTCTGTGAATGAGTCCATGGTATCTGAGGAAAAGTTTATGTCCTCCTAAGTGCTCACTTAGGAGTTATAACTCCAGTCCCTAACTCGCTGAGTTTTATCCAAAGGTCAGGCTGAATTATTAACAGAAATGCTCACTCTATCTGGCATCAGATCATCTGTACAGAGGCTCTGTGGATCTCTGTCATACAGTTACTATTAAAATATGGCCTTACAAGTAAATGCAGCCATGTTCAAAGTTATGTCTGTAGCTATTTTTTAAAGCAGAAATAATGGAGGAAAGAGTAATCCATCACATGTTCTTCAGAGTGAAAGTCATCCATTCTCCTTGGCTGTAAAGTGGTTCCTGAGTTACTGTACTGTCTTCTGCATTTCATTAAGGTACTCTTAGAGCAGTCTCCGAAATCCACCTAGGGCCAGTCATGACAGGGAGTTCTGACCTTTTGATGGATATTGTTATGCCTGTAAAGCAAGCTGATGGTTAACCTTATTCCCAGTGCACAAATGTTCCTAACGTGAAGTCTAGCAGCGCTTAGCACACCTGGGACAAGTCCTGAGCTGGTGCAAATCATCAACAACAGCTGAAACCCAGCCTCAGTAAAGTCAATGATGACATTCTATTGCTGCCATTACACACCTCAGTTTTGGCTAATATGAAGTCAAGCTGATAATATTACTATAAAATCAAATTACAGACCCACAAAGATGATGGAGGGGAGCATCTCCCTGATGAGGAAAGGCTGAGGGAGCTGGGGCTCTTGAGCTGGGAGAAAAGGAGACTGAGGGGTGACCCCATTAATGTTGATAAATATGTGAAGGGGGGGTGTCAGGAGGATGGAGCCAGGCTCTGCTCTAGTGTCATCTAATGATAGGACAAGGAGTAATGGATATGAGCTGGAACAGAGGAGGTTCCACATCAATATAAAGGAATTTTTCATGGTGAGGGTGACAGAGCCCTGGAAGGGGCTGCCCAAGGAGGTTGTGGAGTCTCCTTCTCTGGAGACGTTTAAAAGCTGCCTGTACATGTTCCTGTGCAACTGGATCTAGGTGATCCTGCTGTCATGGGGGGATTGGACTAGATGATCTTTCGAGGTCCCTTCCAATACCTAATGTTCTGTGATTCTGTGATGACCCTGTTTGTCAGGGGTTCTCTACTGCATCGTTGTGGGGCCGCTCTGTAGATAACACCTGCTGCGTGTCACTGAGCTGGAGCCAAACGCTGCACACTGTGTGCCTGGCCAGTAGCAGGGGAAGCCACTCGTATCTCCTGCTTCAGATCCTTGCAGAGCGAGGGAGGTTTACAGATGAGCCCTTCACCCTACTGCAGAGCAGCACCCATTAGGAATCACAGAAAGTTAAGGGTTGGAAGTGACCTCAAAAGATCATCCAGTCCAACCCCCTTGCCAGAGCAGGATCACCTGGAGTAGGACCTGGTTTGCATTTAATTGCACCTCAGGAACTGGAGTCGTCATCACTTGGGAAGCAAAACCCTTTGGCAGTGTAACCAGACCAAACCCATCTTTGCTGGCTTTAACAGGCCCCGATGTCTTTTCCACATGGGACTGGGCTCTCAGATCCTTTTTAGAACTGCCTCCGGTGTCTGGTGGGGTTTTGCTTTCCCCTGATACTTCGTTTCTTCCAAATGAACTCCGCTCCTTGTATTTTTTGAGACCTGTTGTGTTTCCAGCAGTGAAACGGACAAGTGGAGGTGCATCATGTGTGACGGCTGGGAAGAGCGCGGAGGCAGCCAGGGGTTTGGCGCCTCGCGCGGGAATGAGCACATGCAGGGAGAATGTTACCCACTGCCCCTGCTAAGCGCGCGGCCGCCGCTCGCTGCTCAGTCCTAACGTGGAGCAAGAAAGCAGCTGGTTAAGGTGGAATTCGAAAATCAGTCATAAGATAAACAGGTTGCAGCATTAAGCGCTCTCCGAGGGGAAAGCCGAGCGCAGCATATGTTCTTGCTTGGGAAGATATTTAAAGAAGGACTTTAATGGACCCTTTACTGGCTTCTGCTGGTGGAGCTGTTAATTAATTAAATAACTGTATGCGAACGGCATCCACTGGGAAAGAGCCTCACAGCTTCCAGATGCCAGTTATTGGCCCCATTACGGGCCTGAAACTATTATAGTAAATCATTACATGCTCCAAGATGAACTGGCACACGATCGCTGCGAGGAAGGATGGAGCTATTCTCTCTTGTGCCATTCCGCGCCAGTTTTTATCTAGTGAGATTAATTAGTACTTTTAGGAGTGCGAGTCGGAGCTATAAAATATTAAAGGATGGTCCGTTCGATGGAGTGGAGACGCGCTGAAGCAGGGCTTTTAAACCTCGTGGATGTTGATGGATGGATGGGAGTTGGAAGAGATAATGAGCAACAGCTGATTCTGATGTTTTTTTATTTAAGGAAAAGGTTGGATTTACGGCCGGTGGGACCGCACAGAGTCTCCTTTGTGTGCTCTGGGAATACTCCGAGGAGGACATTAAAGTTTATCACGCAAGTTCAGGTGCCAGGTAAGCAAACAGTTTCTCAGGCCAAAACCAATCATCTGAGGCAGTTATTCCAAACACAAAATCAACCAGAAAGTATTAAATAACCTTTTAGCCTGGATCCCCCGCCGGGAGGAGAACATTTCCTGACATTGGATGGCAGCCTAGAATCTATGGTCTGGCCTAGAAATGGCTTTTTTTTCCTTCTTTTTTAATTAATAAGCTATAAATTCTCACCCCAAATGACCACTGTGGGCCTTTCTGTCTTTTTAGGCTGTGAGAGATAAAACCACTGAGTCACCTACATCATCCCTTGCCCAGACAGACTGTCCTTTGAAAGTCTTCCTGCCCGCTCACTCTGCTTTGAGGCCCAAAGCAGAGAACCCAAGAGGCACTCCAGGGACTGTTTATACAGTTTGCCCAATAATTACTTCTTAGAGACATTAATTCAAGGGTAGACACTTCCTCTGAGAAACTGTTCCACAGCTGAAATCCTCCCACAGCTGGACAAGGCAGGCTGAGCGGCCCATCAGGCAGAGCTCAGGAGCAGCAGTGCCAGGGGACCACTGCCACTGGCCTCTTGCTCCAAACCTCAGTCCAGACCACGGCCAGACTCTCTCAACTCAGTGTGGTGATCTGAGTGGGGTGAGGGAGCCACAGGGAGTGGCAGCAGTGCCTGTGTTGATGCTGATAACCCGCGATAGCCCTCCCACGCAGCCCTGCTGGGGCAGACCGAGAGATGCCATCGCTGATAGAGCTCTGCTGCTAACTGCACCAACCTGTTTGCCCAGAAGGACAGACAAGATCTCCCATTGCTCAGTGGGAAAGTGTCCTGGACTGCTCTTTGTGCCTCTCCATGTGCCCTCAGTTCACGTCCCAGGGGGTGGCAGGGGGACTGCAAATGAAATGCAGCTCTGCTGCCTGGCCAGTCACATTGAGATTGGGCTAAGAGAAGTGATCATCCCCCCATACTGGGCACTGATGAGGCCACACCTCAAGCACTGGGTTCAGTTTTGGGCACTCAATACAAGAAGGACATTGAGAGGCTGGAGCAGGTCCAGAGAAGGACAACAAGGTTGGCGAAGTGCCTGGAGAACAAACCTTGTGAGGAGCAGCTGAGGGAGCTGGGGCTGGTTAGTCTGGAGAAAAGGAGGTAGGAGACCCCATTGCTGTCTACAGCTACCTGAAAGGAGGGTGCAGAGAGCTGAGAGTTGGTCCCTTCCCACATGGGACAAGTGACAGGAGAAGAAGAAATGGCTTCACTTGTACCACGGGAAGTTTAGGTTGGACTACTTTATTTTAAAGGTGAACAGGCTGCCCAGGGAGGGGGTTGAATGGCCATCCCTGGATGTGTTTAAAAGTTGTGGCGATCTGGAGCTCAGGGACAAGGTTTAGCAGAGGGTTGGGACAGTTGGGCTAATGGTTGGACTTGATGATCTTAAAGGTCTTTTCCAATCTGAATGATTCCATTCTAATTGTTTGGAGGACCTCACCCCTTCCCTACACCACGGTGCCCAGGACACAGTGTAGACCATCTGTCCAATAGCTCTTCATCACAGACAGAATCATTATGTCTTTATTGGTTATGAGGAGTCAGCGCAGAGCCACAGAGATGATGAAGAGGGTGAAACATCTCCCTGCTGAGGAAAGGCTGAGGGAGCTGGGGCTCTTGAGCTTGGAAAAAAGGAGACTGAGGGGTGACCCCATGAATGTTGATCAATATGTCAAGGGTGGGTGTCAGGAGGACAGAGCCAGGCTCTGCTCAGTGGCACCCAATGGTAGGACAAGGGGCAATGGGTGTGAGCTGGAACAGAGGAGGTTCCACATAAATATGAGAAGGACTTTCTTCATGGTGAGGGTGCCAGAGCAGTGGAAGGGGCTGCCCAGAGGGGGTTGTGGAGTCTCCTTCTCTGCAGATGTTTAAAACCCACCTGGCCATGTTCCTGTGCGACTGGATCTAGGGGATCCTGCTGTGACGGGGGGACTGGACTGGGTGATCTTTTGAGGTCCCTTCCAATCCCCAATATTCTCTGACTCTGTGATTCCAGCAAATGCCCCCTTTTCATTTCCCACCCATCCATGTCAGATGTAGGAAGAATAAATCAGTGTCTCTGCCATCCATGCTGGGTGGGGTTTTCCAGGGGTGACTGAGGAAGTTTGGTGTCTGATTTCCTCTGAAAACATGTTGCAAATGGACATTTAATGCTTTCTGGCTCCGCTGACAGCCTCATCTCTTGCTGGGTTAATGACCTTAGATCCTTTCCCTTCCCAGGCTTGATGCACTAGTTTTATAAATGCTGCACAGCCCACCCCATGACAAATCTTTCACCAGCTTTAAAAAACCCTTTTTGGTTCAGGTCTTGCGGCAATTGCTAGACTGAAGCCGTTTGACGGAGTGAAGACGGTTGGCCTTTGCTCAGCCAGTAGGTAAATAAAAGCCCAGCTCCCTGTTCTTCTGCTAAGAGCCAGATGATGCAGTGACACAGGGCATGATGCATGTTCACCTCCATTCATCCCTCCTGTTACTCATTTTCATCACAACACGAGGATGTCCCCGTTCAGTTCCCTCTGCTAAGGGCACGGGCTCTCAGAGGTGTGTGGTTAACCAGCAGAGGCGAAGTGTGGGCAGACCAGGGACCATTGACACCAAAACCATGAGTCTTTTAGAATAATAGAATCATCCTGGCTGGAAAGGACCTCCAGCATCAGCAAGTCCAGCCCTCATCCCAACACTTCCCTAACCCCTAGACCACTGGCTCCAGTGCTCTGGCTATTTGGTTTTTAAACACCTCTAGGGATGAGGACCCCAGCACCTCCCTGGGCAGCCTGTTCCTGTGCCCAACCACTCTCTCAGCAAAGAACTTCTTCCTAAGAGCTGATCTAAACCTCCCCTGATGCAACTTGAGGCCATTTCCCCTCTTCCTATCCTTAGTAATTTGGGAGAAGAGACCGGCACCAGCCTCACTACAACCTTCTCATAGGTAGTTGTAGAAGCAAGAAGAGACCAGCACCAGCCTCACTACAACCTTCTTGTAGGTAGCTGTAGAAGCAAGAAGAGACCAGCACCATAGAATCATAGAATCATAGAATCATAGAATCATAGAATCATAGAGGTTGGAAGGGACCTCGAAAGATCATCTAGTCCAACCCCCCTGCCAGAGCAGGGTCACCTAAAGCACATCACACAGGAAGGCATCCAGACACCAGCTTCACTACAAACCTTCTTGTAGGCAGTTGTAGAGAGCAAGAAGGTTTCCCCTCAGCCCTGTCTTCTCTAGACCAAAAAGCTCATAAAGAAGAAAGCTCTGGCTTTCCCCAGCCTTGCACTGCCCCTCCAATGACCTTGGAACAAGCATCTTCCAGCCACTTCTAGGCTGCTTGTCTCTCCCTGTTCCCTCCATTGAGTAACTGGTAATTCACAGGGTGAATTTCTGTGATTTAAAAACCAACCTGAATCGCAGCATCACAGAGCATCAGGGATTTGAAGGGACCTTGGAAGATCTTCTAGATCCACCTTGCAGGAGGTTAGCAGTTGCAGGGAGATGGGATCTCTGATGCCCTGAACTCAGCGGGCAGACTGCCCCAGCCTCCTGACCAAGCATTTCTGGGGAAGATTAAGGGTTTGCTCCTCTTTAGTTAGGGATCGAGGGAGACTCAGAGGTGCAACTGCATCCAGGAGCTTCTAAGGGAGCCCTTGCCCATTAGTAGCCATTTCACAGGGTTCTGAGCTGAGTGTAAATTTGGAAGTTAGCCCCAGAGCAGCAATTAAAGGTCTGTTAGCGACAAGAGGGAAGATGTGAGATTGAAGAGATTTGTGTGAGCTGGTGAGGAAGGAAGGAAAGGAAGGAAAGGCAGGAAAGGAAGGAAAGGAAGGAAAGGAAGGAAGGGAGGAAGGGAGGAAGGGAGGAAGGGAGGAAGGGGAGGAAGGGGAGGAAGGGGAGGAAGGGAAGGAAGGGAAGGAAGGGAAGGAAGGGAAGGAAAGGAAGGAAAGGAAGGGAAGGGAAGATGCTGTCACTGTAGGGAAAGTAAATCCCAATCCAGTCCAACCGTCAGGGTGCAGCTTCCTGCTGTTCAGCTGCACGAGCTGTTTGCCCTCGATGGATTGGTTTTATTTATCTATTTATTGTGCAGATGTTTGCACGGGACTCCAAAGGGAACCAAGACACCAAAAGGAAATGCTGTCCCTGGGCTGTTAATCACTAACAGCCAAGTGTCTCCCAGCCAAGGCAGAGATGCTGCAGCCTCTCAGAAGCTGGAATGTCATTGCAGAAGGACATTGTGATGTGTCAGACACCAGGATTTAAGACAGATCTTTTCCTTGCCCAGGGTCCCCTCAGCTTCTGCGGTGTTTATATGGGATCACTGAGCTATATCCAACATCCAGTATCAGATGCATGAAGCACTATGCACGTGCATCACCTGTCAAGAAAGATTAACTTTTCACTGCACAGCAGCACAGAAATACTCCCAGAGCTAGGAAAGGCTGCCCAGCCCGAGGTCTTCCTTTTGCTTCCCCCCATTACTCTCCTTAAAACTGTCAGTGGTTGAGGGAAATGGCTCACCTAGCACAGGGGTAAGTGGCCAACAGCTAATTTGCTGCAGCATTTGACTCTGTGGTGGATCGGGGCAGAACAGTGATTTTCAGGCACCTTAAAAAGGCTTAAACCCCTCTGCTGAATCAAGTCTGAGCCCCAAATTAGATTGAAAACAAAACTGGTCTGGAGTTTAATCTCCATTACTTCATACTGCAGGGATAAGCAAAACATCTCACCTCCGCCTCTGGACTATTGAGTTTGGAAAAAAGGAGACTGAGGGGTGACCTCATTCATGTTGATAAATATGGAAAGGGTGGGTGTCAGGAGGGTAGAGCCAGGCTCTGCTCAGTGGCACCCAATGATAGGACAAGGGGCAACGGGTGTGAGCTGGAACAGAGGAGGTTCCACATCAATCTGAGAAGGAACTTCTTTGCAGTAAAGATGACATAGCCCTGGAAAGCGCTGCCCAAGGGGGTTGTGGAGTATCCTTCTCTGGAGATGTTTAAAACGCACCTGGACATATTCCTGTGAGACTTGATTTAAGGGATCCTGCTCCAGCAGGGGGATTGGACTGGGTGATCTTTTGAGGTCCCTTCCAATCCCCAATGTTCTGTGATATATAAATATAATAGAAGACTTCTCTTTATACTAAAAATACACAAAAAATACAATGTAGGATATAAAAATATAAGCAAAAATGTTTAATAAATGTACAATAGAATTTATAATAAAATTTTATAATAAGACTTGTAATAAAATGCACAATAAAACCATTTAAATTTTAAAAATATATAATAAAAATTATCCTGCATGACAGGATTAAATAGATAATGTGAAGCTGGAGCTGTTTAAGGACCTTATTATTAAGATTGGTATTTTTTTGGACAAGTTGTCTTCCCTGATTCCTTACTCTGCTGAAGATACTGGGTCAATGTGTTTGTCAAGCCTGTTCTTTACGGACAACCCTGATGTGTCCTTGGAGTTTCTGCTAATCAGGAGTTTCAGATCACAGCCAAGAGCTTATTTGAGTATTGTTCTGTGTCTCTTTATCAATTACATCCACCATCCAGCTTTCTCCTTCCTGCTTCTTGGGATCCTGCCTTGCATATCATCCTTCTCTCCTCGCTCTCACTCCTTATGAGATGACCCAAGTGTTTCTTCTTCTCCTGTTCCTCTGCAGATTGCTGAAGACCTGGGCAATGAGAAATTCTGTGTTGAAGCCAGCCAGAGCGGATCTGGGAACTGGCTGAAGTACATCCGCGTGGCCTGCTCCTGCGACGAGCAGAATCTGGCCGTGTGTCAAGTTAACGACCAGGTAAGGGCTCCAGTAATTAATTCCTAGGTTGCTGTGCTAACCTCGCCACTTCCACAGAGTGGGGTGGGCAGGCCAGTGGACAACGTGTAGTGAACAGAAGCAATTGAGGGATTCAGTGGTTCAGCACCTCCGCAGTGGTGTCTCTGAGATGATAAAAGCCCCTGGACTCATGGGCTTTCACGGTCCTGGATGCCTTTTAGTGCTGGGGCAGGTGGTGTGACACCTGTGTTACATTCGTAAAACACTATAGCACAAACTGAATCAGAGGTGGATGTTTCATTTCCATCTAAACTGTAGGAAGTTTACGTTGCCTGTGGTGCGAGTGCAATGCCAAGTGTAAACTTAGTTGTCATCTGTATTCAAAAGGGGAGAGTGGCAGATGGTTTGGGATTCTGCTGAGGAGGAAGAAAAGTAAAAACCCAAGAGTCATATTGCAAAAATGCTGGAAGAGGAGGTTCTAGGTAGGGGTGGAGGTGAGGGATAGTACTTGGAATTAACAGGATTTTGATAATGTCAGCTAACGGATCACAGAACATTAGGGATTGGAAGAGACCTCAAAAGATCATCCAGTCCGATCCCCCTGCCGCAGCAGGATCCCCTAGATTCAGTTGCACATGAACATGGCCAGGCTGGTTTTAAACGTCTCCATAGAAGGAGACTCCACAACCCCCTGGGCAGCCCCTTCCAGGGCTCTGTCACCCTCACTGTGAAAAAGTCCCTTCTTTTGTCAAGTTCTTTGAAGCTGTAGCCACAAAATGAGTTCAAGTAGAGAGTCTCACAAACCTCAAACTGAGCCAAATTCAAATGTTAAGTTCCTCATTCAAAATGAGAAGCTCTGTGGTAGTGTCACTGCCAGTTAGCAAACAGGGGGCATATTTGGATGCAAACAAAATAAAGAGCTGAGGATGGAAAACCACCCTTCTAACAGAACCATTTAGAAATCTCTGGCTGATGGGGAAGCTGGAGCAAATCAGAAGGAAGGTAGCTGATGTGAAATGGACCAGGGTGCCGCTGAAATGTCAACTCACTCCAGGAACTAAATTCCTGTTTGAAAATAACTTCTAAAATAACCTAACTTCGGATGCAGAAAAGAACTACAATACAGAAATGTCACAAATGTTCCTGATTTAAGTGATCTAGGAGAGATGGAGGCACAAAGCGCTGAATTCCAGCCTGCTTTGTTAAAAGGAGCTGCTGATTGCTGCAGCGCCCACTCAGTGCTACTCACGAGGGCTCTGCAACAAGGAGCCTTCTACGCAAGAGCCAACATTTATCATCAGCTCCTTGTTTTACCCTGCAAGCTGCTCAGTGCTCCCTGTGGCACTCACAGGGCTGCTCCCCTGTCTCTGCTATACAGAACAACAGGATAAAGATCTCCAGGGCCACTACATTTTCCCTCACCTGCTAGTTAGATCTTTCACCATCCTTCATTCTCCATGGAAAACATCAGTTTGCAGGAGCCACAACTGAACGGGATGCTGTGCTGGGCACCCTGTGGCTTCTCCAGGCTGTTAGGCTGAGGTTGGAATAGATGGTCTCTAGGTTGGAGTAGAGGATCTCTACGGTCCCTTCCAACCTTAGCCATTCTATGATTCCTTTTTGGACTCCTAGGACATTCAAGAGGACCAATGCAACCACATCTGCTAATTAATAGTTTCCTACACCTTGCAAGTAACTCCAGCTTTCAGCAGCTGGATGTGGTCTCCTCTTAGTAGGAATGTGATGCTCAGAGGTCTGTGCAAGCAACTTTTCCTACTATTGATCCTTGTAAAAGGGTGGTCAAGCCGTTACCAAGAATTTTTAGCAGCCAGAGAAAGGCCCAAATATTATAGAAAGAGAAATCACACTGCATTTAGTTTTTTTCTGTGCTGATCACTTTTTTACAACTTCTTCATAGAGTAATAGAATCATAAAACCTATTGGGTTGGAAGGGTTGTCCAAAGGTCATCTAGTCCAAATAAATTTACTAGAAGTCCCCCAAAAGGGGGTGGGCAGCCAGGAAATGCTTCTTCAGGAGGCAGACCATTAAAAAAGGTGCAGAATAGAATAAAACAGCAGCAAAGCAAAATGTTTTCTTATCCTCAGCCTTCCTTCCTGGATGAAAAAATCCCATGTAAGAAGTGGCAGAGGATGGTGATTGATAACTAGAGGCACTGGCTGATTTGAGAAAGGAGTAAAGCCAGAGTAAGGACATAGGAAATACCAAGTGATTGATTTGGATCCAGTGGACTCTTTCGAACAGGAGCAGTATTTACAACCATCAACAGCACGCTCAAATCTGGGTGAATTTGGGGTTCTTATTTACTGATGTTAAGAGTTCTCTGTGATGCTAAGAGCCCAGGACAGGTTTTTAATCAAACTCATTTACTTTTGAGGAATAAACCCAAACATGTTTACCCAGGGAGATGGTGCTTTGTACCTCCCCAGAGCAGATTCTGCTCTTCTTTCTATTCCTGTAACTTGGAGACATTCTCAGAAAAGCACAGAGAATTTTCCTGGATTTCTTGTGAAGCAGAACCTGCACCTCTAATTTATTGAATTATTTTTTTTCCAATTTACAGATTTAATTGCAGCTACTTAGAAAGAGATTAGTTGAGACATTTCATTAAGTGTTTTTCAACGTGAAACCAATTTTCACATGTAAAATTACCTTTGCCGGGTTTCTTTATGTTTATTCTTATTGGATAGGTGTTGGAAAGGGCCACGAGAACCTTGATTGACTGAGATAATTGTGTTTCTAAAGGAGGACTGGAAAAGAACGGCAGAAAAATGTTATGATTTGGGAAAAGATTCATGACTTGTGTTTTATTTGTATTTTACACACACCTTGGCAACTCTGTTCAGGACTCCTAGGTGTGCGAAGCCTTAAAAAGCGGATATTGCAAGCCACGAAGCTTAGCTGAAACAAAGAGAAGGCGATTCCAGAGGAGGAAAATGGAACACAAGCAAAATATGCAGCCTGATTCTGGCTAGAAACGCAACGAGGCCAAACTTTTATGTGTTCACTCCTCCTCATGCCAGTCAGGCACACAAACACACACGGGTCAATCCTTGTCTTAGAGGAACAGTAGGTAGAAATACCTGCCTTGTCATTTCACCGGGTTGCTGGCACAAGGAACTGTTTGTGAGGCAATGACAGAAAGCAGTTGCTTTCCAGCTCCTTTTGAACCATCTTTGTCCACTGCGTCTGCTGGGCACTGATGCAATTAGGGGGGGTGTTTTCTGATCTTTAGGTAAACAGGGCAGCTGGTTCCTCAGTTCTCTAATGCCCCTTTTTTCCCTAAAGATAAGTGAGTTGCCACAGCAGAGCAGGGATAAATAGCAGGCAAACTCCTAGGGCAGGTACAGAGCACTGTTTGTTAGGAAAGAGCCTACATAACAAGGTACCCATTTGGATGCCCTTTTCTTACTTGATGTGTTTCATCTCCATCTATCGCCTTGAGTTTGGAAGCACTGGAACAGTTTGTTTTGATTGTTCCTGAGCTGTGTCTGTCTCAGAGAAAAGACATTCAGCTTCAACGAGTCTGTGCCTTGCTCTGCGATTGTGTTTGACGTTCTGCATTATCGATACTTCCAGCAATTGTACCAAATCGCTTGGGTTTGTGCCGCAAGAGCTTAGAGCCAGCACCAGCTTCCTCGTTCACAGATCTGAGACTGGAACAGGATTCTTTTGGGGTTGGGGGTTTTTTCTACTTTCCTTCTTTCCCCCCCACCACCTTCTTTCTTTAGCCCGGAATAATTGTGATAACAATCAGGAAAATGCAGCATTTTCAACACTCCCCAAACCCTAGTTATATAGTTAATTGTTTTGTGTTCAGGAGAACCGGCTGGTGATTAGGAGAGGTGCCCCTTTTGTTGTGAGAAGTCAGAAACAATAGCATGGGGAATTTCTGTATAAACCAAGAACATAAAGGATTTCTGGAGCTAAATGCTCCGATGCATCAGCAAATCTGATCTTTTTTGGGGGGCTCAGAACAAATGGGGAAGGAAACGCAGCAGTAGTTTTAATTAATTCAGGCCATCAGTTGCATGATTGCAAGATGAAGTTAATTATTATAATGAAATGTTTGATGAAATTAATGTGACTCCAGCAGTATCGAACTTTCCTCGGGTCATTACTGCAGCCTGTACTGTATTTTTCAGAAAGCTGTACCTGGAGTATTTTTATCTACGAGGAGCTACTTTATTCTGAGAACATACAGGAGAGGTAACGGAGTTCAGATTGTGATACAATGGCAAGCTTAGCCGGTTGGTGTCAGAACCCTGGAGGATTTTCCAGTGTGAAATCTGTGCCTCTGTCTATGAACTCAGGGTACCTTTTAGCTCATGGTTTGTGTTTTAGTGCTCGTTTGGGTTTGGGTTACTGGCTGAAAGAGCAATGTCAATTCATAGCTATTTTGGGTGCTTTTCTTGTTTCCCATCAAGCTGCAAGTGATGGCACATTTTGAGTTCTTTTTTCCTTGAGTCCAGCTCTAAGCTCTTGTGCTTATTCCTAGTAGTGGTTTTGTTCTTCAAATGGGTTTGCTATTAAGCCCAGCATGGACTGGTCCTGGGAAATGCTTTTCGTGGTGAACAAGCCCCCAAGAAAGGAAGTTAAAGCACAGATGAGAGGAGACTTTTATACCAGTTGTAATTTGCAGTGGAATCCATAGAAATGATCAGTCTGATCTGGAGTGCAGCCTCTCAGGAGCAGATTCACCTCCTTTACCCTTTTATGCAACTTTTGGTCCCTTTTGAATCACTGAGACCATCCGGATAAGGATCCCACAGCCAAATCCAGCATGATGCTGGATCCACCAGTTCACTGATACTGGTTACTTATCAGCTGGTTGACACTCGGGATGAGGTTGGAAGTGTCTCTAGGGGAAGAACTGGTTCCAAACCAGTGGAACGTGGTGATGGGGATGATGCAGGGGGCAGTTTGGGACATTTGTGAATATCAGTTCAGTTCCACTTCTGAGTGTAAACGTTGGGTTTTGAGGCCACCTCGGTGCAGCAGCTTAAACCTGTCAGTGAGAGCTTTACAGACTTTTCAGCCAGGCGCGATTAACCCCCTCGGACCAAGACACACAAGTATTTCATAGAATTCAGCGATGGAATCGTTAGGAGGAGGCTCAGAGCGCTCCGGAGGAACGAGGCAGCTACACAAACCCCCCACACGGTGCTGCCCTTGGGTTACCAATAGGCTTTTAAACCGGGGGCTACTTTATCGAGGGTTTAGGGTGAGATTCGCCCCTTCTCCGTCGCCCCCAAGGCTCTGCGGCACCAGCAGCAGCAGCGGTTTCACCGGCCGGGCGAGGAGGAGCTGCGGGCTGCGGCGGGGCTGGGAAGTGGCCGCTGCCGCCGGCCTCGCCCGGAGTGACCAGCTCGGGCGGCCTCGGCTCTGCGCTGGCCAGCCCCCGCCTTCCCCTGCCCAGCTCTGTGCCAGGCGGACCCCGGACCTCGGGGAGCGGTGCCAGAGACAGGGCAGACCAGAGCGAACCCGACTGCGGGGCCGTGAGCGGCCGGAGACCGCCCCCTGCCGGCTGCCCCTGCCCTCTGCTGCCACCCTCTGCTCTGCTGCCGCTTCTGCCTGCTGCCCCCCGCCCTCTGCTGCTGTCCCCTGCCCTCCCCGCTTCTATCCCCTGCTCTGCTCCCTCTTGCTCATGTCCGGCTCATGACCCCTGGTGCTGCCCCCTACTACTGTCCCCTGCTGCTGCCACCTGCTGCTGCTCCCGACTCTGCTGCTCCCTCTGAGGGCACCTTACCCTCCACTATCCAGGCTGCATGGGCACTACTGACCCAATACTTTTCGTTACTGGGAACCAGTGAGCTCCACTTGTGGATAAGACACAATGAAGAGGGGAATAGTGCAGCTTGGAAGATCTAGAGATTCTGGATATGGCCAGAGTTCTAAGTGAGGTAGGAACTCTGGACCGGGATAAGCTGCTCACCTGGAATCACAGAATGGTTTAACTTGGAAGGGACCTCAGAGCTCGTCTACTCCAGTTCTCTGCCAGGTGCAGCAGCGCCTCTCAACCAGACTTGGCTGCTCAAGGCCTCATCCAACCTGGCCTTGAACACCTCCAGGGAGGGGGACAGCCGTAGCCTATCCAGGCAATTGATTCCAGACTCTCTCCACACTTGCGCCGAGGAACTTCTCCCTCAGATCTAGTCTGAACCTCCTCTCCTTCAGTTTCAAACCATTTCCCCTTATCCTATCATTGGATCCCCTTAGGAGAAGTCTCTCTCCAGCCTTCCGACAGGTTCCCTTCAGGTATTGAAAGGCAGCTTTAAGGGCCCCCTGGAGTCTTCTTTTCCTTAGGCTGAACAACTCTAGCTCTCTCAGCCTGTCCTCGTAGTAGAGGTGCTCCAGCTCTTGAATCATCCTTGTGGCCTCTAGACTCACTCCAATAGTTCCATGTTCTTCTGATGTTGGGGACAGCAGAACTGGACACAGTGCTCAAGGTGGGGTCTCACAAGAGCAGAGTAAAGGAATGGATCAGGTCAGCTCCTCAAGGTCAAGCTACGAAATAATTCCATGAAGATGTGAAAACTGCTCTTTAACAATCAGGACAATTTCAGCTCAGGGACTTAAATGGAGCCGTTCCATTGGTTTGATCTTCCCTGAACCACTGCAAACACGCAGAGCTTACAGGAAGGTGGGGGGGAGACAATGGGAAGATCTGGTGCAGTTGGAATGATAGCTGCCATTACTGCAAACACCACTTCATTGTCCGAGCTGCGTGAAACGCCGACACATGTCGAGTAAAAGAAAGGCAGGGGATGAAAAAAAGAGCTCTCAGTAGTAATTATTGCAGGAATCAAGTGACAGCCCCCCCTGTTAGCAGGGAATAATTTTGAGTTAGTGGTTAAAATGTAAAAAAAAAAAAGTCTCTGCATATTTAACATCTCTCCTTTTCTTTTTATTTTGTGTTTCTGATTCCCAGATCTATTATAAAGTTATTAAAGAAATTGAACCAGGAGAAGAGCTCTTGGTGTATTTGAAGGAAGGTGGTTACTCACTTGGGAACATGGCACCCAGCATGGAAGGTAAGGCCTCGTTTCACTAGACAGGACCTTTCTCCACCTCTCCACAGCAAAGCTGGCAGTGTTCAGTATTTGATTAGTGCAAAACTGGGACAAAAGCCTGATCTGGTACCTTCCTTTTCTGGAACTGTCACTATTTTTTGCTTATTTCCACTCTTCTCTGGTGAGAGTAGCTGCTGCAGTCAGACAGTGAGTTTTTATTGACCTCAAGGTTTGCTGCTTCTCTTTGAGGAACAGTTTGGATTTGAATATGGTTGGAGGTGCCTTTTCAGTCAGAGTGGTTTGGGTTGGAAGGGAGCTCAGCTCACCAAGTGCCAACCCCTTGCCATGGGCAGCGACATCTCTCACCAGACCATGTTGCTCAGAGCCCCATCCAACCTGGCCTTGGACACTTCCAGGGATGGAGCAGCCACAATCTCCCTGGGCAACCTATTCCAGGGCCTCAGCACCCTCACAAGCAAGGATTTCTGCTTCAGATCTCCTCTCAATCGCCCTCTTTTGGTTTGATCCTAGGATCACCATGTTTCTTTGAGTGTAAAAAGAGGGCCAAACTACCGGTCCACAGAGCTTTGGGTTCTTCCTGGTTATGGCCCATGAAAATGATGGTAGTTACTGTTTTCATGAGGAGACACAGAGCTTTCTGCTTGTCATCTGGAGGTGTCTCTCCCTGGAGACAGGTTGCTGCTCACCTGCTCTTTGCAGGACTGTTCTCATGCATCCCTAGTAGCTGTTGTCAGGGACACAAGAGCAGGTTAGTGGGACACATGGCCTGAAATATTCCAGCAATCTCGGTGTGTCACCAGAATTGCTTTTTTCTCTTTGTTCAAGAGTTTTTGTCTTTAATAGAAAAAAAAGTGAAACCTATGAAACCTTCATCTGAGCCTCTGTCTCATGATTGCTTTCCCACTTCTTCCTCTGCAAGTGACAGAGCCTGTGCAGTGAAAGGGATCTTGTAGAAAACCTAGGCAAGATGTGCTACCTAATTCTCCCAAATATTATACAAAAAAGGCAGCAGCACAGACAAATCTAAAGTAATCAAAAAACTCTACAAGTTCTGATTCTAAAGTGGCTGTTTGCAAGTCCTGAGATGAGTTCAAAACCCTGCTGTGGCTGAACAGTGCAGAAACCTCACCTCAGACAGACACTGGGAGCGTGATATCAAGTGAAAATCAGTTTGGATTTGCTAAGTTCTGCCCTGTTTTCTGGGGTTTTTAGTTTCCTGGACACTTGGTACCACTGAAAGACAAAGAACGATGTGAATGTTACAGGAATTTTCTCAAACACAGTGATTTGCTGTCCTTGTCTGTTCGTTTGTTGAGTGTAGAGTCCTGCAGGTTTCATGTTATCAGATGACTAATTTCTGTAATGTATTCTCATCTACCAGTGGTTTCTAAGCTCTTAGTTGGAAGCACAGTTGTAGATAGTTATAGAATCCCAGAATCTCATTGTTTAGAAGAGACCTTTAGGATCATCCAGTCTAACTTTTGATGTGCTGTCAGCTGACCCCTATGCCCTGTCCGTCAGCACCAGGTCCACACAATCCCTCTGGGGATGACAACTCCAGCACTGCCCTGGGCAGCCTGTTCCAGTGTCTGATCACCCTGTAGGTGGAGAAATTCTTTGCAACGTGCAGCCTAAACCTCCCTTGGTGCAGCTGCAGCCATCTCCTCTGCTCCTATAGCTTGTTCCCAGTGAGAAGTTGTCTCACCTGGACACCCCACAGTAGATTTATTTTCTTTTATCTGCAATTTTCAGATTTAGCTTGGCAGAGAAACTCTTGAGGAGCAAACATTTACATCTGCCAGACACAGTGAGTTGGAAATAATTGCTGAGAAAATTGATAGTTGGAGGGTTTGTGCTGCTGAAAGCTCCTTGGCTGAAGGTCTCAGGGTGAAGCAAGCAAGCAAACAAGCAGTGCAGTAGCTGCGGTCTCACTGAGGTGTCAGCTTTGGGGTTATTTTTACAGTGTTATCCCCCCTCCCCCCAAAGAAGAAGAAGTTAATAATTTTCTTGAGATGAATTTCTGTTTTCACGAGATGGAGCAACACAGACCTTTTCATTTATTTTTTTGTATCAGGGAGAAATCAGCAAGAACCACCACAACCGCTTTGCATTTACACTTCTAACAGGGTTTGATGTGACCAAGGAGAAGAGAGTTTCTGATGTCTGTCATTACATCACATTTATCTGTATCATTCTGGCAATGTCCAGGAAGCACTGGGTCCAGTTTTGGGTGTAAGAAGGACATTGAGGGGCTGGAGAGGGTCCAGAGAAGGGCAGCGAGGCTGGGGAGAGGTCTGACAAACAGGCCTTGTGGAGAGCCACTGAGTGAACTGGAGTTAATTAGTCTAGAGAAGAGGAGGCTGAGAGGAGACCTTATTGCTCTGTGCAACTACCTAAAAGGAGGTTGTAGGGAGGCTGGTGCTTGTCTCTTCTCTCAAATTACTAATGATTGGATGAGGGGAAATGGCCTCAAGTTGCATTAGGGGAGGTTTAGGTTGGATCTTAGGAAGAAGTTCTTTCTTGAGAGAGTGGCTGGGCACTGGAACAGGCTGCCCAGGGAAGTGGTGGAGTCCCCATCCCTGGAGGTGTTTGAAAAATGAGTAGCTAGAGCACTTGAGGCCATGATCTAGGGATTAGAGAGATGTTGGGATGAGGGTTGGACTTGATGATCCTGGAGGTGCTTTCCAGCCATAATGATTCTATGAATGTCTAGTGCTTTTGCCACAGACTATAATAGACCAACATCAAATATTTGACTTCTTAATACTTCTCCCTTCTAGCAACTCCTCGAACCTGCCCCCTCCCTTCCCTTCCCCATTTCGATTCTGAATTAACAACAAGGAAAATGCAAAAAACCCCCTCGGCACAAAGATAATTATCATAAAAATCTTTTATCCAAACCCCAGCCAAACACCACAGACCCCTTATCACTGCAGGAATTTTGAGTAGGGCACTTGAACTCCTTTGAGATTCAAGTCTGGTAGATTAGCATGTAGAAGCCACATAATTGTGTTCCCCTTGGTTTCTCTGAAAGCTATTAGACACTGATTTATTTTTCTCTTACATTCCTGCTTTGTCCTGAGTGTTACTGATGGAACTCCAGATAGGCACATAGAACCCTACGTTTGACAAACAAGACACAGAGAACAGGCAGCAATTTATTTTGTTTTTATTTTATTTTTGTAACTGGGTTGGTTGTTGGGTTTTTTTTAGTCTTTTCTTTTTATCCCTTTCTCCCTGTAAGATACTGAGGCAGTCGGCTGGGGATGAAGGGGGTAGTTTCAGTTATGGTGCTTAAAGAAAGAAGAAAACTTTAATGAGGGCTTGTTTTGAAAGGCAATATTTATGGTTCTGGTGCTTAAGGAAGGGAAAAAAAAAACAATTAAAAGGCTTTAATGAACCTGAAGCCTGCAAACTGGGTGTCTGATGTAAAGAGAGAAACTAGGTACCAGGTCTTCTTCATTCAATCCTGGTCCTCCATTTTTACTCTCCCTTCATTTTTTGGGGATGATGGGCTGACCCTTACTCTCCAGGACAGTTCCTTTCACAGAATCACAGAACATTAGGGATTGGAAGGGGACCTTGAAAGATCATCCAGTCCAAACCCCCCACCACAGCAGGATCACATAGACAAAGTTACACACGAACGTGGCCAGGTGGGTTTTAAATGTCTTCAGAGAAGGAGACTCCACAACCTCCCTGGGCAGCCCCTTTCAGCACTCCGTCATCCTCACTGAGAAGTTGTTCCTTCTCAGATTGATGTGGAACCTCCTCTGTTCAGCTGACACCCGTTGCCCCTTGTCCTATCACTGGGTGCCCCTGAGCAGAGCCTGGCTCCATCCTCCTGACACCTGCTCTTTCCATATTTATCAACGTTCATGAGGTCACCCCTCAGTCTCCTTTATTCCTAGCTCAAGAGACCCAGCTCCCTCAGCCTTCCCTCTACAGGGAGATGCTCCCCTCCCTTCATCATCTTTATTGAGCCTAAGTCTGATCCTTAATCTTCTTAATCTTAATTCTGATAACTCTGATTCTTAATCTTCTGAAGCTCAGAACTAGCAATTCTAGAGCAATTGGTGTTGGGTATTGAGACCATACAACCAGACAGTCACCCTGTTCTTCCCTTGTTGGTGTTCCACTGGAACTTCCCAAGATATGAAGGTCCCTGGGAGTTCCCCATCCAGAGGGACTTCAGTTGCTCCTACAAAACCCTTCTCACTCTGAGCCAGCACTGTGTTTACAGCAGAGGGAATAGGAGAGGCATTTGCTCTGTGGGGTGAACTCTGGGGTGATGCACGCCTTGCCGGAGCAGCTCCACCTCATCTAGACTTAGCGAGGGGTTTATCCTGTTACTCCACAGCTCATTTGGCTGTGTGAGCCAGAGACACTTCTGTGCTCATTACAGCTCTAGAAGCTGAAAAGAGAAGGAATGTAAGGTCCTGTTTATTAGGGCCAGTGACACTTCTGAGAACAGCTTGACATCTGAGACCATGAGCACCGACTGTCATAGCAGCTAAACTTGTTTCAAAGCTAATGGAAATTCAATAATGATGAGGAAAGGTGGCACCATGGCCTTGCTACCTCAGCCTGAGCGGTACCGACAGTCAGAGAAATGGATATTGAGAGGCTTGTCTCTTCTCACCGAAGTTATAGATGTGTAGAGAGGAAAAGGTATCTGAACCCACCTAAATCACAGCCTCCCCACTCACTGCTTTTGTGCTAAAAATGGCTTTGGTCTTCATTGTAAATTTTGCCATCACGTGTTTCATGCTTTTTTTTAAATAAGGCAAATGGAGCAACAAGACAAGACCTGTCATTTTGGAAGAAATTCTTCCCTGTGATGGGGCTGAGGCCCTGGAACAAGTTGCCCAGGGAGGCTGTGGCTGCTTCATCCCTAGAAGTGTCCAAGACCAGGTTGGATGGGAGTCTGGGCACCCTGGTCTGGTGAGAGGTGTCGCTGCCCATGGCAGGGGTGTGAAACTGGGTGAGCTCTGAGGTCCCTTCCAAGCCAGATCATTCTCCGATTCTATTATTTCATCTATAGATCCTGATACTGCAAATATTTTATTTTTGAACTCATAGATGTGATGCCAGTTATTTTATCAGTAGGTCACACACCATTTCTTGCTACTACTAGAGAGCTTTTTATATCTTGACTTCCAGATTTTCCTTCACGGAGCCATAAAACACATGAGAGGAGCATTGGTGTTGGTCTACAAAATACAGGTGAACAGAATCATAGAATCACAGACTGTTTTGGGTTGGAAAGGACCTCCAGAGGATATCTAGTCCAACCCCTCTACAACAAGCATGGACATCATTCACCAGACCAGATTGCCCAGAGCTCCAGCCAGACTGACCTTCAGTGGCTCCAAGCATGGGGCCTCCACCTCTTCTCTGGGCAGCCTGTTGCAGGGATCCCCCACTCTCAGATTCAGCAACCTTTTCCTCCTGTCCAGCCTCAATCTGCCCTTTTCCAGCTTCAAACCATGACCCCTCATCCTATCATTCCCTGCCCTTGTGTACTGGTTGTCTCTAAGGAGTAGAGCAGGCCCTGATCCACTTCATTGTGAGGTAGCTCAGAGCAATCTCAGAGTATGTGATCTATCAGAACTAGCTGAGAAGGGAAAGATACTGGTATTTTCCTTCCTTGGGTCTCCTTTTTTAGTCAAAATCCCTTTTTTTTCCATCAAAAGAAAATGTTGACTCTCTAAATTTAATTTCTTTTTACATGTCTCTCTTCTGTAGCTCCGGAAATCCTGTCGCTTTCTCTGTGTTTTATCCCTGCTGTGTGTAGATCATAGAATCATTGAAAAGCTTAGAGTGGAAGGAACCTCAGAGATCATCTGTGGGGGCTGTGGTACCACCCCTTAGATAAATAAGGCTGTGCTGACTGTGTCTTGGTGGTACTTGCTCTTTTTTTTTCAGCTGTGTTTAAGTTTTTCCAGCCCACGGGCATGTCAATACTTTCCGTGTAGGTGTGACCACCTTGGGTTTCACCTGCCTACGTAGCTCGCTGCGGCAGCTCAGGGATCTCAACTTCCTCGGTCACCGCAGAAACGAGCAACAGACTTCCCCAGCATGCAGGGGCAGGGGTCGAAAACCACAGCCTGGCTTTAAATAGGCTTTATTGACAGAAACAGAGAAAAGAGATTAGTGCTAGGTGTGACACTGCCTGTGCTTGTCACACTTTGAACAATATTCACACAGATTGCTCTAAGATGCTGTTTCAGCTCTTAAAGCCCAGCTTAAGTGGTTGTAATTGTGCAAAACTTTGGGCACAGTTTAAAGTGGGCTTTAAACCCAGGTTTAGCTGAAAAGTTCAGGTTCTCTCTACCTGGAGCCTTCAAATATGCCACCTTGGTCTTATCCCTGTCATCTCCATCCTTCAGGGATGGATCAGCTCCCTCGCAGCAGTGGCTTTTGGCTGCTTCTCTCTGACTGTTTCCATATTTCCACTCTTCCCTCCAAGCTAACACATTTCAGCATGGCTTTCCTTCTGAAAGTAAAGTTATCAAAAAAAAGAGATATAATAAAACTTAATAGGAAACAGATCTCTGGAGTCTGGAGAAAAAGGGCAGAGGAGGACAAGACGATGCAGCACCAGGGACCAAGTGATGGCTGCAGAGCTGCAGTGCGAAGCTGGGAGGAACCCAGCGCTATCCCAGCTCCCTTTTCCCGTTCTCCTGGAAAATTTACAGCTCTGAGCTGATTGTTTGACTTGGCACGATGGTCAGGATGCTGCCTTGTAAACTTAATAATAGCTGCCCTCTTCTTAATTTGTTTGACCTTGACTACAATAATTTATTACGTGCATTACGTCTTTCTTCTTTTTTTTTTAAAAACCAAAAAAAACAACAAAACACCCCCCCCCCCAACAACCAACCACACAGCAGAACAACAAAGTGTTTGCTTTCCTTTCATCCCTGGTTACTCGGGGTTTGAGCTCCTGGGGTTTGGTGGTGTAGAATGAGTTAAGGGGATCACATTAGAAAGAGGTTTTCATACAAAGGAGCTTCTCCGGGTCTGTGCTGTGGCCACTGGCTTTTCACAGCATCCATCGTTATCCAGGAGCAGTTTGTTCCTGTTTCCCCCCACAGCCCTTTTACAGGAAAAGCTCCTTCATGCTTTGAGAAACCCTCGTTGCAAATCAGCTCTGTCCTCAGAACTGCCCCAGTGTTCAGTCTGCTCGTTGTCGTAGGTCTCTACAAAGGCCAGAGAAAAACCCAGTCTCTCCTCGTGTGATTTATGATTTTTTTTTGCTTAATGCTTAAAGTGAAAGCAGCCTGCTGGCACAGCCTACCTGGGTTTCTCCCTCCTGTCACTCACAGCTTTCCTCTGTGTGTGCTTGTTTGATAGATCCTCGCAGAATATTACATTTACAGGCTAAAATAATTAAGACACGCTTGAACATCCTGACCCACCAGTCAAAATCCTCTTCTCTGTTTGTTGTAGAGGAGCACACGTTCCGCTGCGAGGACTGCGACGAACTTTTCCCGTCGAAGCTAGACCTGCGGCGACACAAGAAATACGCCTGCAATGCTGTCAGCTCCCTCTACGAGACCCTCAACGATGAGATCAAACAAGAAGGGCTTGGAGACGGACAGGTCTATGAGTGCAAAGACTGTGAGAGGATGTTCCCCAACAAATACAGGTACTGGAAAGCTGTTGGAGCCTCGTCTGGCCTGTTCCAGTCTGTCTGATAATGGGAAATGTGGGAGGAAGGTGGAAGCTGGGAGGGTCAGGATGGCTGTGGGAGTAAACCTCTTGTTTCTCCACAAGGTTAAGAAGGGTTTGGTTTAGGATCCTTCAGTGCCGTTGGCTATTGGACAGCGTTTTATTTCACCTTGATTTCATAGATTGTGATGCTTTTCCCCACTTGGTCGGTTGGTAGAAGCATCTGTAGATCAAATCACAGATCACAGAATGGTTTAGGTTTGAAGGGACCTTGAAGATGACCTACTTCCATCCCACTGCCATGGGCAGAGACACCTTGGCAATATGAAGTTTAAAAGGTCATTTTCTGAACTCACCGTGACTTTTTGATGGATCTGTACTAGAAATGTGAAAAGGTAAAAAAAAGGGAGGTAGAATATTCGCCAGCTCATGGTTTTATTTGCAATAATGATTCAATTATTATTACAAGACAGCTCTAAACAAGAATTGTTACTTCTTTTAAAAGAGGATAAATTCTTTGAACCAGTAACTTTCAGCTGAAAATTTACACCTTTCAAGCGTTACGTGGTAGTAATCAAAAGCAGCTTTAAATAAAAGACCTTTGAAATGTCGGTGCCCTTTAACTCCTGGGCTCTGTTTTCAAGGTTCTCTGCACAGCTCAAGGATTGGAGTTTCATTCGTTTAGCCAAGGCTGAAGTTCTCTCATCCTCAGATGAGAGTTGTTGGCTTCTTGGAGTTGTCGGCCGCCAAGTTCAGTTGGCTTCTGAGTAGCTAGCAACACAAACAGCCAGATCTGTTCTAAAACTGTGAGAACTGATCATTCTCTCCCCCGTTCTACGTAAGTAGAGCAAACCCACTTAGCTTCAAGCCAGTTCAAGGCCTATTTCAGTTCATTAATAAATTTAAAAAGATGATGTCCACCAGCATTAGTCATTTCGAATGGCATTGTATTGTTAATTTCAGAGCTTTGATCTAGGTAAGTGAAGAAACAAGAAATCCGTTCTAAAAAAACCCACAGAGGAAGGTGAAGCATAAAGAACATTCTTCTCGTTTATCTGTACAGCAAAGAGCTTGGCTGTTGGGCGCTGTAGAAGCTGGAGTTAGGTACTGCCTGCCAGTGAGCCCTGGGATTCTCTTAGCACAGTTTGATGTCTTTATTCCTCACCTTGAGTTTCTACATTGGCTGCTTTTGAGTAGACACTGGAGGCTGCAATTCTCTTCGTTTTTTTCTTTTTACCTGATGAGATAAGGAGAAATTCCTTTTGATGTTTTAAATATTTATGGGTTTAGTAGAAAAACCAATTCTTTTGCCTCTCTAGCTGTTAGAAACTGTCTCCTCTTCAGCTTCCAGCACTCTCTACTTTTTATGATAATTTAGGAAATACTCTTTTGAAATGAGCATATGGTCTCCTCCTTGTAACCTCTGTGTATTTCCTGGCTCCCCTTGGGGTCTGAGTGTCCATTTTGCAGGGCTTAAGAGAATCAGAAAGATTGTAATTCCCTTTTTCTCTTTAGTGATTACTTATCCCTGTGGGTAAGATGTTCAGAGTCTCTGGTGAAGCTGATTCTGGATATTCAGACGATGTGGCTGAGTGAAGGTCCCAGTTTCCCTTGATTTCTTGGAAGAAGTGGGTTAAACTCTAAGATGTGACTTACTATAGGGCACATCTCCATCTGGGGATTATTGGTGGAGTGGAGGTTCTCCTAGAGCCAGTGTGGCTTTTCGGGGTATGTAGGTAATCAGGATCAATACATTACTTATTCAAAGTCAGATCAAAAACTCTTGGAAAGTCCAAGGACAGAATACCAGTTATATAAGCTCTGTCCTGATTTATGTCCAGGACCTTCTCTCCTTTTGATTCTTCCAAATCATCACTCCTGACTTTATAGACCTTGAGATTAAGAAGGAAACACGGCAGAATGTTCAGTGGCCATCAGTGTGGCCAACGCGAGTATCTCAAGCTTGAGGCCAGTGTCCATGTGTGTGTGAGCATGGAGTTCCCATTCCTGAGCATCCCCAGGTGCCAGAGGGGCCTTTCCAGAGTATTTCCAAATGACCTCAGATGGAGATACTCCCAGTCACTACTGATAGACCTATAGGCTTGGAAAATGTTTGGAGTTGCTGGGGACTCCTGGGCTCATTGGGTTGTTGCCTTTGAGACCATCAATTCCAAATATTTGGGTTAGGGGTTTCTTAGATGAGAAGTTCAGTTTTTCAACAGGGGAAAGATATGGCCAGTAACATCACAGAATGGATATAGTGGAGCTGGGACAGAATGTCCATACCCATCCCTCCCCCAGGAATCCACTGTCCTGTGAAAAGCCCTAAACCACAGACCATTCCCAGGCAGGGCACCTCGATGGTCTCATAATTTTTCAGCTGTTAGTACAGATGAAATCAAGAGTGTCCCTGGGGAACTGCAGTTGGCATTTAGCAGCTGACTAAATAAATAAGTGTTTTGCTAATCCCCGTAGATACTTGCCTCTAAACAGCATATTAGTTTGACCATATTTGCTCTAAATAAACTCATAAATCACAGTTAAGGGGAACGTGGCTTTTCGTACAGGACTATGACAGGTAAATCTTTCTTTGTGTGCATTAAAAAACCACTGTGGTGTTCAGAACACCCTCTCCTTAGCAAAATGGATATTGCCTCACGGAAATTAGGGGATTGGCAGTTTGTAAAGGAGCATGTTCACCCATATTAACTGTCTGACTTGAAGGAGGTTCTTAAAGGCAGTTGCAGGCTGGTAGCTGCGTAGATTCCTCTGGTTGCAGTCCCACCAAGACCTCTTGTGAGGAAGCCACCCTACATGACCTGTTGCTGTGCCAGCAAATGTCCCCTGGGCACAAAGATTTCAACGCAGGTCAGTTAGGTGCAGTTAGCTGAGAATCTGATGTTGGGTCTGTTCTGCTTCACTTTGGTGGGACTGCAGGTCCTTATAGGCATCTGAGGAGATGGAGAGCAGTATAGGATGAGGTTGAATCAAGTCCTAGGTTCCTAAATCCCTCAGACTCTGTGGAAGTGCCCAGGGCTTATCTGCTGTGAAGTCCTGTAGCATCCAACAAAGACTGCTGGGATTTCCCAGTAGTGTTTATTTTTAACTTTATAAGAACTTCAACTTTTAGATTTTAACTTTATAGGAACTTTGAAGTTCCCATAAGAATGATAGCTCTGCTTTAAAGTTCCACAGGAATGGTTTAATCTCCATCGGTCAGGGATTTGAGGCAGCAGCAAATTTCACACAGGTTTGTCCTTCCTCAGAATTAGTGGTGAGGAGGAATATTTGTAAATCCCATTAAACCACATTGAGACCAGCAAGGACACCAGTTCTCCTCTGTTTCTCAGGGCTGATATAGTGTATTTTGCAGCTCTTGGTCCTTAACAGAAAGGCTACCCAAGCTCTACGTATGCCCCTGGCCGTGGCTTCCCTTGCCATCACACTGGGGTTGGTGGCCCAACTACAGGGACGATGCCATGATGTGGGGCAAACGGAGCAGCCCATGCCTGTCTCTGAACAGCCACCCCTGTCGTGGCTCTGTTCCAGCAGCCACTTGGTTTGCCATCGTCCTCTCGCTTTGGGAGAGGCTGCCAGTTGGCAGAAGCCGAAATTGCAGAGTTAAGTAATAAAAGATGTCTGACATTTAGAAGTGAAATGTGTTTGCACCTGATCATATTTCTTTCCAACGTTAAGTTGCTGGGTTCTGGGAAGCTGTGGGCTTTGTGCCCATGCAAACGGCAACGCGATACCCTTGGCTGCAACAGCTAATATCTTGTCTTTCCCTGTGGGGATGCTGCAGAAATCCTGGTCACAGAGTGCTCATTTTTCCCTTCAGGAACTAGCAGGGTCAGCTCTGCTTTTACCTTCCTTTCCCCTCTTGTAAACAGACTCAGATGTTTAGTGAGAAAGATCATAAACCAGTGACACTTTGAGCAGAGCAGGGGCAGCTTCCACCTGTGAAATAAACACCAGGAACAGAGAAAGTGTTTGCATGGTCCATGAGCCACTCAGCTCCCCTCCACAAAGCCTTTTGCAGCTGTGCTCTGTGGCAGCAGTTCTGGAAACCCCCCAGACCCCAGAGGCTTGTAGCTTGTTTCTTTTCCACCACCTCTAATCCTCTTGGTTTTAGAATCATAGGGTTGGAAGGGACCTCCAAAGGGCATCTAGTCCAACACCCCTACAACAAGCAGGGCCATCTTGAACTAGAACAGGTTGCCCAGAGCCCCAGCCAGCCTGGCCTTGCATGATACCTGGGATGGGGCCTCCACCACCTCTCTTGACAGCCTGTTCCAGTGAACAGGATTTGAACCTCTGTAAAAGGAGGCAGGAGTTCTGTACCAGTCTGTGTCCTGGTGGTAGGTGCCCAGTTGAGATGGGCATTGGGGATGGGGCTGCTGTGTGAACTCAGCCTGTCTCTCTTTCCCAGCCTGGAGCAGCACATGGTGATCCACACTGAGGAGCGGGAGTACAAATGCGACCAGTGTCCCAAGGCTTTCAACTGGAAATCCAATCTGATTCGTCACCAAATGTCTCACGACAGTGGGAAACGGTTTGAATGTGAAAACTGTGTGAAGGTACGGTGCAGGGCACAGTAGCCGTGGGCACTGGAAGAGGGCTCTGGGACCCAGGGGAAGGGCTCCAGAGTTGGATGACCCATTCTAGCAGGGCTTGGTAGCCCAGCTGTGATGTGGAGTGTGGCAACTTGGGGGGAGGAGCATGTTCAGCCAGCTCTAGTGTCATAGTTTGGATGTGGAGCTCAGCTTTGCTCTAAGCAACTCACCATTAGCCTTTCCTCAGGTACTGAGGATGTGGTGAGTGAGTGCTGAGCTGTCAGACACTGCTAAGCACCAATGGTTAAATTGCACGGCTCAGCCTCCTTGCTTTCAGCAGGAGGTGAATATCCTGCCCTCCTGGTGGCAAAACACCAGTCCAGCTTTCCCTGTCTGTACACACTCTTCTCCCTGCTCTGTGTTTCCCCTCCCTCAAGACCCTTCTCTCTTTCAGGTGTTTACCGACCCCAGCAACCTCCAGCGGCACATCCGCTCGCAGCACGTCGGCGCACGGGCTCATGCCTGCCCAGACTGCGGCAAAACCTTCGCCACCTCGTCTGGCCTCAAACAGCACAAGCACATTCACAGCACTGTCAAACCTTTCATATGTAAGTTGTCACGGCCATTGCAGGGCTCTGGCTTTTGCTATAATTGCACGTATCCTGCGGGGCCCCCCAGAACGAGCCTGTCCCCCTGTGAGCAGCCGCTGTAATTTTATAGGTCAGAGCACAAGATGAAATTCCATAGCGATTCTTTTCCTTTTCTTTTCCTTTTCTTTTCTTATTTTCCTTTCCCCCCACCCCCTTTTTTTGTGTGCTCCCTGTTTTTTCAGTAAACATTCGTGGCAGTTTTTGACTTCCCTGACAAGTTAAAAGCCGAGTCTCTCAGCAGTCCCAGCGATGCCATTTTCTTGTGTCTTTTTCCTTCTCACATCTTTTTATTTTTGGCAATTTCCCCCCTCCCCCCCCCAAATAATTGTTGAATGTTCGTGTTGGTGACATAAATAAATAGCTGGCACAGCCTGATCCAAATGGTTTTCAGGGCTGCCTTGACTCCTGTAGATGTTAGAAAGGGGTTAGTATGGTCACAGAGATGAGAAAGTGGGGTTGTTTGTTTTAAAAAAAGACTCTGTTCCATCTTTATTTACTGCACCTTTCATCCAGATAGTCCTTGGAAGCCAAATAACCAGCAGGTTAACTGTGGCCTTAGTGGAGTATTTCCAAATGGGCATTTTCCCTCGAGGGCCGTTCATCTCATTTCTTGTCCTTCGTGGGGTTCTCTGTTATTTTAATTGACACAGCACCTATTGGATTTAGATAACTGTGCAGGAAGAGTGGGTTGTGTCACAACAAAGCTACAGAAACTTTAGGGACCACTTCCTGACACTCTTCAGAAGGCGTAATTCAAGCACAGGAGGGGATCTGTGTTTGATTCCAGGCTTTGATGTTGCACTGGGTAAGCCACTGAACCCAGCTTCTGCCTTTGGTTTCTTTTTTTTCCCTCCTGTTGGTGTAATGGGAACAGTATGTTCCAGTACCCTGGGAGAGTCGTTTCATTAATGGGTTCTGAGATAATCAGGTGGGTGTCAGTGGAGGAAGAAAAAATACTCCTCTTGCTCATTTTGATGCAATCTTTCACTTGACGACGGAGCACATGAAAGAGATAATTTGGATCTCGTAGTGTTGCTGCAGCGAGATGAATGATTCCTTCTCATAATCTCCTCACTCTCACTTCATAAGAATTAGGGAGTTGTCAGTCTAAATCAGTGTGTGAAGCAACATGAGGCTGATCCTGCCTGCTTCAGCTCTGCCAGGTGGACTCACATGCGTGAATATGGAACCCATTAGCAGCTTCAGGGAGCTGGGAGGCAGGATTCCTCCTTCCACAGAAGTGGGGGGTGTATTAGTGTGTTTGGTTGGGTTTTTATGGTACCACACTTGGCTTTCAAACCATCAAACTCTAACTTTGCAGCTGCAGAACACATCACTGTCCTGTCATTGTTGTATGACTGGAGAAATGAATGAAAATGTTCCAGTTTTCCCTATTTTAGAAAGATGATGTGAACTCATGTCCTGATAAGTTCTTTCATGGTACAGATCCTGGGGGTGGAAAATGGAGTAAATGAACCTGCTTTGCATAGACAAGCAGGACAGGAAACACAGTCACCCTTTCTAGCACCAAGGCCCAATGAGTTGAAGTAATACCAAGCCCAAACCAAGCAGAAGAGGTGGACAGCACCCTCCACCCTCTGAGACTGGTGCCAATAGCAAAGCACAGGAGCAGCCTCAGGAGCCATTTATACATTTTTAAAAAACCATTTTAAAATGAAGCAAAAATGAACTAAAAGTTAGGGGTTTATTTAGGGGAATACACTCCTTTTTTGAAACTCTGAGGTAGCTTAAGTGATCCACGCAACAGCCCTGAAAGCGTGTATATACAGAACTCCTCACACAAGTTTTTAAGGTGTAATTGCCAAATAACAGGGATGGATTTAGCACATAGACCTGAAAAGGCTGCTGTTCAAACACTGAAACTCTTCTGTCGACTTTCAAGTTCACCTTGTGCTTCCTTGGCAGCTCCTTGCTGTCCAAGGTTGACATTTTCTGAGGAAAGATGGTTCACATTAGCCCTCTAGTGCAATCAGAAACCAGGCGCAGCAGACCGTTCGGTGATGATCTGATGAATTTTGGAGTGCTCCTTTGAACCAAACTGTCTGACTTGTTCAGTTTTAATCATTGTTGCTTTCAATTTCAATACTAAAGGCTTCCCCTTATATTTTCAGAGCTGCTGGTGAAATAGTCTCCTGATATTTGATATTCAAGCACCGACCTAGATTCAAAAGATTTAGGAAAAAATGTAGGGAAAGCCAACCTGTACCTATCAGGAAAAACTGGGATGGAAGCAGGGAAGGAGCCCTTTGTCACCGAGCTGGAAGGCTTGATGTCGGGAGAAGTTAGTGCAAAGTCACTAAGAAGCAGAATTTATTCCTATGTTGAAAGAGGCATCAGAAAATAAAAAGTTACTGTGTTTTGAGATCTACAAACGTTTGGGTGGGATCTTTGTTTTCCTTCCACTCCAGCAAAGTCTGCAGGTGAAAGAGGTCATAAAAATGCCCATTTTTGAAAGCTGGGTATTTACAGGTCGTTAAAGAAAATGCTGATGGAGCGTTAACTTAGCATTGCCAGGATGTCTTAACTAATTTGACCAACACTTTGCTTCTCACTGAACTGAAGCCTGGCTGGCAAAGTATTTATAGACCATCCCTACGGAGCAGTTACTTACTATTAATGGCATTAAAGAACGGGTTCGTATGCTTAAATGAGGCAAAGTGCTTCTCCCTTCAGCCTTCGGTGCTTCCTGTCACACCAGGACTGCAGGGGAAGCAGACTAGCTAAAGTCTACCACTGTCTGAAAGGAGGGTGTAGAAAGTTGGGGGTTGGTCTCTTCTTGCTCGATGATCTCGAAGGTCTTTTCCAGCCTGGATGATTCTATGATTCTCATTAAAAATCACCAATTATCTTTATTGAAAGTGCCCAAGATGACTTGAGTGAGAACAGTATGTCCCTCAGATTTCTGTAGAGAAAGAGTGACAGGGTGGCTGGGGAAGCTCCTCCTCGTGTGTTCAGGCTGTGACCTCTTAATTTCATATTGCTTTTGTTGTTGGTTTCTGTTGATGCTTTAGGTGAGGTCTGTCACAAGTCCTACACGCAGTTCTCCAACCTGTGCCGTCACAAGCGGATGCACGCAGACTGTCGCACGCAGATCAAATGCAAGGACTGCGGCCAGATGTTCAGCACTACCTCCTCCCTCAACAAACACCGGCGCTTCTGCGAGGGCAAGAACCATTACAACCCAAGTGGGATCTTTGCCCCTGGCCTACCCCTGACGCCCACTTCCATGATGGACAAATCCAAGCCCACTCCCAACCTCAATCACACCAGCCTGGGATTTAATGATTATTTTCCATCCCGTCCACACCCAGGGGGTCTTCCCTTCTCACCTGCCCCCCCAGCATTCCCTGCCCTCACTCCAGGATTCCCGGGGATTTTCCCACCGTCACTATACCCCAGGCCCCCCTTGTTACCGCCCACCCAGCTGCTCAAAAGCCCCCTGAACCACACTCAAGACGCAAAGCTTCCGAGCCCCCTCAGCAACCCAGCACTTCCTCTGATCTCTGCAGTGAGCAACAGCAACCAGGCCACTTCAGGAGAGGAGAAATGTGAAAGCAGCCTGGAAAACTCCTACCTGGAGAAGCTAAAAGCCAGGAACAGTGACATGTCTGATGGCAGTGACTTTGAGGATGTCAACACAACCACAGGCACAGATCTGGACACCACGACTGGCACAGGTTCTGACCTGGACAGTGATGCAGAGAGTGACAGGGACAAAACAAAAGACAAGAGCAAACAGATAGAGACCAAGCCAGACTTTGTCAGCAGCTCGGTGTCTGCAAGTTCCACCAACAACACGAGTGAGATTCCTCTCTTCTACTCTCAGCATTCCTTCTTCCCTCCCCCTGAAGAGCACCTGCTGCCTACCACAGGAGCAGCTAATGACTCTATTAAAGCCATCGCCTCCATTGCAGAGAAATATTTCGGGCCTGGCTTTATGGGGATGCAGGAGAAAAAGATGGGTTCGCTCCCATATCATTCCATGTTCCCTTTTCAGTTCCTCCCCAATTTCCCCCACTCCCTCTACCCTTTTACGGAGCGGACCCTCAATCACAACTTGCTGGTCAAGGCAGAACCAAAGTCACCCAGGGACCTCCACAAAGTAGGCAGCACCAGCTCGGAGTCACCCTTCGATCTCACCACAAAGCCAAAAGAGATTAAGCCAATCTTGCCGCCACCTAAGGTCCTGCCAGCCCCATCCTCGGGGGAGGAGCAGCCCCTGGATCTGAGCATCGGCAACCGCATCCGAGCCAGCCAGAACGGAGGAAGAGAGCCACGGAAAAACCACGTGTATGGGGAAAGGAAGCTGATGGCGAGTGAAGTCTTGCCCAAGATTTCCCAGTCTCAGCTGCCTCAGCAGCCATCCCTGCATTATGCTAAGCCATCACCCTTTTTCATGGACCCCATATACAGGTATTAACATACCCTGCCTTAAGTGTTTTGTCTAACGAGCTCATTTTCTAGCTGATGGGGTAACTTGTGCCGGATCGGGGCGTAGGTTGCTTAGAAACTCTGTTGCAGTTGCTTATACTTCTCTTGGTGAATTGTTCTGAATGGAAAGGGCTGACTAATTGAGGGGTGGTGATCAATACATATAAAGCACATCTTTATTTTGATAAAGAAGCAACTTGACCTATTTCAAGACTCTTCCCACGAGCCAACACTGAGATGGCACTTCTGCTGGGGAAATTCCAGAGGTTTGATTCGATAAGAATGCAGAGTTCAGATGCCTCCGATCCCCAGCTCTCATGGCTTGGGAATGAGTCAGGAGCCCTGGGAGCCTGGAAATGCAGCTCTCCCACTGCCTGACTTGATGGCTTTTCAGGAGCCACTTCACCTTTTTTCCTCCCCAACCCCCCTTTTTAGGTTCTGATTCCTTTTCTGTTTATAGGAATCACTGTGGTGGACCCAACCTTTGAAAAACTGAGGTGTGGAGTAACGAGCTCTGTGTAAATACGTGGTAGTGTGTTGCTATTAGAATCTCCCTCAGATACCTTTCATGCAGAGTTGTCTATCTTATAAGTTGTTTTCCCTAGAAGACAGTAGGGTTTTCCAGTCTCCCTTGATGGTTTTGAGGAAGGTCTGGTTTGCTCTCTTGTGCGTGGAACAATCTGAGGATGGACAGCTGCAAGAAGCAGACTGGCTGAAGTTGTCCAAATACCAGTTAAACCTCCAGAGGGAATGAGTGCAGAAGGTGTAAAAGGAAGAGTTGAGTCTTTTGTTGGTATGGAGCTTGTCTAAAGGAAAATGATTGTAAGTTTTATGGCAAAGATACTGGTTGGTTTGTGAATAACCCACCAGATAATTATCCATCTGGGCACTGGCACTACCTTTGGTATCTTCCTGCGACAGAGGAGATGTGGTTGTCACCTAGCAAATGCTATCTGTTCTCAGCAAATTCCAGTGGAAAGAGCTATCCCAAACCAGTTTAATTTGGACATTAACAAGGCAATTAATTCTCCTTTAGGACAGAATGCTTGATAACACCCACTGCAGAACACGGGCTCCTGGATTCGGTGCCTCAGTGACCAGTCAGTCCTGGCAGTGGGTGGTTTGTCCTTGTGTCCTCAAGCTCAGCGTCCCTGGGGTGCTGTGGGAATGCACAGTGAGTCTGGCTGTAACCCATCCCGCTGGAAAAATGAATGGCTGTGCTGTGGGAGCTGCTGGACAGGCTCATGGTCACCACAGGGGTGGTTCAAAGGGCTGCGAACAACGAGGGGTGGTGTGGCTTCGGCTGGGCCAGGAGCAGAGCACCTATGTCACTGCCAGGCTGCTATTGTAGGGCTGATAACTGTGGGAAAAAATGATGTCAACGTCTGGCCAGGCCAAGGAACTGTCAGCTGAGATGAGGATTAGTGAGCCCTCATTGCCTGCTATTAAAGGGCTCTGGGGTTGATGCCTTGTTGCTCACTCACCCCCGTCACCATCTACGATGGAAACGGCTGCATCACAACCCGACTCCCTGTGCTCATCAGCTCCTGGAAGAATCAGTCCTTGGTGTAAATAGTCTAGGGGTTATTTTTTGTTGAAAGTGCTACTGGAAGCAAAATAAAAGGAATAAATAAGGATAAACCTAAGGGTCCTTCCACCTCTAGGCATTCTCAGTAGGAAAGTTAAAATAACAAGGCTTGAAGAAGCCATTGCCAATTAAAATAGCAGCCTTGGGGGAAAAACTGTAAAGGTCCAGAAGACAGATGGAAGTGAAGGATGGGGGCATCGTTTGATGCATTCCATGGGGTGCGTGTAGTTATGGTAATACATTAAAATAGAAAAGTTGGGCGCTGGAGACTTCTGATGGGATGAGCTAAACCAGCAGAGCTTCCAAGTCTCCGCTTAAAACACAGGGAAATATTTGGTCTCTAAACTTCTCTTTATCAGGCTCTCTCACGTCGTTTGGCTCCTTCGTTTTTCTCCCAAAGGCCACTTAAATCCTTGACATTTTCTGCCTGTGATATAATTTAATGCAACCAGACAGCCTGAAATCAGAGCAGTTTTTAGCTTGGCCTCGTTAAGGTACCGTTCTGAGGCAACTGGGCTGAAAAGATCTGCTTAATCCTCTCTGCTCGCCGCGGAATCCAGCTCTGACGAGGGATCGTCCAGCGTTTGTTGTGTTGTGCTCATTACCCAGCACCAGGATGTGGGAAAACTGCGTGAAACACTCCAGGTTTTACGTTTCTGGGGCTGGTGGAGCTGGCCCAAAGGCTCCTGACAAGGGTTCGGGTGTTGCCCTGAGCATCACCTCCGAGTTTGGTGCGTCAGCAGAGCAAAACCGTGCTGCGTGGGGTGATTTACTGTTCTGCCTTTTTAATGTCTTGTTTTGCAGAAATTATGACCATTTCAAATCCTTCCCATTCCTTCCCGTTCTCTCTTCCTTTCTCCCTTCCCTTCCCTTTTCCAGCTAGAGCTCTGCATGACTCTCATTTCAAACTGTTCCATAATTTGATCCACAAACCAATCAGCTGAAACACAGCAACAAAGATTTGCTCTCATTTAGGCCAGACTTATGTAGTTAAGATGACTCTTACTATTGAATTTCTGCTGATTTAGCTAAGCTGGACTCTAGTCCAGTGGTTTAAAGATGCAGCTGTGTTCATTCGAGTCCCTCTCCTGAAACGTTTTTCACCCCCAAGAGGACATTTCAGTCTCTCCATGTGGTGATTCCACACAAATCGAATAGTCTGTGAAAGCAAAGCCAACTTTTTCAGAAACAGGAGCCTGTCTTTAGGATTGATCCTATGTAGCAGCGTGCCGGAGCGGGGAATGCTTGAACAGACCAAAGTGATGTCGGAACGACGTGGATTCCTCAGTCCCTTCAGAAATCTCCCACCAGTTCCCAACTTTTTATTTCAGTTGCTGCTTGCCAAGGAAACTCGGTGCAAATTCTGTCCCAGCTGCAAGGGAGGAAATAAATATGAAACACCTAATGATTTCAGCACGCTGGGGGTTGCGAGGTCTGGCCCCGCATTAACTCTTCAGATAAAGACAAACTCTCAAAGACAAACTTTTTCCATGCTGTGGCTGCCTGCTGTGGACTCCAGGGCTTCTCCCACTTAACCGTGGTTTTTGCTCTAGATGCAGTGGGTTTTTTTCATGGCATTTCACAACAGCAGAGGCTCAGAAATCTCTATAGCAGAGATGTTAGTTCTCACATAAAGAGCAAAATGTTTCCCTAGTCCTCATCCTGATGCCCAAAGGAAGGGGATCTATTTTTGTGCTGTCTCCGCTGCCTTTTAGAGGGGAACTTGTGGATCATAATTTGCGGCAGCAGGGGAAGAAAGAGGTTTGTGTCAATAAAGGAATAACCTCATAGATAAAATTAAACCACCTCTGCAAATGATGTGGCTGTTTCTCTGCTGCCATGCCCTGTGGGGTATGTAACCCTCTGTGTTGTTGTCCAGCAGGGTGGAGAAGCGGAAGGTGACAGACCCTGTGGGTGCCCTAAAGGAGAAGTACCTGCGACCCTCCCCACTGCTTTTTCACCCCCAGGTAAACACAGAGATGTTCCAGTGGAGGGTTGGACAGTTGAATGCTGTGAAGGTTGAGGTGGAGCTGGGCAAACGGGTCACTTGGGTGAAACATTCTCATCTAAGGTGCTGTCTGGAACCTCCACTGTTTTCCACTGGTTCCTTTCAGATAACTTTAATCCCACACCTGGTTGGAGGAGGATGGTTGGCTATGCCTGTCTGTGTGCTTTGTACTGACAGAAATGCAGGGATGAGGTGTGGACCCTTCACGTGGTCTGTGCAGTAGCACTTTATGCTTGATGTGCCCTTACATCACCAACAGTGGAGAACTGGGGTTTTGGAGAACTGCTGTTCCCTTCATCCCACGCAGCTGCTCCAGTCTCCGTTCTCTTGACAACTCACATAGATTTGCTCCCTCTGCATCTTCAGCAGGTCTGAGTCACTCCAGAGCTGCTGGACAACTTTCCCATTCACAGCACACTGGCAACTCCAGTCCACCCTAGAGTCCACCAAGTCCAGATAAACTAAGACCATTCATAAGAATCCACCCCACTTTACAAACCCCTTATCTTACAAGCCCCACAAGAAGTGGTGCTGCTTCCTGCTCTTAGGATTCCTCACCTCACAGTGACAACACAGCCCAGCATCCCCTGCAGGGTGATGGCCACCAGCTATCCCTCGTCCCTCCTGCTATGAGCACATGCTGGGAGCTGGGCTCGTGGACATGGCTGTTCCCTCCTTTATATTCACATGCATTGTTCTCCTCTGATAATGTTTCCCACCTTAGATAAATAACTGGCAGGTTTGTGAAAGCTGGATCCTGGTTGCTTTCACAGCTAAACTTAGTTCCCTCATTGTTTTGCATCAGCCTCAGAGTTTGGTTAATAACTTCCCCTGATTTTTCCTTGGTAGAGGCTGGATAATGGTGACAGGCTGGCCAGGAACATCCTGTGTTTGTGTGAGTTAGAATAGTGGGGGATATCTGCCTGTAAAGAATCTGATAGCAGGGAGGAGCTAGTGTGGCAAAGCAACCCAACGAGACGATGAGAAACATCCAGACCCTGAGCAGGAGCGAACATTGGGTGGAAGGTTGTTAACATTGTTCCCGAAATCCTGACCACGTCCTCTTCCCGTGGCGATGAAAAGATGTGGAAGGTCTGGTTATCTCTGACAGCTTATCACATCCAATAGCCTGAAATTTACAATCACTCGAGCCTGAAACTTCCTGAGGACTGGCTTGCAGTGGAGTGGGTTGCTGTGTAAAAGATCGCTTGATCTGCAGAGCTGCTGTTCCCATGCCATGGGATCCATCAGGAATTTCACATACAGGTTGTTTGCTCAAGAATATGAGAGATTTTCCCTATTTGATGATATCCTGATTTTTTTCCCTAGGGAATCATATTTTCAGGGGCTCCTGCTTCTCACTTCTTCATTCACAGAATCACAGAATGATTGAGGCTGGAAAAGCCCTCTGGGCTCACCCAGCTCAGCCCATAATCTAACATCACCACATCAGCCAGACCAGGGCACTAAGAGCTACAGCCAGTCTGTCCTTAAACACCTCCAGGAATGAGGACTCCACCACTGCCCTGGGCAGTCCCTTCCAGTGTCTGATCCCCCTTTCCCTGAGGAAGGGCTTCCTAACATCCAGTGTAACCCTCATCCTGGCACTGGTTGCCTGGGAGAAGAGCCCGACCCCAACCTGACTACGACCTCCCTTCAAGGAGTTGGAGAGACGGACAAGGTCCCCCCTGAGTCTCCTCTTCTCCAAGCTGAAAACACCCAACTCCCTCATCCTCTCCCCATTAGACTTCCCCTCCAGTCCCTTCCCCAGCCTCGTTGCTCTTCTGGAACCACTCTAGCCCCTCCGTCTCTTTTTTTGAAGTGAGTGGCTCAGAATTGCCCCCAGTACTTGAGGTGAGACCTCCTCAGTGGCCAGTACAGGTGGAGAATTATTTCCCTAGTCCTGCTGGCCACACTGTTCCTGATACAAGCCAGCATGCCATTAGGACCAGTTAAGTAGGACCAATTCATTCATTAGGAGCCTTCTTCATGTGCCAGGTCACACCTTGCCTGTTCTTCACTCTGAACCCCCAGTCTGGTCTCAACCTTCTCTTCCCCAGCTCTGGAAGAGCTGTGACTAAGCCACAAGAGGTGACAGAGACTGAACGTTCAGGAGATGCTTTTTCTCTCCAAACAAATTCCAGGCACCTTTTTATTGTGTAGCAGTAGTTCTGCTGCTGCAATGGGGGAGTCATTCTGCCATTTGTCTATGGAAACCAAACTCTGGGCAACATAAGTAAATGCTGTAAGTTTTTGATAACTTAATGGAAAACCTTTTCTCACCTGTTAAGTGCCTTTTCTTCTCCCCCTTCTTTTTTTAAATTTTGTTTTATTATAACCAGGCAGTCGTTCCCTAAACAGCAAAGTGCCTTTAGGACCAGCGAGGACGTGGCTGGCTGTTTAGAATTTTAAAATAAGCCTCTGGCTATCAAGCCAGCAAACATCTCTGACTAAGTGCCTGAAGAACAGGGCACAACAAAAGCTATCTCCAGGTACTCCAGCGAAGGGCTGAGTGGCACAGCTCTGAAAGATCCCGATAGCATTTTACCGTGATGGTTTTGTTACATGACTGGCAGCTGGGGCAGAGCTTTTGCCGTTAAATGATCGAGTAACCTTTTCAAGTGGCTGGTGCTAAGTATTACTTACTATTTATCATGGGCTGGGAGCCTCCAACTAAGGGGCTGTGGATCTATTATGGGGAAATGGGTTTTACTACTCCTCTTTTTTACAGCTTATGAATGGCTGTCAGCCTTCCACAATATAGTCTTTGGTGATTAAAGTGACTTTTTTTTCTTATTATTATTTTAGAGTCCTACATTTTTAAACAATATCTTGGCTCCCCTTCCTCCCCCTGGAGCCCAGTTTAATAAAGTGTAAACGTGCAAAAGGTCAGCCCTTCCTGTACAATAGAGCATCGAAGTTTGATCTATGGCTTCCTACTGCCTTCCGCTCACTCGCTGTCCCCTTGCTCTCAGGCTGACGCTCCAGTCAGGCTCCCACTCCCCCACCAAGTGCTCCCTTCTTCCCCGGTGATGTCATCCACGGCCAGGAGGCAGCTTTATTGCTGCCTTGTTTGTTTTATCCCTGTTTGGTGCTTGCGATCTTGAAAGTGCTCTCAAGAGTGCATGAAATCCAACGTTGGGGATGTCAGTGGAGTCCTCCCAGTTACAATTCTTTCTCCCATTTGGGTTTTCTGGTTTGCTCTAATGAAAGTAAAAGTGTTTTCCCTGAGGTAGGATTTTTATCCATATCCTTTTTTTGTTGCACACAGGCCAACTTTTTTCTTTATGTTGCTCCTAGAGCTCCATTCTACCTCTTTTTCCCTCTTTCTGGTGGGGTATTTAATCCAGTGGTTGTGTGAGAAGGTGGTCGCTGCCGACTTGCAGCAACCAAAGCTGACAAAACTACCCAGAAACCTTCTGTTGGGGTCACATCTCTAGGCTTTGAGTTCCTGTCTCTTCCATCCAAACAGGCTGTCACTGTGCTTTGAGTCGGAGTCCTCCAAACCATAGGGAACCGTAACTCATCCCACAGCAGCTCACCCTGAGGATTTTGGCTGGAATTCCCTTCCACTCCAGGAAACTCAGCCATCTCCCACCCATTGTTCCATCACCTCCACTGGCTTCTGAACCTTTCCTAGATATAATTAATATGTTGGCCTCTTCACTAGGCAAACTCTCTGTGAACCAGCTCCATCCTGAGCACAATTCCTCCTTCATCAACCTCCAGCCTCAGCCTCTCCTCTGTCACACATTCCTCATGCTCCCTCAGCTCCATTTTGCCCAGGATTCTTCTGCCTCCTGCCCAAGAGGTCTCTGTCCTCTCTAACCTGTGTTTACCTGCCTGCCCACAGCTCACCAGTGCTGCTCCTCTGAGCCAGGGCAAGTGTAATGGATGCTGCAGGAGAAATCAGACCCCCTTGCTTTGGAAAGCCTTGGAAGGCTGTTTTGAGTTTGAGAGGAGGGTTTGGGCAACGGAGCTCTACATCCAGCAGTTGAGCACAGCATTTGATTTCAGTATCACCCCTGGAAAAAGGGGAAGTCGTGGCTTTCTTTTAGAGACAATTTATAATCTGCCTTCTGAAAGGAACACAAGCACATTGCAGAAGGTGACTTTGGAGGTCTTTACCATCTGGCTTCACGGCTTTGCTGTCGTCTTCATGTACTTCTGATTTCTTGGAGACTGATACTCCATTTCTCTCTGGCTGGATTCAGTGTCTGTACTTCAGGCTGTGCCACCTGCTTCTGAAAGTGAGAGCAAACATCAGCACCAGGTTTTGACCAACCTACTAGTGCTAAAAGACATGTTTTATGCATCAAGAATTGTCCTTCCCATGTGTTTTTATGACACCTCTTGCCTTCTGCTTGTAGATGTCAGCCATAGAAACCATGACAGAGAAACTGGAGAGTTTTGCGGCCATGAAAGCAGACACTGGCACTTCCCTGCAGCCCCTCCCACACCACCCGTTCAACTTCCGATCACCACCACCCACGTTATCGGATCCCATCCTCCGCAAGGGCAAGGAGCGTTACACCTGCAGGTAAGGGCACACCAGTACCCTCAGCCTGTGGCACCGAAAAGTGCCATGAGCACCACTAGCAGAGCAGCTTCACAGGGAACTCCTCACCATCTTAACAGGGGTGGGAGGGAAAAGCAAGCAGCAGCAGAATTAGAACAGAGCATGCTGATGACTAATTCCCTCTGAAATAGCTTGTTTTGTCTGCTAGAAAAATCAGCATCTTCTATTTTCTTTGTGATTTTTAATAACCTCAGAGCAGATCTGGAGATTCTCAAGCAAACAGGCTTCTCCAAGCCAAGTCTCTCGTGTGTGGCAGCAAATGCCACAGTCTGCAATGCCAGGGCGGTCTCAGCTACGCAGAATAATGGAATTTAAAACCTGGTGTGCAGTAAAGAATGTTTTCAAACACAGTTGTATCCACTGCAGGCATTGCAGCTCTGAACACTCGTATTGCAGCTCAAATTTGAGCTGTCTCAACTCTCCATTGAGTGCTTAGAAGCGGGAGGTTTCTACCTACTTGCGTTTAGATCCACACAGGGGAAAAGCTGGATTTTCCTTGCTGCTGAACACTCACAGAAACCATTGTAGGACATCTAAAGATGTTAAATGGCTCTGGAATTAAAGTCTCCTTAAACGTTCCTTTTACACCAGTACCCAACAGGTTTCATAGACACAAGATCATAGGTTAGGAGATCGAGATAGGTTCTTCTCCTCCTCTACTCTGCACCAGTAAGACCACATCTGGAATATTGTGTCCAGTTCTGGGCCCCTCAGTTCCAGAAGGACACAGAGCTGCTGGAGAGAGTCCAGTGCAGAGCTGCGAAGGGAGTGGAGCGTCTCCCTGTTCCTCAACAGGAAGGCTGAGGGAGCTGGGTCTCTTGAGCTGGGAAAAAAGGAGACTGAGGGGTGATCCCATGAATGTTGATAAATATATGAAGGGTGGGTGTCAGGAGGATGGAGCCAGGCTCTGCTCAGGGGCACCCAGTGATAGGACAAGGGGCAAAGGGGGTGTGAGTTGGAACAGAGGAGGTTCCACATCAATCTGAGAAGGACCTTCTTGGCAGTGAGGGTGACAAAGCACTGGAAAGGGTTACCCAGGGCAGTTGTGGAGTCTCCTTCTCTGGAGACTTTTAAGACCCACCTGACCATGTTCATGTGTGACTGGATCTAGGGGATCTTGCTGTGGGAGGGGGATTGGACTGGATGGTTCTCTGAGGTCACTTCCAATCCCTGATGTTCTCTAATAGAAGGAGAGAATAGTAGCAGTTGCAAGGGACCTCTGGAGATGATGTAGTTCAACCTCCCTCCTTGAGAAGATCCCACAGGAGCACATCCAGGTGGGTTTGGCTCCAAAGCAGGAGACTCCACAGAATGTAATTCTTCATCCTTTATGTTTTATTTCCCAATAAATATTTTTATCTCTCTTCCTTTTGAGTTTACTGTGAATCTGGTTTACTGCAGAACGTGATCCTTTCTCTTATTTCATCTCCCGTTGCTGCATATTCTTCTTCTCAGCAGCAGCATGTCCCGATAACAGTAACACAGTCCTGCAGTGTTCATCCAGAGGAAAATCCTATTAATTCCAAGAAGGAAATAAAGAATCAAGTAGATTCTGTATGATAAGCAACTAAATAGGGCTGTAAAGGAGATCTGTACATTTCTCAGTATGGACAGGCAGTGACTGGACACCCCTTACATGACTGCAGGAGCCAGTGGAGTTACTGAGGGATGGGTTTGAACAAGCCAGGGGGGGGTCTGTCACACAACTCAGCAGAGGAACCATAGGAGTTGAGGGGTCATGGTTTGAAGCTGGAAAAGGGCAGATCGAGATGGGACAGGAGGAAGTAGTTGTGGAATCTGAGGGTGGGTGATCCCTGGAACAGGCTGCCCAGAGAGGGGATGGAGGTCCCAACCCTGGAGCCATTCAGCTCTGGTCTGGTGAGTGCTGACCCTGCTTGTTGTAGGGGGATTGGACTAGATGCCCTTTGGAGGTCCCTTCTGACCAAACTCAATTCATGATTCTGTGATCTCTAGATCTTCAGTTTGTTCACAGGGTTTTTAGAAAAACAGATGAGAGGAACTCAGCAGAAGGGTCTCACAGTGAGATGGATGGAAGCTGGGGGTGATGGGGAGTTTGTAAGTGATGTGCACTGACGGCTCCTTTGCCTTTCACCTTCTAGGTACTGTGGTAAGATCTTCCCCCGCTCAGCAAACCTGACCCGGCATCTGCGGACACACACTGGAGAGCAACCCTACAGGTGAGCCTGGCCCCCACACACAGCCCCTTCCCCAACACACTCCCCATTCACCACTCTGGTATTTGTTTGACTCCCTTCTGCAGAAAGCGGTGCCAGGGTACCCCTGCAGGCCTGGGGCATCACATCTAACAATTTGTGGGGTTGGACATTCTGTGTGCCAGCCAAAAATAATCCGTCTTGGCAGCTTGCAGAGAGACACTTAAATTATATTTAGCTGGGTGCTGGCAAATGAGTGGCCTGATTTGCAGTGTTGTTCAACACTCACGTTAACCATTCATCTCAAGGACAGCTGAAGGTGTTGAATGCCTCTGAAAGTCTGGTTTGAAGGGTTTGCCAGTCAGTTAACTGCTGCATCCCAGGTGGATTTATTTTTTTGTTTTTAATTTGATTTTCCTAATGTGAATCAGAGGTGCCTGGAGATCAGAAAAGTCCTATGGTGTATCTGCTCAAAAATCAAAGGTAGGAGTGGCCTAAGGGAATGGGTTCAAACTAAAAGAGGGGAGATTTGGATTAGATATTAAGAGGAAATTCCTCCCTGTGAGGCTGCTGAGGCCCTGCAACAGGTTGCCCAGGGAGGTTGTGGCTGCTCCATCCCTGGAAGTGTCCAAGGCCAGATTGAATGAGGCTCTGGGCAACCTGGTCTGGTGAGAGGCGTCTCTGCCCATGGCAGGGGGTTGGCGCTGGGGGAGCTCTGAACTCCCTTCCAACCTAAACCAGTCTGTGATTCTAAGAGTGATCAGAAGGAGGAATTCACACCCTGTTTCTTGTGTTCAGTTGGGTGTTTAAATATCGATAAACCCCACCAGAAAATTGCTGTCCTGCTGCATGTGTGTGTGCAGTGTGTGAAGGGATATTTCTCAGTGAAGACCAGTGGGAATGATTGTCCCTGGTCTTTTCTCTGAATATTTGCAAAAAACTCTGTCCAAAAACTATAGGTTCTTGTTTAGGGGGGTCCCTGTATGAACAAAACTGAGTGGAAGGTGAACTGATCTCACTGCAAATCCAGCCCTGTATTTGTCCATAGCCTGTTTTCCACGTCGCTGAACAATAGCAACAACCCAAACAGTTTCAGTTGTTGGGAGCCGATATTTCCCCGAGTTCACAACACAGCTCCTGTGATCGCTGTTCTGCAGAAAAACACGGGTTTATGAGCAGCAAAGGGCCCTGTGGTCAAATCCAGCAGTGTTTTATGCTCAGTTTAACTTAAGGAGCTGCTCTCACCCACACTGTAATCCTCGGTACCTACCGAGTAACTTTAGGTTTCCTTTTCCTAGACTCCTTTCTCTTTCCGTACTTTTTTCTGATTCCATCCTTGTTTTTCTTTTTCCATGTGTTTTTTCAATTTTTTCTTTTTCCCTACTTTTTATTTTTCCTAATTTTTTTCTTTCTACACATTTTTCTCTTTCCATACTTTCTTTCTTTTTCCATACATTTTTCCTTTCTCCATAATTTTTCTTTTTCCATATTTTTAATAATTCTTTCTTTTTCCACTTTTTATCTTTCCCTATTTTTTACACATTTTTCTCTTTCCATACCTTTTTCTTTTTCCATTATTTATTTTTCCACACTTTTAATTTTTCATACCTTTTTCATTTTCCACGCTTTTTTCCTTTCTCAATAATTTTTATTTCTTTTTCCATAGTTTCCCTACATTTTTCCTTTTTCCAACCTTTTTTCCCTTTTCCCTAACTTTTCCCTTTTCCCTTCTTTTTTTGCCTTTCCCTACTTTTCCTTTCCCTAACTTTTTTCCTTTTTTCCTGCTTTTTCCTTCCTTTTCCCTACTGTTTCCTTCCTTTTCCCTACACAACACTGAGCGTAGCCATGAGGTAAATCAAAACTCATAACAATAATGACTACAAAAAGCACACTTCCCCCTCTCCAAAGCAGACCTGTATTTTGGATCCATTCCCTGTTTCCATTTTTTTCCCGCTGGCATTACTTGATCGGCCATGAATGTGCAGTGAGCGCTCGCTGCACACCCCTGCCCGACCGAAACCATTATTCCAGGATTGTTTAGTCCACTTTTCTTCCAAAAAAGGAGACTTGCAACTTTCCAAAGGTTAGCAAAATACAGATTTATTTGATCTGGTCTTCCCCCAGAAGCAAATGGCCTGTGTGGTGGGATGGGGTGTTTTTTTCTGTTGCTAATAGAGGTTTGACTTCTGGACAATGTTGTGTTATAACTGCTGTCTGGAGAGTTGCTGCTGCCTTTACACAAGAGCTTAATTATCACTGATTTGCCTTCTGCTCTTGGAGAGCGGAGATTTCCAACTTTTCCAGCAGTAATTGTTCTCAAGGCTATTTTTTTTTTTTTATTAAGTACTTACTTTCCGCAGGTGGAAGGTGCTGGGTGACGTCTCAGTGGGTTACTGATATCTTCCTTTAAATCTTTTCTCCTTGGGCTGTGTCAGTTGTATTTTTCTCCAAATATGAATCAAAATGTTCTTGAAGCTCCCATAAAGGTCCAGGTGTCGATCAAGAAACAAGCAGGCAGGAAAATAAGGTGCTTTGGGGTTGATGTCATCTAGTGATAGGACGAGAGGCAACGGGTATAAGCTGGAACATGGGAGGTTCCACATCAATCTGAGAAGGAACAACTTCCCGGTGAGGGTGACAGAGCACTGGAAGGGGCTGCCCAGAGGGTTTGTGGAGTCTCCTTCTCTGGAGACGTTTAAAACCCACCTGAATATGTCCCTGTGCAACTTGGTCTAGGTGATCCTGCTGTGGCAGGGCGATTGGACTGGATGATCTTTCAAGGTCCCTTCCAGTCCCTAATGTTGTGATTCTGTGAATCCTGGCTGTCGTTGGTAAGTGATGTGGTTGTTTTTACCAAATCACTTCAACTTTCCCGGTGTCTAATTAGTGTAAAGTAGGAATTAGTAGCCCATGCTATTCATTAATAATATTATAATAATAATACCACAAATTAATTCTTTTTGCAAAGGAAAAGAATGATGGGTTTTAACTCTTTCCTTCAGGAAACCCCAGTCACAGTAACTAGGACTTTGCTGTTGTTCTGAGCTTTGCAAGCAAAATCCAGGAGAGGCAGTTTTTAATGCAGCTCAGGTGAACAGGAGGGTCTCCTGTAGCTGTGGGCTTGTTCTTGACTTTGTTTTCATCCTCTGGAATCACGTAAAGACCATGAAATCCTGACCTGGGAACAACCAAAAGCTGCTCGGTTCAGCAAGATTTGATTTTCTCCTTTCAAATGCTTGTTCCCTCCAGGATGCCATCTAATTGATTCTTGAGTTACACCCGATCCCGAAGCACTGCCTGGGATTCCTCCCATAAAGTTGTGCTTCCTGACGTCTGCTTTGAATTTGTTTTTCTTTAATTTCCTTTTAGGGCCCTGTGTCCTGTTATCTGCATTAAGCTCAGACTAACAACTAGACCTGACATCTAACCATGTCGTTTAAGATTGCACAGAGTTCCATAAAAATCTCTGTTTCCTTTTTATTTAAATGGAGCCTAAGTTCATCCCTGCTATCGACGCACTTGAGGCGAAGGAGCTACCCACAGGATGAGCAGCTGCCCTGTGTTTTACTCTTTGTTGCTGCCATTCTGCCTGTACAGCTCCCATTGATTAACAAATAGGTGTAAAATTTAGCCAGTGCTGTCACACTGTTGAAACTCTACAAAGCACCTTATCAAAAGCTCTCCAGCCACACTTGGAGCCACCAAACTGTAGTAGTTGTACTGTGAGTAGCTCAGTTGCTTGTTGTCTGTTACTGGGCTTCCCTCTCTGATTTTCCCCTTCCAATTGTATGATTCGAGGTATCCCAGTCCCTCCAGCTCTCAGGCGTCTCTGCTGTTCCCCAGAGCTCCCCATCTCGTTCTTTGCCATCATTCATTGGTATTTTTCTAGCCTGTGGGTGTGTTACTGCGAACTGATAAGGCAGAAACTTTAGGAGCATTTTGTCAGCGTGTTTACAAAGCAAATAGCTCTTCTTTAGAGTTTTATTCTTCTCCTGCCTCTCTGTTCAGCCTTTCCCTAAATTTAAGCTGGTTCCTCTGTCTGGGTCATTTACTTAGATTAAAACCAGCAGAGATCCAAGTACCGACCCCTCTGGGACCACAAATAACCCAGTACAGCTTCCTCATCCCTCTGCTTTCAGACGTGAGCTGCTGCTGCTGCTCCTTTCCAATGCCCCTCTGTTTTCTATTTTTTTAACAAGCTCTTTATCCTTTCTCCCTACCCTAACCTGCATCCACATAGCTCATGGTTAGAGCAAGGACCTGTCAAAGGGAACTTTTCAAAGACTTCCTGAACATCTAAATAAATTGACGTGCAGGAGGCCAGACCACTCCTGCCTGGCGCATGCCAGCGCTGCCTTTGAAGTCACTGGAGCTGCCCGGGTGAGTGATGTAGGTGAGACCCAGATGGGTACCTGGGGCAGCCTCAGCCGGGACATGACCAGCCTTGATGCCCCCAAACCCGAATAAAGGAAGATTTGGCTTAGAGGGGCATAAAAGCTGCTGAGAACAGGCAGGAATGAAAGTGTTTGGGGTACTTTTGCGATACCCATAGACCTAAGCTAGGCAGAGCTGCTTATGGAAGTGCTGTGGAATAATGGGGTTGTTGGGGTGTTGTGCCAGGGGAGGGTTAGCTTCTTATCAGGAGAAATCTCTGCCCTGACAGAGTGGTCAGGGTTTGGAACAGGCTGCCCAGGGAGGGGGGAGTTGCTGTCACCCTGGGGGACAGGGTTTAGTGGGCAGGGTGGGGTTGGGTTGGTGGTTGGTCTGGGTGATCTTGGAGGTCTCTCCCAACCATAATGATTCTAGGATTGGCTGGCTTGGACATCACTTTTTTCTGAAGTGCTGAGCAGCAGAAGCACCTGAAGCCTTGGCAGCTCATGCAAGCAGCTTCACTGGTTGCTAGCAGATAGGAGAAGAGGAGCTGGAAATCTGTGCATGTTTAACTGCCTGTGGACAAGCTGTGCTTGTTCTTGCTGATGTTCAAATAGCTCCTTGTTCTTTAGTCCTTCAATCTGTGGGTTTCCCCCCCCAAAAAAAAAGCCAAAACAACAAAGCAAGCTTTGAAAGGCTTTGCAAGGCTGAGAAAACTGTAGTTTAAAACAGAAAAGTTTCTTTCTTCCTGGCTTCATCATAAGAGAGGGTCATGATTGCAAATACCTTGATTCTTTGTGGTGATTTCACAGTAGGAAGTTCAGAGGTGGGTATGGAATCCATGAACATTCAACAAGAGAGTGTGTTTCATAAATGCATCTCTGCCATTTCCAAAAATAATGCCCATTTCTTTCTGGAGAGCCAAATCCAAGTGGCAGCTGTATCACATCTGGAAGCTGAGCACTGTGTTTCGCAGTGTACTTTTTACACTCACACCACCTCCTTCCCTCGTTTGAACCTGTTGTGTTTGTAGGAAACAATCCCTTGCCCTTAGCGTCGCACAAACCCAGTGTCATACACGAGTGACACCAGCACTGGAAAGCTCTGGGTGCCCTCTCCACCTCATGAGCTGTTGGGCACCAGGGCTTCTTCACCTTCACCCTTTCTCCAACAGAAGCTCAGCTCAGTGGGACAAACTGGTTAGAGGGGCGGAGAGCAGTTCCACTATGGTTCTGCTCTGGAGTTATGGGGTTTAACCAGGTTTTACGTTGTCCCAGGATTTACTGGGGAAAGGATTCTGCTTCTCATGGGGTTTGGAAGTAGACCTCTAAGGAAAGCAGCTTTGTTGAGGTACAAATGACGCATTTCAAGGGGGACTCTAATGAGGGATTGAGGCGGACTCGAAGAGGAATGAGGCTTTCTGGAGCTTTAGTAGCAAACCTCTCCATGATGGCTCGAAGCTGCCCTCTTCAGTCCATCAGTCGGAAGAGGAGGAAAGGGCTTTGCTCCTTGGTTTAACTGAACCTTATTTTTATTTGGAGGGAACCTGAACCCATACTGGGGGTGACGACTTTGAACAAATTTCCAACACAGGGTCCTGCAGAGGTTTGCTTCAGAGGGAACATTTCTTCACTCAGCAGTTTCCCTGAACATTCTGGCTTGGTTCCTCACATTCCACATTTTTTCATCATAAACCAGATACTCACTTCTGAGGAGTAAATCTCATCCTGTTTGGAAGTGACGGTGTGTTTCTTGGGAGCCAGTGTGCTGTGAGAATAACCACAATTACCTTTAAAGGCTGGAGGTACCGCCAACGTCCTGAGGACCACAAGGAGCTGCACAAATAAATCTGGACTTTTCTGCATGTGCAGATAGCTGTGTCGTGTAGAGATGTGCTGGCTAATAGCTATTTTATACACTTAACCCCCCTTCTGTCTTCCCCTTCTGTCGTTTACCTCCCTCCACAGCCATATTTCACCTACTTCCCTGACCAACTGAGAAGGGGGGAAGAAATAAATCCTCCTCTCTTTTTTCTTTTTTCCATTCCTGTGTGGAAAAGTGATTATTTTGTTTAAGATTCTTATTTGTTTGGATGACTCCCTTCTTAATTAATCCTCTCTTTGTGCTCCTTGAGTAACAATAATATCAGATTTGTCTGGAGTGATTAATGCCTCGTGCTTCCCAGGTCCTCAGCTCAGTAGAGATTTATAGACGGAGATTTTTCTGCTCCTCTGATAGTCAGATTTTTCTTTAGGGTTTTTTTTTCCTTCTCCCCTCACGTTGCTGTCTTTGCTTCTATTTTTCAGGTGTAAATACTGTGACAGGTCATTCAGCATTTCCTCCAACCTGCAGCGGCACGTTCGGAACATCCATAACAAGGAGAAGCCATTCAAATGTCACCTGTGCAACCGGTGCTTTGGGCAACAGACCAACTTGGACAGACATCTGAAAAAACACGAACACGAGAATGTTCCCGGTAGGAAAGGGCATCTCGCTCTGTTGGGGTAGTGGAAGGACAAGACACTTTGGGCTTGGGCTCTCTGGTCATCCTTGGCCACGATGCTCATGTAGACAAGGGGTTCTAAAGCCAAGGTGTGTGTGAAGTGCAGGGAGATAAATGGACTTTGCCTTAAGATAGAAAGTGAAGGAAGAAATTCCTGTGCTGAAGCCAACTAAGTGATTTCCCAGCCTAAGTCCTGGAAATGTTAGAGGCAAACAACAATGGATAGTGGTTCTTACATTGTATGAACAGTCTGTAAATGCCAAATGTCACCTGTATGTCTCTCTGCAGAGGATATGGGATATACAGATTATATAAATGGAAAAAGTTAGGAGGAAATATAAGGAGGAAATTGGCCCCTATGGGGGTGCTGAGGTCCTGGAACAGGTTGCCCAGAGAGGTTGTGGCTGCTCCATCCCTGGAAGTGTTCAAGGCCAGACTGGATGGGGCTCTGGGCACCCTGGTCTGGTGTGAGGTGTCGATGCCCATGTCAAAGGGTTGGGACTGGGTGATCTTTAAGGTCCCTTCCAACAACAGACCTGTCTGTCATTCGATGGTATGAAAATATGAGCTGCCTTTCAGAAAACTCCATCAAAGTTCTCATTAATCTGTAGAGGATGGTTGTGTAAGGTTCCTTTTTTAGTTTTCCACTTAATAACAGCTCTGACAGTATCTGCAACATCTGATTGTGTCTCCTGTTGTCTCGTTCCTCTACCCCAGTGAGTCAGCACTCTGGAGTCATTACGAACCACCTTGGGACCAGTGCCTCTTCCCCAAACTCGGAATCAGACAACCATGCACTTTTAGATGAAAAAGAGGATTCGTATTTCTCTGAAATCCGAAATTTTATCGCAAATAGTGAGATGAATCAAGCGTCGACTTTAGCAGATAAAAGGTAGACAAGCAAATAATATTGTCTGCTGTCATGTAATGCTTAACAGGGTTGGAAGAGCAGTCAGCCTCTGTACCAACCCATAGCGCTCTTATTCTCTTCACTGGATGTAAAACTGATGGTTTTGTGGAGTCCACCGGGTCCATATGGGCATCAATAGCAAAAGTAATCTGAGAGAGAATTTAGGTTGGTAGTTAGATGATGCTGTGAGGAAGCTTCATCCTCTAATGAGGAGAGGCTGAGGGAGGTGAGATTGTTGAGGCTGAAGAAGTGGAGGCTGAGAGGAGACCCTATTGTCCTTCATAGCTCCCTGAAAGGAAGCTGTAGGGAGATTGGTGTTGGCCTCTTCTCCGAAATAACTGCTGGCAGGACCCAAGGAAATGGCACAAGTTGCCCCAGGGGAGGTTCAGAATGGAAATTAGGAAACACTTCTGTAGTGAAAGAGCAGTTAAGCCTTTGAACAGGCTGCCCAGAGGAGTGGTGGAGTCCCCATCCCTGGAGGTGTCCAAAAGGCAGTGGATGTGTCACTGTGGGACATGATCTGGTGGTCATGGAGGTGTTGGGTTGAAGGTTGGACTTGATGATCTTAGAGTTCCTTTCCAACCTTAATGATTCTGCGATTCTGTTATAAAAGAGTAGCACAGAGAAGGAGGAAAGCTGCCAGTCCCACAGATGTTACATTTTAAGAGATGAAAAAACCCATCATTTAAATCCAGACTCCAGTTTGGGAAGCATATGGGTCGGTGTGTACTTGACATGCTTATGGCCCTAAAGAGCCTTCAGGCTGAATATTAACTGCCAGAAACGTGTTTATTTGCCTTTTCCTTGCCATTTAAATAACACGTGTAGGTACCTAACTCTGTCTGTCTATTCATACCGATGTATAAAGTTATCAAAGCCCTGCATGACAGTGCATAGCCATGACTCATGTGTTTGGCACCTTCTCTTTTTCTTTCTTTTCCTTCTCCTTTCCTCCCTTGACCAAATGTTTCAGGCCAGAAATCCAGGATATTGATGGCAATTCCCAGTGTCGTGGATTAACAAATGAGAAACCAGAAGATGTGGATGATGAAGATGAAGAACTGGAAGAGGAAGATGACGACAGCCTGACAGGGAAATCACAGGATGAAACAGTATCACCCACCGCAGAACCCCGAGGAGCATTTGAGGACGAGGAAGATGAGGAGCCCACATCTCTCACCATGAGCTTTGACCACACCCGAAGGTGAGGTGGGCCATTCCCTTTGAGAAGTCAGCTGGGGCTCAGGCTCTCAGCCCCATGTCGGTGGTAGATTGTGAGTGCTCTTGTTTTATTTCTCGAGCCATGCATCATTCCTCCCGTTTGGTTTAAGCATTCACCTGAGAGATTCCATTGTCACCATGGTGGGGGTCACCAAACAAGTGGACTGCATGGAGAATCTGTGATCAGGCGTATACCCAAGGCTCATGAAGTATCTCCCAGGAAAAAATTAGCCCAACACAGCATTTCTGTGGCCCCACAGTTCAGCAGATGACAGCTTTCTCTCTCAAAAACACTGGTCAGGACAAAGGAAGAGACACCTGCCATCTGCTTTGTGCTGCTCTGACCATTCTAGTTGTAGCAAAACGTTCTGGACCTCAAGTTCTCAGAGCTCTGGCAATAAGCAAAGCTTTTTTTTTGTACCTTGAGGTCTAAACACCTTTAAAATTGCACACAGTACAGACTCAGCTTTCCTTTTGCCTCGGTTTTCCAACTGATTTTGGTTGACATGTGTCCCGTGATGCAAAGGAGTATCTTAGTTGATCACAGTGCTTCACTGCAACTCAAATTAAACCAGCATCCTTCAGGCAGCTTTCCAGTGCCAGCCAGGTCACGGAGTGGGCAGCAACTGGACCTCTCCCCACGGCAGCAGATGGTACCCGCGCTGAATCACAAAGATCTGTAGCACTAACACTCGTTTGTGCCTAGCCATGCTCTCCACTTCCTCTCCGCTCCCTGCGTTTGCTGTCGTTTCTGTGTCTGTCTGTCTGTCCGTCCGTCCACGCATGTGGCTTGTGAGATCCCTGTGGTTTGTGCATGCAGGCACTGGGCTAGCGCCACGCTCCTCGGCTGGATGTGATTGGTGAGATGAGCTAACAACAGGTCACCCCTTCCCCTGGTCATTGGTACAGGTGTATTGAGGAGGACGAAGCCGGCTTGTTAGATTTGGAGCAGATGCCGAATTTTGGGAAGGGGCTGGATCTTCGCAAAGCAGCCGAGGAAGCGTTTGAAGTTAAGGATGTGTTTAATGCCACCTTAGACTCTGAGGCAATAAAACAGACTCTGTACAGGCAGGCTAAAAACCAGGTGGGTATATGACAGCACGTTGCGCGTACGGCAGGATTAGCGAGAGGCTGGCAACCTGGACCTCAGGTTTATTTGCCCCTTCCAGCGAGCACGGACTCTACTATGTGAATGACATGTGAACTAGGTCTGTTCTGCCACACAACAGGCATCAGTTGTAGGTCCCCAGGGCAGTTTGTCTTGCAGCCTGTGTTGGGAGAACGTGTGTATATGGGAAGATAGAGGCATCTGTCTGTTCTTATCTGTCTGTATCACTGTTTTTATAGCTATTATTTATGTATCTGTACTCTGGGATGTGTCTTCACTTGGTATGTCCTAAGAGACTGGAGGTTGGGTCTGCAGAACCAGTCATAACTTGTCCTTGGGGCTGATTAGTGGGCAGAGTGGGGTTGGGATGATAGATAGGCTTGATGATCGTGTAGGTCTCTTCCAACCTTAATGAATCTATTCTGTGATTCCATGATTACAACAGCTGTAACAGGCAATAATGTTTCCAGGAGAGCAAGTCTAGAGGAACTTCTCACTTATCTCCTCCATTTCTAGAGGCAAACCCTGAAATGGGAATTTGCTTTGTGAGCTGATGTTCTAACTGGTTTAGACCCACCCAGAAACCTCACAGTGACATCTCAGCACCTACTGGAGTTCAGAGGAAAATCTGGGAGGATGGGGCAGATCCACGTGCTTTCTGCTTTCTCATTCACCCCTAGTCTAGCTTTATGAAGTTCATGTCTTGATCCCCACAGTCTCACAGAAGAATCATAGAACCATGGAATGTGCTGGGTTGGAAGTGGCCTCCAAAGGTCATGCAGTCCAACCACCCTACAACAAGCAGGGCCAGCACTCCCCAGACCAGGTTGCCCAGAGCCCCAGCCAGCCTGACCTCCAATGGCTCCAGGGATGAGGTCTCTACTACCTTTCTGGGCAGCCTGTTCCAGGGACCACCCACCCTCAGATTCAACAACTTTTTCCTCCTGTCCAGCCTCAATCTGCCCTTTTCCAACCGTGACCCCTCGTCTTATCGTTCCCTGCCCTCGGGAACAACCTTCCCTATCCGCCTTATAGGCCCCTTTCAGGGACTGGAAGATCGCTGTGAAGTTCCATCACTGAACTGAAGAGTTCACACTCAGCCCTGATGGGATTGGGGTCCCTCTCTAACCTTCAAGAAACAGAATTTGTCATTAAATGTATTTTTAAATGTTCAGCAAAGCAGTAGCTGAATGCAGATGCCAAGCAGAACATGACTTTTTAAATTTAGCATCACCCAAAACTGGTGGAATTTTTGCCTTCCTTCCAGTGGCTGTGAGAACTGAAGCTGAGGAAGGTCACCTTGAAGATAGGACTCTGCTTTTTTCTGGATGCAGCTAATCTAAACATCAGTCTCTTGCCTGACTATTACCTGTGTCCTGTTACTAATTGCCCAACATTCTCTTTAGGACCCTAAATAACCGTTTAGGAACTAACTAAATAACTAACTACTGAGGAAACCTCTTGCTCTTCTAAAACTGGTGCTCTACCTTGTTAGGTTCAGCCTGTGCTTAGATGGAGCAGGGTGTACTTGTGGTGTCTGAATTAACTCTGTAGCCCATAAGATGCAGGACTGGTTACACTTAAATCACAGTAAGTCACACAAATACCTGGAGCCATTGCTCCTATGCACTTCTAGAAGTCCACTGAGCTCCCTAGCTGAACCGCCAGACATGACTGTGGTGGCTTCACAAGTAGATCTGACTCAGCCTCTGACAGTAGAGGCTAAAGCCAGGTGCTGGTTTATGCTGTCACCATGCAGTGGCAATAAGAAGGTCCTACTGTCCTGGTATCAAATGTCTTTATTGGTTGACCTGCAAAGGATTGTGTGGGACCTGCCACCAAGGCTCTTAGCCCTGGCCTAACAGTGCTGGCTAGCCTGTGGTTCCCTTAGGCTGAGGTGGTACCTCCGCTGCCTGTGCATTGACACGTGTCCTCTGCATTGCTCTTCTCTCCTCCAGGCTTATGCAATGATGCTGTCCCTGTCTGAGAACGCTCCCCTCCACACGTCCTCCCAGAACTCTCTGGGTGCTTGGTTGGACATGGCAGGAGCAGCTTCAGAGTCGGGGACCTTTAACCCCATCAACCACCTCTGAGAGGTCAACACGGCACTGGCCAGAGCCCAAGCAAGGAGGCGGTGGTGCTGCAGAGACCCAACACAAACCCTAAGCAAGCAGAAGGAAGATGAGAGGGCCTCAGGGAGTCGTCTGGACTTTTGGCTGAGAAGGAAACCTGTCACATCCGACCTGCATTTTTATCTACCCAGAGTTTTTGCTTTTAATTTATCCGAATGAACCTCTCCAGAACTGGATCACCCCGATGCAGCCCTGGGCTTTCACAGTCTGTGGGGACAGCCTGAGCAAGACACGAATTGCAGCACGCAATCAAATATTGGCAGACCAGTTACAGACCAGTATCACTGAGCCAGGAGAGCCTGCGTCCAAGTGGAGCCTTCGAACTGTTTGCTAGCATCTCCCTTCAGTTCAGCTGAATTGTGAAGGAACAAGGGAAGAGCCAGGAGGGCCCTATCCCTGGTGCAATTCCCACACCGCTGTGGAGTTAGACCAGGGAAGGGCAAATCCAACCCATTTCACTGACCTCCGTAAGAAACTGCTCCCACACAAGTGCTGCCCCATCCTTCGCCCCCTTCCTGGCACCATGCAAAGCTTCTCAAGCATGAGGCCGTGATGGTTTGCTGCGTTCCACCTGAGCCCGGAGCACTACTGGGGTTGGGGTCATCAATGTGTCCTGCAAATACATGGTTCATGGTCACCGGTGATGCCCTAAATGCCCTTCTCTGTGCCAACGCTGCCAGGCTGGTGCCCAGGAGCTCAAGCTGCTGCCTGAAGCTGAAGCAGCTGGAGGGTTTCAGCAGAAGCCATGCTCAGAAGTCTGCTGGGAGGGGATGGTGGAAAGTCCTTGGGCTCTCCTGGGCCAGATATGTGTGTGAGGTGGTGGTGTGAGTGCTGGATGAGAAGGGCGAGGCGGCCCCATCTTCTCATTTCTCTCCCAGGGGTTTCTTTCAGTGATGTCCTCTCAGTGTGGGTAATGCTGTGGCAGAAGCGCTGAGCCCTGCCCTTGTTTCCATGTGCTGGGTGGCTGCTTCTGCATCTCACACTGCCTAAAATTGGAGTGAAAAGATGTAAATCCCTTTGTTACAGCAACCTCAGAGGCTGAGGTTGAATCCTTTGCTCAAGCACTAAGAATTGAATTGTCTCTCTGACTCTAAAACTGCTCGCAGGTACTTGATGAGTGATTTTAAATCACCTCCAAGTCTCATCTTCTTCAGTGGTGCAAAGCAGCCTCTAGAATGTTGTTTATGCTCCTCTACATCACAGTTACAGCCTGCTGTTGGGGCAGTGATGGTGCAGGTGAAGCTGAATTGCAGTTAGGTTGGGAAAGCAGTTAGACCCTGCAGAGGGGAGCCCTGGCCCTGCAGGTCAAACTCAGAAGGTAAATCCTGAGAATTTCCAGTTCTTCTAAAAATTAGAAGGGTTGAAGAGTGGGCAAGGGCTACCACTGTCCCTCAGGACCCTGCTAGAAGCCACCTGGCTGTGCAAAGATCCAGAGCTGTGAAGCTGAGAGGAACTTTTTCCATTAATTCCAGCTTATTTTACTGCCAGTCAGCTTCTAGGAGGTGCTGCAGGAGTGGGTTAGTGACTGATGGAGCAGGCACAGCAGGCAGTGCTCAGTACCTCTGCCTCTAAATACCCGGCATGCCCAGGCTCTCTGCCTGCCTGGCGTGGAGAAGCCCAGACAGAGGCTCCTGCACCATCCCAGTGTGGAGATGCACAATGGGAAGGCTTCGTCCCAGCACGCTAAAACAAAGGAAACAGCTGCTCTGATACAGCAGAGGTGATGTTAGGGACCTGACCAGGCAGGTTTAAGGTAGCCAGGAGCCCCAGCCTGGCCAAAGCATCCAGGATCACTTTGGTTCAGAAGGAACAGGTCAGTTAAGCAGCATCTCCAACTTTCCCAAGAAAACTCACCCTTCTGTTTTGCTTTTCCACCTCACCCTGTGAAAGTGCCCCCAGGTCTGCCACCACCAGCAGCCAGAGTAACCCAAACTGCTTCGTGTATTTGCACAGAGCTCTGGGGTCAGGAGAACCCCAGAGCTGACATTGTCAGAAGAAACCAGGCTCTGAAGGAGCTGGGCTGGTGCTGTCCCCCATCCTGACACATCAGCCCCGTTCAGGCACTTGGCCTCTAAATTATTCCACTAGGGGCCAACTGAAAAAATAAAGGACTGGTTTCTTTTTCCTGATGGAATTAATTTTCATCTGTAGAGAACTTGTACATTTTTTAATCTATTTTTTTTTGGGGGGGGGGTGTTAATTCTTTTCTTATTTTATTTCTCCCTTAACAGTATTTTTTTTGTAATTCTTTTGGATTTTGGCATTAGATACCATTTTTTTTAAGAAATAATGTTAATATAAGACCATAGTGAAGGACCAAAATGGGGTCGTTATGGTTGGTTGGTGGATGATTGAGATCCAGGGAGGGGGAAGATGGTGCCCCGTGTGCCAAATGCCCCAGATCAACCCTGCTGGTTGCACTGCCCCTTCTCCAGACAATCACTCCTTCTCTTACTCTTCCCTTGAAGTGGCCATTGCACGAGGTGAAGGTTGCTTACTGTTCCCTCTCCTTCCCTGAGACAAGTGAGCCAGATTCCACAGAGCCACCAAAAGCCATGGGTGGCTCCGTGTGCCGTGTGTCCCACCACAGCCCCAAGGTGCAGCCTCAGACATGGATCCTGGCCCCAAGTGCAGGGATCGATTGATCCCACCCCACTGCAGAACCTGAGCCCTGAGGCTCTTGGTGTCTGCTGGGGGCAGACTGTCCATCTGAGCATCTTTCTGGCAGGGACCGCAGCTCTGTCTGCCCTGGTGGAACAAGATCTCTGGGCTCTGCTCTCTGCCCTGATGCTTTGGTCATGATGGAAGTGGCTGTTGAAGAGGTCACCACTGTGCTCCTCAGTGTGAGGAGGTGGCCAAGCAGCAACGAGGTGGCCTACAAAATGTTGGCCAAGTGCTGAGGAACACAGTGGTCACGGAGGGGAGTGGTGGACTGTAGGGTGTGTGTCGTCTTCCCTCCAGTATCTCAGCCCTCCCTCAGCCTGCAGCTCCTCCTACCATGGCCAGAGCTTGTGCAGCCACCATCTCCATTCCAGGGCTGTTCTGGACTCTCCTGACTCGGTGCTGTTCCAGGGCAGGTAGGAGCAACCCAGCCAAGGGATGAAGGATGTTAAAAACAGATTTTTTTTTAGAATCATGAAATGATTTTTCTTTCCTTTCAAATCTCCCAACTCAGTTTTCTTCCTGCTTTTCCATAGCCGGTGTCTCTGTTCATTGTAGGATCTCTCCCTGTAGGGTCTAGCACTGATTACAAGGTTTAATTTTCCTACATTTAAGATAAATAAGTAGAAAACCCCGAGGAATCCCCGTTTATCTCGTAGCTTCCATTCAAACTGAAGGACATGTGTGTCAAGAAGGGTCCCATTGGAGCTCAGTGCTGCTGGTGGGACACCTCAGGGCCTCTTGGCTTCCCCAAGACACAGAGCTCAGGCCCATCATCCCATGGTGCCAACATATCGTGGAGAGTCAGGGCATTGCTCGAGGTGGGACTTCACCGAGGACTATCTGTGCAGGGTCTATTTATTTCTAGTGTTTCCACATCCCATAGCCACAGCAGCAGGGAGGAGAGAACAAGAGAGGTCCCTTGAGTTCTGAGGTCCCTGAGCAGAGCAGGTTGATGGCCATGGGCTGCCCAGAGGAAACTCATCGCTTCTGACCTTTGACCACAGGTTGATCTTCCTGCCTGAGCCACACCGGGAGGAGAAAACAGCTCTGGTGCTGCTCCTTTCTCCTGCCTGCTTGGGCCCTGATGCCAGTGCCCTAGGATGAGGTCAGATCATGCCGACAGGTGTTGCTCCGGGGCCGTGTCCCATCCCAGTGGGTCAGTGCCAACAGGGATGGCTCCAGGGCAATGTCCCATCCCAGTGGGTCAGTGCCAACGGGGATGGCTCCAGGGCCGTGCCCCATCCCACAGCCAAGCGAAAGCACGTGCAGGGCTCATCCGGAGCAGCCAGCCCCGGCAGGGCGGATCAGCTCAGCGCATCCCGGGGCGCAGCACACCGCTCGGGTTGTGTCTTTGCTTACACCAACGCAGTGGAAGCTCCCGCTTTCCCCCCAAAGAGCACTTAGTCATTCCGTTCCGCAGCCGCTCCGGGCAGCGGCTCCTTTCTCCCCCCGGGCAAAGCACTCGCACAAAGCGCCGCGGAGGGACCTGTTTGACTCGAAGCATCGAAGCACTGGATCGGCAGCCGCCTGCCCTGCTGACTGTACCTTGGAGTTCTCCGTGCTGTGTCGTGTGTGTGTGTGCGTGTGTGTGTGTGGCGGGGAAAGCGGGGAGCACCGGGGCGCTGGGGGACCTTCAGCGCTGGCAACGGAAGGGTGAGACCCTCCTCGGCTCCTCGACGACGGTCAGTAGTTGTGTTCACAAAGCCATGAGACTTCTCTGTAGTGTCGAGTGAAAACTGTGATTCAAACGTTCTTGAATGATTCCGAGATTATGATGATGTTTTGGGTTTTGTTTTGCTCTTCCTTCTGTCGTTAATTCTTTATTGTTATTATTGTTATTATTATTATTACCACTTTTTGTTTTTTGGCAAGGGTGGGGAGGAGGTTGGGAGGAGAAGATAAAAATCCCCAACCGACAAATAAATTTAAAAACAAAAAAATCAGATAAAATTAAAAAAAAAATTAAAAATTAAAAAAAAAAAAGAGAATGAAAAAGAAAAGTTAAAAAAAACAAAGAGGCAGCTTTGATCTTTCCAAACGTGCAATCCACCCGGGAACAAAGGAATTCCGAGCGCAACTCTCCGTGTCTTCTCGAACGTCCTCCTCGCTCTCTCCGCAGCAGCAGGAGGTGGGGGAGCCCTGCTGTCATTCCCAGCCTGTACTTTCAGCCCCCGTCTCTCGCTTGTGCTTGCAAGGATCAGCAGCCCGCGCAGCCCCGATCTGTTACAGAACAGACAGGATTCAGGGGGGATCTTTTGGAGTGAGGTTATTGTTTTATCTGGATTTTTCTTTTCCTGTATATTTGGGGGGGGGGGGGTTGGTTTTTTTTAAAGAGAAAATCACTTTTACATGTCGCCCTTTAACAGACTGTTTCCAGCAAACCCCCGGATGTTGTTTCAAAAACCAACCAGAACCAAGTGAAACCCACAAACCAAAACCCCACCCCGTCGAGAAAGAGGATGGTGCTTGTTCCATATCCTTCTGGATTGTATATTGCTTCTGTTTCTAAGTAAAACTGTGCATGACTTGTGTTTAGCAGTCAATTCTTGTGTCCAGGTGGTGAAATTTTTATTCAAAAGAGAAGAGAAAAATTCCGTAGATGCACTTCTTGTAAATGTGATTAGAACTTGGGGGGGGGGGGGTTGGTTTTTTTTAAAGAGAAAATAACTTGTACATTTCGCCCTTTAACAGAATTTTTCCAGCAAACCCCAG